>CP116452.1:8524793-8924793 GCA_028216015.1 Quercus dentata | reverse complement strand
CCTACAAAAGAAAGAGTTCTCATTGCATTTCTTGTTCGCTTTTGGGTTCTGTAACCAAGTAAAGTCTCTTGCACCAACATTGAAGACCTTATTGGTGTTTCTATGTGAAGCTATTGCAAATCAACTATAACAATCAAAGGGTTGTTGTGGTGTTAGTCACATACTTGGATCTGCGCATCAATTGGTTAGTTATGTCTTGGGAGCCGTGCATTGAAAGGAGAGATTGTCACTACATCACAAGTCCAATTGGGTATTGAGCTAAGGGTTCAACTGTAAGTTAGTATTAGGTACTTGAAATCCTTTTACTTGTAACCGCTTGTTTTGATAATAGTGGATTCTCGGGAGTAGTGATCTTAGATTCATCCGATGGGGTTTTGCCTCGGTGGTTTTCTCCATTCGTAAACAAATCACTTGTGTCAAATTATTTTCCGCTGCATTTAACTTAGTTGGTGATTTGTTTATGCTACCACGCTTATTGCATGTAATTGAATCTAATTAATTTACTTGACTAATTAATTGATTAATTTACCAAAAGGGTCAATACATTCTTAGCCTAACAATTTCTAACTTTTTCCCAAAAGAAAAGGAAAAAAAAATTAAACAAAATAAATCAACCAAAATAGGTTCATCCAAACACACACTAAATGAAGTGGTCCAAGAATGTGGTTTATCAAAATTGACCAAAAACTGAACAACCTCTTGTTTAAAGTACATAAACTTGTGCGTCTCTTAGACCTGTAGTCTCCAAAGCCTCTTGTTGGTGAGGTTGACAATCCTTTTAGGTTTTGAAGTTGTCCTTCGGTGATACATAGCTAAAGAATTTCCTACTGGCTTTTTAGAATGTGTAAGTGCAATGTTGCAGTTCTTATTACCAAAAAAAAAGAATATTGATTTTTTGCCATGTATGTCTTGACTTAGGTTGATTAGAGAATCAAGATCAAGAACTAAAGTAGAATGAATAGCAGAGATTATAGAGAAACAGTGTGAGATAGTGAAAGAGAGAGAAAAAGAGAGAAAAAGAGAGAAAGTGAAGAGAAAGTTGAAAGAAAATTCTTTGTATTGAAGAATTTTTATCTTGCTTAATAATACATCTGAGTACTTGCACCCTATTTATAGCGTAGAGATTATGACTATAACAAAATAATTATCAGTCCCAACTTATACCGATCTAGTCCGTGATTTACGGAATTACAAATGTACTTGTAACCGTTTTTCGCGCCATCCATAACTTTCATTTGAACTCAGCAACACGACACTGTTTTGTCATGGATTCAATCGGTGTTATGAATACCGTTTCAGAGCCCGTTTCAATTTGTCTACTGGAATGAAATATTTTGGTACCGGCTTATTTCGGCATACCATTTTAAGGTGTTTCGGGTTGTTTATTTTATATATATTACCTTGTGTGTATATATATATATATATATATATATACACTTTTTTATATAAAAAAAAATCTAAAATAAAGTAACCAGATGATTTTCTCTATAAAATAAAGTAAGTAGATTATTCTAGTTGTTATTAAAATATTGTAGGCTCCAAGGATGGGCTTGATGGACCAAACCACTATTTGGGCTCACAATCTATTTATTTGGTGGGTCCGAGTATCCTACCTTGGGTTGTCCTAGGTTAAGGGACCCAATGCAAACACTTTTCTCTCCTTTTTCTCAACGTTAACTCCTCTCTCTCTCTTTCCCTCGTACTGCATCCCCTAACCATCCATTCGTTTCTCCTATTTATAGCCTTCGTTAATGGGATGATCATCATTATCTTCTCCCTTAGTGCAAAGAAAGGTCCAATGTCAATGGGCTTAAGTGGGTTTGCAGGTACGAGTGGCCTTGGAAATGGTTCCCACTTCGGTTTATGCGTTCGGCGGCGGAGTTTCCTAAGGTTCCGCCGGGCACGTAAACGGTGATGTGTCCGGGCGACGTGACCGAGCATGTGCATAGTTATCGGGAATGGTTTCCTGAACGTCCCGTGAGTAGGGCGTATGCGATCCGCTTTCTAAGTGTCTTGACAATACTCAGTCCACGTTGGTGGCTATTCGTGGGCCTGGGCCGGGGCCACTGTCAATGCGAAGATTAGATCCTTGGCCCATATCATTGATTCATGGTCCAAGGCCCAATATGAATTTGAGCGTTTAGGTGCCGTACAATAGCCCCCCCATGATTCGTCCTCGGGCCCTGGGGACGAATCAAGGAGTTAGAGGCACTGTTTTGCCCGAGAAGCCTAACGGGCGTGCTTGAGGGTTATAGCGGCCCATAAATGCGCTTCTCAAAAGACGCGACGTTTGAGATCCTGCGACTCTGCAGTCATTATTACCTGACGGTTCACGGACCGAGGTGCACGTGTGGACTGGGCATTCCTAAGGTCACCCCCCATTTTCTACTTCATCATTGCTAATTAATGTCACTCATTGCACACCAATTGATGCTTTCCCTGGCTCTTATAAATAACCCATCCTAATTCAGTTTCCCACTTTTCACTCTTGTCACTTCGAAACTTCTCTCTGCCGAGCATTCCCCTGCGCTCCAAATCCGCAAAACCCGAATCCTCCTCTCTCTCTACTCCCGGGCAGCAACGCAAGAGGCAAAGGCTTGCCGATCAATCCTCCATCGGCCCGGGAGATGGCTAAGTCCAATCTCCACTTCAACCTTCCCGGGGTATCACCATCCGGGAGCCGCGCCCAGTGTCCGAACAAATGTGGCCTCATCCTCCCGCATCGGCGCCTCTGTGGCATCCAACGTGCGAGTTGGACGGCACGCCCCTTCCAGCTAACGCAAGCGTTCGGGCCTGGGAGAAGGGTGAAGGGGGCCGGGTTGCCCAAAGTTTAGCTCACGGCCTCCTCCCGCCCGCGGACGTAAGCGCATTCGCAGATGCGACCAATGAGTCCATGGGGAGAAGGCTCCAATGACACACCATCGCGGTTAGTCCTCTTCCTTCGCACTCTCATTATTATCATTTTCCTTCCGTGCACGTCCTTATATTTATTTTTCTTCTTTGTATTCGGTGTAACTTTGAATTGTCGTGTGTTAACAACACTTTCTTTAACAGGCCGCCTAGCTAGCCCATATACTAAATGAAAGGGTGAAGGATCTTTCTGAGGAGGTTGGTTGGGAGAGAACCGGTAAGGAAATGGTCATGGAAGCAACAAAGGAGAAAATGAAAATTGCTGAATCAGTCGAGAAGAGGGCTACTGTTGCGGAGAAATCCCGGGCTTTGGCGGAGAAAAAATCAACAGAACTGGTGGTGTAGCGGAATGAGACAGAGACGAAGCTAGCCGAAGCCACAAGCCTAAACTCCGCTCTATCTCAAGAGGTTGCTGATCAGTGGGCGGCCCTTGAAACGTGTGAGAACAAGTGGTATGACGAGGGGTTTGCCGACGCCGAGAAGAGCGTCGAGCCGGTGGTTATGCAAGCTCGGCAACTATCTTTCTGGGAGGGCTGGATGGCTGCTCTCATCGGCCATAGGGGTTCCCGAGGACTCCACTCTTAGGGACCCCGATCGGATCCCGTTCGATCTGCTCCCTGTCCTCGCGCCCAAAACCCAGCCGGTCCAAACGAAGAGGAGGAGATAGATAGCCTGAGGGAACTGGTGGAGCAAATTGATGCCCACGTAGAGATGATCGGGGCAGAAGTAACCAGCAACCCTCCCCCTAGATGCCCATTCCCAGCCCCCCGTGCTCGAGCCCCACACCGCCGAGATCGCCTCCGAGGCATAGCCTGTGGAGCTTTCTTCCTAATTGCCGAACCCGCTTTATATTCCTTTTACTCGCTTTTATTTGATTTCGAGTAGGTTTGCCCAAGTCACCGGGCTGTGGCGACTAGACAATTATTTCCTGTTTTAAACAATTTGCTTGGTTTTTGAATCTTGATACCACCGGGTTTTGGTGATGACAAAATTTATTTATCATGCTTGATTTCAAATCTGTGTTTGCCGATCAATTGTGATGATGCATGTATATTTTCTATTGTGTTCGCTTCATAGTTCCCGCAAACGTTTGTGCGGCTTTCCCTTGCGGGTTGGTTGGGTTTAAACCGGGAGGTCGGGTTATGCTTTTCGGAATTCCGAGTAAGGTTTCCACCTGCTCGGTGATAAGAATCGAACCGAGAAGCGGGGTTCTGTCCTTAGACACATTTTAGCAAGGTAACCACCTGCTTGGTGATAGGAATCGAATTGAGAAGCAAGCTTCATCCTGGAAACATTTCAGCAAGGTTTCCACCTGCTCGGTGATAGGAATCGAACCGAGAAGCAAAGCTTCATCCTGGAAACATTTCAAAGAAGGTTTCCACCGCTCGGTGATAGGAATCGAACCGAGAGTCAGGCTTCTGTCCTTGGAGACATTTTAGCAAGGTTTCCACCTGCTCGGTGATAGGAATCGAACCGAGAGTCAGGCTTCTGTCCTTAGAAATATTTTGGGGCTGCTTGAGTCTCCTTAGCTCCCTATTTATCCATACACAGCTAACAAAGATAATTTGCCTGGCAAGGACAAGTTAGTTGCATTTTTACCATGAGTCAAGATAATACACACACACACACATATATATATATACATACTTTTTCTTCTTTTTTCTACGCATGACCCATCAATGATAAAACTTCTTTAGATTATAAGCATTCCAAGGTCGGGGCAACGGTACTTCATTCAAGTTTTCAAGATAATACGCCCCCACGCCCGCAATAGTTGTAACCCTGTACGGTCCTTCCCAAGTTTGGGCAAGCTTCCCGGCATTTGTATCTCGCACGCTTCCCTCTGCCTTTCTTAGTACCAGGTCCTCGGCGCTGAATTCTCTCACCCTTACTCCTTGATCATAGCGCCGGGCAAGCTTTTGTTGATACTCTGCAAGCCTTATGGTTGCTGATTCTCGGTGTTCTTCAAGCAGATCTAGGCACCCCCCGTCACCGACCTTCGTTCAACTTTCGTATCGACTCGATACCCGTGCGCCGCATAGGTTGATCTTGGCAGGTATCACGGCTTCAGCTCCGTAAGTGAGAGAGAACGGGGTTTCGCCTGTGGATCTTTGAGGAGTTGTCCGGTATGCCCACAACACACTTGGTAGTTCTTCAACCCGGTTGCCCTTCGCTCCTTCTAGCCTTCTTTTCAAGCCGTTCACGATCACCTTGTTCATGGCCTTAGCCTGGCCATTGCCTTGAGGATATGCCGGGGTAGAGTACCTATTCCCGATCCCGAGATTGCTGCAAAAAATTCGCGAAAGCTTCGACTTTCAAACTGCAGCCCGTTGTCCGATATAAGGGAGTTCGGGACTCCGAACCTGGTGATTATGTTCTTCTATACGAATTTCTTCACATCTACATACCGGATATTGGCCAAACCTTCCGCCTCCGCCCATTTGGTGAAGTAATCAACGGCTACCAACATGAATCTTCGATTACTTGTCGCTCGGGGAAAGGGCCCGAGTATGTCTAGCCCCCATTGCACAAAGGGCGAAGGACCGCTTATCGGATTCAAATGTCCGGCTAGTTAGTGTATCCGAGGGGCGTGCTTCTGACACTGTTCACACTTCCTAACGTATTCTGCGGCATCCTTTTGCATCCGGGGCCACCAGAATCCCCGAGTCATTGCCCGATGTGCTAGCGATCGTCCCCCTACATGGTTGCCGCATATCCCTTCGTGTAACTCAGCCAGGAGCTGGCCTACTTTCTCCGGGTGCAAGCATGACAGATATGGCCCTCCGAACGACCTACAATAGAGCTTCCGGTCTCCGGACAATCGATACTGAGCTGCCACCCTGCGGACTTTGTTAGCCTCCTTCTCATCATCCGGGACCCGATCATCGGCCAAGAAATCTATGATGGGGTCCATCCAGCTTGGACCAAGTGTTGCGACTACCGTGACTTCGACTCTCGCAGCCCCCTCACTTCCTGCTACCTCAATGTCACTCGGGGACGAGTTCCACTCTGATAAGCCGGGGAATATCCTTGGCAATTGACGATGCCAGAGTGGCGAGAGAGTCGGCATGTCTATTCTGTGCTTGGGCCACTTGAATCACCTTCACCGTATAAAAGCCGTCCATGACCTGCTTCACCAAGTCCAAGTAGGCTTTCATTCGAGGATCTCGAGCCTCAAAATTCCCCATGCACTGGTTGACAATGAGTCTTGAATCCGAATAGATCTCCACGTCCCGGGTCTCTAACCGTGAAATGCCCCTTAGTCCTAAGAAAAATGCCTCATACTCTACCTCATTGTTGGAGGCATTGAACCCCGGCCTGAACGAATGCTCCAAGAGAATTCCTTCTGGGGTGATTATGACTACCCTGCTCCGCACTTTGGCGCCGGAAGCCCCATCCACATGTACCTTCCACAGGCGATGCTCCACCTGACGGACCATTTCCCCCTTGGGAGAGAATTCTACTACAAAATCTGCTAACACCTGTCCCTTTCTCGCACTTTTTCGCTTATACCTCACGTCGAATGCCCCGAGCCGTGTCCCCCATTTAGCTATTCGCCCCGTAAGATCGGATCTTTTCAATAATGATTGTAAGGGATGTTCGGTCGAAACATATACGGTGTGAGCCTGGAAGTATTGAGGCAACTTCTTGGTGGCATGTATTAGGGCCAACACCAACTTCTCCAAGGGCAAGTACTTGGTCTCGGCGTCAACTAGAGTCTTGCTGATATAATACACCGGCTGTTGTACTCCTTGGTCCCTTAGAAGCACAAAGACTTACAAGATGTTCGGATACTGAAAGGTACATGAATAATTCCTCTCCGGGCTCTGGTGCACTCAACATTGGTGCTCGCATTAAGTACTCCTTAAGGTCCTGAAAAGCCTTTTCACATTCATCATCCTACCGAAACCCCTTCCTCCATCGCCTTGGCTTCAATCTCCAAAGAGCCTAAGGGAGCGTGGATCTTCATGCTCGGTGCAAAGACGCACCAACCCGAGATGGTCTCTGATAACGACACCAACACCCACAGCTTGCTGTCTCTCAAAAATTGCACCGTCAACATTGACTTTGAGCCACGGTTCTTGAGGATGAACCCATCCAACGTCGACCTCGGGAGTCTTGATCTTAATACAATGATTTGCCACTTGAAACTCCTCCAAAAACTCCAACGTCCAGCCAGCAATACCAGAAGCCGATTTACGAGGCCCCCCTACTCGAATCTCATTTCTATTGGACCAAATGCCCCAAGCCACAGAAAATAACCGAGCCAACTCCTGAACCGACCATTGTTTCACATTCAGAGCATACCAAACCAGATCAATAAAATTCCTCACCTCTCCAACGCCCCGAACCAAGATCAATATTCGCAGCTGTCCACACCTCCTTAGCTTTAGCACAATGCCAAAGCACATGAGCCGTGGACTCCACAGCAGTCCCACACTCATCACAAACATCATCTTGGGTTATTTTCCGAGAGAACAAATTGGCTTTCGTGGGCGGGATATTCCTACAAGCACGCCATGCAAAAGCTTTGATTTTGTTGGGTAGCGGCAACTTCCGGATACAACGCCGAGGAAGGACACCACGGGCTGTGAGGTCGAGCTTTCTCCCTGATGAGTATCACACCGAACTTGGCGAGCTACACGGTAAGCACTACTCACACCGAACCGGCCTGAAGAAGTGTAGGTCCAAATCAACCTATCGGCAGCGACAGACTAAGAGGAATAGAAAGAATAGCTTCGGCATCGAAAGGAAGAAAAACCTCATGGATTATATCTGACTTCCAAGTTGTTGTCTCTGGGTAAATCGGGCAGAAACTAAGGCATCATCGGGGAAGAAATGAGGCACGATTCTGAGGCTTGTGTGATGGCGGAGAGGGCAACCACTTATCTCTCCACAAGCCGACCGAACCTCCATTACCAATCTGCTAGCGACATCCTAATTGAACAACCTTTTGAGCTTCCATAATACTACGCCAAGAATATGATGGATGCCTCCCCAACGACGCATTTAAAAAATCACCATTCGGAAAATACTTAGCTTTATACACTCGGTGAAATAATGAATTTGGACAATTCTGAAGCCTCCACCCCTGTTTAGCCAACAAAGCAATGTTAAAAGCTTTCAAATCTCGAAAACCCATACCTCCTTCCTCTTTTGGTGCACACATCTTGTCCTAACTTAGCCATGCCAATTTATTATGGTTTTCCTGTTGCCCCCACCAAATCGCCTCACCATGCCTACAAGGTCATCACACAAAGCATCGTGGAGCTTAAAACGACTCATAATATAGGCCTGAATAGCTTGGGCTACTGATTTAATCAAGATTTATTTGCATGCACTTGACAGAAGCTTCTCCTTCCAGCCAGATAATTTATTCCCCAACTTCTCCTTAAGATCATTGAAGGTATTCCTCTTAGATCGTCCCACCAAAGAAGGTAACCCCAAATATTTTTCATGTTCTTTGATCACTGGAGCCCCAAACCTCCTTTGTATCTCCTCTTGAATCGGTCTTGGAGTATTTATGCTAAAAAAACAAAGAGGTTTTACTCCTATTCATTTGTTGCCCGGACAACGATTCATAAACTGAAAAGACCTGCTGCAAAACTTGACATTCCTCCAAGGTAGCTTGGCAAAAATCGGGGCTATCATCTCGCAAAAATAAGTGAGAAATACGAGGCGCACCGCGGCAGACACCTACTCCTTTGATACTGCCTCTCTCCACCTGTTTGTCTAAGTAAACCAGATAAGCCCTCAGCACAAAGTAAAAATAAGTAAGGAGAAAGAGGGTCCCCTTGACGTAAACCCCTAGAAGGAATAATATGCCCTTTAGGTAGCCCATTAATCCGAATGGAATAATAAATGTGATCTTGACACATCTCATTATAGTCTCCACCATTCGTCTATGAATGCCAAGCTTTTCCATAATACCCTTCAAACAAGCCCACTCCACCCTATCATACGCCTTGCTCATATCAAGTTTCAACGCCATCTCCCCAACTTTCCCAGTTCTTTTCTGACTAATATGGTGCATAGTCTCATATGCTACAAGAATGTTATCGATTATGAATCGACCCTTTGTGAAAGCACTCTGGTTTTCACTAACAATGCTAGACAAAACAATTTTAAGCCTATTAGCTACAGTCTTTGAGGCAAGTTTATAAATAACATTACAAAGACTTATAGGCCTATGCTCGATAATTTTACGGGGATTCTTAACTTTAGGAATAAGAACAATATGGGTGTCATTAAAATTTGGTGGAGTTATCCCACGATTCAGAAAATCCAAAACCGCTTGTGTAACACAACCACCAGAAAGAGACCAAAATTTTTGATAAAAGAAAGGGGGCATACCATCGGGACCGAGGGCTGTTGTAGGATGCATCTAATTAAGAGCTTGTTGCACCTCCATTGCCTGAAAGTCACAACCAAGCAACCTGTTCATAGGCTCGAAAACCACCTCCTGCATTGTATCAACTACTCTCCCAATATCAGATGGATTGGAAGTTGTGAATAACGACGAAAAATAATCTTTAACAATACTCTCAATTGCTTCAGGAGTGTCTTGCCAAGTACCCGAACTATCCTCCATGCCCTCAATCAAATTTTTCTAATTTCTATTGGAAGCTTTAACATGAAAAAACCGAGTGTTCCTATCACCAGCCAACAAGTACATATTCCTAGAACGCTGCTGCCACATGACCTCTTCAGTGTCTAGCCATGAACCCAACTCCTTCCTCACACTTCGGATTTCCTCACCATGAAGCTCGGGTTGCTGCTCTAACCGTTGTAGATTGGCTTGTAAAGCCGAAATACGACGCCCCACATGGCCAAACTCCACCTTATTCCATCGTTGCAAGGCCTCCCTACAAGATTGCAAGCAATTGTGGATTGGGGAGCCCAAAGAAAATGAAAGACCACGCTCCCAGGCCTCACTAACCACCTCTGGACAACGAGGATCACGAAGCCACATGGCTTCAAATCTAAATAACTTCCCTGTTCTCATTCTCGTTCTGGTGTCTCGGCCCCATTGGAGGCAAAGCATGCAATGATCGGACTCTCTTGTTGATATATGGGCCACTCTAGCATTAGCAAACTTTCTCATCCACTCCTCGGTAGCCATTGCCCGATCCAATCGAGCCCATACACTATCTCCATTCTCAAAATGTCTCGGCCAAGTATATCTTGCACCTGTATACCCCAAATCCCTAAAATGGCAAACGTCCACAACTTCCCGAAATCTATCCATCTGTCTCTCCGGTCTAGGCTGTCCTCCCAATTTTTTAGAATTACTAAGGATCTCATTATAGTCCCCAATACACAACCAAGGTAATGTATTGCTACGTCCGAATGCCTCAAGAATTTTCCAAGTCTCCTCTCTTTTACTAGTATCTCGGTCGGCCATAAAAACCTGTGAAGCGCCAGCTCCCTTGCCCATTGCTACAAATGATCTCAGCATCAATAAACCACTTCGAATACCCCCTGATGTTAACAACAGTTTCAGGTTTCCAAAAAAGAGCTAAACCCCCACTCCGACCCTCACTAGGGACAATTAAACCTTGGGTAAAACCAATGGAATTCTGAATTTCCTTCATCTTATAATGTTGCTTTCTAGGAATCTTAGTCTCCATAAGGAAAACTAAGCTGGGAACTTCTCTCTCCACGTTGCTCAGAGAGCTCCGAATCGTGCGGTGGTTCCCAAGCCCCCGACAGTTCCAACTTAAAGTACTCATTGCTTCCGGTGGTGCTACCTTGCAGCCACCGCCGATCCAAATTCATTTTTCAATAAATCACTCACCACAAGAACTTCATCATCTCCCTTTCTTTTCTTCAACTCAGGATTTTCAGAGCACTCAGAAAAATTAAGATTTGCCTTATGTTAACGTTTAGTGCCCACCTCCACATCATTTGGACTTACTGTACCCACAGCCTTGGTCTGGACCTGCAGCCTCTTCCAAGTTCTGGTATTCGGCCCAAGTCTACTATTGGATTTGCCCAAATCCACTAATAATGTCCCTGTCTCATTCTGGCCATGTTCCACCAAATCTGAGTGAATTGGTTGACAACCATCTACCTGCTCCATCAGAGAACCGGCCTTAGTAACATCCAAGCTAGGTTGACCAGAAGATGCCATCCCACCTGTACTAATATTAGCCACACTTGACTCCTCCACCATAAGTCTTACTTCTTCAAAATCGGCCCCACCCTCATGCACTCCCTTATTCGTATGCATGTGACCCTCCAATTCCATATCAATTTCCTTCAAGTGAGTTTGGAAAGCCTCCTCATTACTCAAAATATTTGATAAAGCACCTGTAATTGGAACCACCAAGCCGGAATCATTCTCACTATCAACATTTGACTTAGACACCCTTTGCTCTTCTTGCTGTAACTCAACTGAATCAGGCGCTTCAGTATTTGTGTTCATGGCTGGCCTCTCCATTGCTGGCTGCCCTTGGCTTGAAGTAGCATTAGAAGCCCCCATACCACATACCCGAACCATCTTTTTCGTAAGCAAACTAGTGGTATCAGCTCTTAACCATGATCCATACTCTTGCGAATCTGTACTCAACTCGCCCTTACTTTGAAGCCATAGGTCGCACTCCTTAGAGTCATGATTCAAAACCCCACACCAATGGCAGAATATAGGTAACCGTTCATACCGAAACGACACCCAGCCTTCCTTATCCGGGCAGAAGCGAACTCTCCTCCCTCTGCACAATGGTTTGTGCACATCGACCTCCACTCTTATTCGCATAAAATCACCACACTCTGTTTCAGATCTATTGTTTGAATGAATCACCTTTCCCACCGATTTACAGAGGCTCTCTGCCGTCTCCATAACCATACGACGAACTGGTAAACCATGTACCTAAACCCAAAACTTCGTGGTATCAAAGCAGAGCCTCCTAAGGGAGCTATCATCCTCATACCTACGCAGCACAACTAAGTACTTATCAAAACTCCAAGGTTCGCCCAGCAAGACTTGGTTAGCATCCAGTTCATTCTCAAAAACAAACAGCAAAATATGATTGCCCATATCTTGGATCTCAAAATCCTGTTTAGTCCTCCATAGTGGTTTAAGGGTACGCGCAACGGCATCGATATTGATGGCACGCTTCGTAAAGAACTTCGCCGCGAGCGTATACTCCTTCCTGCACACTTGGTTTTCAAAGGTGAAAACTTCACCCTCATGTTCGGACAGTGATAAGCGAGTCCAAGCCTCTTCAAGATTCTCCATGGCAGCGTTACTCACCTTCCTTTCAACAACAGCGAAAAACCCAAGCCCTAACGCAGTAAACTACGTGAGGGAACGTAATTCCTACGAAGCAGGAAACAGTATTCTACAAACCAAAGTCTAGCGCCGCCTGACCTAAGTCAGAGAAACAATAATGTATTAATTAAATTAATATTTACTTAATATTTTTATATTATAATATATTTCATTTAAAATCTATTTTTCTTACTTTTTAATATGCAAATTGGCTAAATAAATTTTTGTATTCAGGTTCTTCTAATATCTTCTTTTTCAATTGATAATATAACTAATTCACTTAATTTTTCTTAGGACATTGTCGATCTTAGATACGATTTTATTAATTTTAATTTTGAAAAACGTTTTTCTGCAAAAGCAATTGTAACATGTATTATTAGTAAAATTCGATAAACAATACATGTATTTAGAAATGAATCTAACATTTTTTATGTAATTTAGTATGACAATTGAAGTATATTCTTTTATTTGTAAAATTTCTTTTAAAACTTTTAACTTAGAAAATAAATCTAAACCATCAAGATCATAATAAACATCATATTTGAGAAAAGATTCAAGATTGATTTTTCTTTTTCTTTTTTTTTTAGGTTTATCATATCTAGATGCATATTTTCTAGTAGACATTTCTAATAATGATTGGAATAAAAATAACTTTCAAGTGTAGAGCAATGAACCCGATGTATATAAAAAGTACTATTGTTGTTTCACCGAACGATAACAAGTATCTAGCAATCTTAACCTACATAAATAAATACACATCATTATATTACCTATAACCAAATATATATATATATATATATATATATATATATATATATATATATAAATGCAAGATTAAAATTAAATTAAAAAAAAAAAATCCAAAGCCAACCAAAAGTACAAGGGTACAACTTCACCCACAGCCACACAAGTCTTATTAGATAAGACTCACTCGCAAAAAAAACAAAATAGATTCTATTACATATAACTAAATAAAAATTAAAAAAAAAAAAGCAAGAATTTAAAACTAAAACTTCAAGACCCAGCGGCCTAGCCAAAACTCAAGCACTCAAGTTGGGGACGAAATGGCTAATTTGCCATAATTTCCTAACCGTTTAGTTAGTAGGTCCAGTTCGCTAAGAATATTACTAAGTAACATCTCGAGTCTTAAAGACTCGATTTTAGGCCTATAAATTGAGTCTTTAAGACTTGGTTTTGATGTTTTGATTAAACTTGACATGGCAGGAAGTCCATGTGGATGCCACGTGGAAATCGAGTCTTTAAGACTCGATTTTTCACGTGGCGTCCACGTGCACCTCTGTCTGTGACGTGGTTGAACACGTGGAAGATCGAGAAACCGAGTCTTAGAGACTCGGTTTCAAAACCTCAAAACCGAGTCTTAGAGACTCGGTTTCAAATAGGGGTTTTTTAAAATTAACGCCTCACTTTCTCACTCACTGTCTCTATCACACGGACCTCCCGTCTCACCCTCTCCCTCTCACACTTCAGTGTCTCTCACTCAACCTCTTCTCCCACTCCGTGAAGATCACTTCGCCGATCACCCTCTTCGCCGATCACCCTCACTCAGTCACTCTCTTCTCCCACTCCGTCAAACATTCACCACTTCGCCGATCACCCTCTCTCACTTACTTTCTTCTCCCACTTCGTCAAACATTCATCACTTCGCCGATCATCCTCTTCTCTCACTCACTCCATTTGACATTCATCACCTAGCACGAAAGATTTGATAAAGCACTGCGATACTGAGGTTTGATAAAGTCTCCACTGTCACTCACAAAGCTTTGAGTTCCTCAATCTATGCGGTTTCTCAAAACTAAAATAAAAGGTGAGTTCCTTCAAAGTGTGTTTCACTTTCACCGTTTGGTTGCCGGGAAACAGTGGGAAAAATCAAAGATACTTTGGTTTCAATTCATTTTTTTCTATTTTGGTTTCTGTTTTGAATTTTATGTTTTATGTTTTCGTTTACTTGAATATAAGTGAAACCCATTTTTTTTTTAACCAACTTGCGATATTGGGTTCAGATGGGTTTAGGGTATTAGGGTATTAGGGTCAACCGACTCAACACATTGTCTAGAAATCTTAGAAATTGTTTTTCGTTATAATGTGAAATAGGTGACTGTTGAACTAGTTAAAATGTTAAGTTACCCTTGGAAGAGATCTGGAGGAATGGATATATGAGAACGCTGATGAAGACATAACCTCTTCGTAGAAAGCCTAGGACTTCATCACCATGGGGGTTATGCTGCCTTGAATTTACGCAACCTTGTTTTTATCCTGAATCCTGAATGCATGATATCGGCATTTTGTTGTAAGATATGCATCATTACAGAATAACTGGTTCTATATCGTGGCTACTTAAACTTTGCCCCTTGTTTTTAATGCATGGAATTTTCCTTTTGAAGTATTGTGAAATAAGGTCCTTTTTGGAGCTAGTTAGGTTTAAGCCTGCACTGAACCCAACTGCCTTCTTGTATTGCTGTATTAATTGAATTTTTGAGTTGTAGATACATGTCAAATATGCAAGCTCTGCGAAATCGCTGCAAATAGTTTGAGTTGCAGGGGCTGTTATGAAGATGCTACTATATAGTTCGGTTTCCTCTGAAACTGTGCCGTAATATGTTTGGTTATAGTTGTGTTTAGGGCCTATTTACAGAAAATGAATGATAAAATGATGGCACCCTCTTAGAAAATTCACGAGCTTGCCTAATCAAGAGCTAGTTAGGTTCAAATCAAGAGTTAGTTAGGTTCAAAATTCACAAGCTAGTTAGGTTCAAATCAAGAGTTTTTCAATACATACCTTCTCCCAAAATGTTTCCCCTGATATTGTTCTGACCTTCCTCTTCATAACGACCATCATCATAGACCCAAAAATGAGTGTCGCGTGGACACTGCACATTTGCCACCTGAAAGTACAGTAGACTAGGTCCATAAAGATATCACATTGAGTAGAAAATTCTTTTTCCTGGAGTGAACTGACAACTAAGCGAGTAACATACATTTCAACAGGATTAGCATTTATCAAGTAAAACATAACAATTTTCATGCATGACATGGACACATGGTGTCTATCTGACATAATGACTGAATATAATGTGAATTGTAGCCTACGTGTTGGGCAATATACAAAACGCATCTTTGGTGACATGTCCAATGTAGTGGAAACAGTAGCCTTATCATGTAGGATTGTAGCTCCCTACACATAATGTATGTGCGTTTAATTTCAGCTATAAGGACTACAACTTTACTTTATTATTAATGGGGGAATTTTATTGTCTTTACTGTCAAATAGTTGTGAAAGCTTTTGAAGAATATATTCTAGAAGCAAATCAATTACCAAAAAGAAATAGTTGGCTTTTGTTCAAATAACAATTATAAGTTGGCTCTTTAAAAACTATTGGAATGGTGTGCATTATTACTTGCATATGCTTTTTTTTTTATAAGTATTATTACTTGCATATGCTTAAGACAACTCAACAATTTCCAATAAAGGACTTGGGACCCATCCCATTTGTATGTGCATATGCTATTAGGAGAAAGTGCAAAAAGTACATATATTTGAGCAGTTCCATTGTGTTCGTCTAAAAACACACCAGCTCACCCACAAGTCCATGTTCCAGCCATTGCAGATGGGTCATAAATTATTCAGGGAACCTTAAAGAAAGTACAGATCCAGTATTTGTCACACAATTTAAGTAGGATTACCCAAGAAAGCAAGAACACATGATATGAGTTCTAGGTTCAGCAGGTTTCCTTTCGCAAGTAGCATGCCTCTAACCAACTAAGCGCGTCAAAAGCCTCTTCTTAGCAAGAAAATAATCAACAGAATTTACAAGGCTGAATTGTATTTTGGGCAAATTTAGAGTGTGCAATTTTTAATTTAACCTTTATTTTAATTGAGTGTTATTTAATTTTGGAGTCAATTATTTTTTTCTTTTTTTTTTTCATTTGTATTTTATTTTAGATCTTAGTATTTAGTGTATGTTTGGATCCACTGAAAGTTGCTGCGTTTACGTTTACGTTTCAGCTTTTTTTTTTTTTTTTTTTTTTTTTTTTTTAACGCTAAAACGCTCATCGTTCATCACACATGTTATGAACAGTGGTCATAACTTTGACGGTGAACAAGTGTATATATGCAATCTGTTCACGGACCCACAAATTACACTTTTCAAAACTTTTTCATTAAAAATGGATCCCACGGTACTATTCACACATTTAAAAATTATTTTGCTACAGTGTTTTCAGTTTTCAGTTTTCGAGTTTCAAAGAAAATAAGTTCTATCCAAACACACCCTTAATTAGGCTTTTTAGTATTTTTAATTAATGTGAAGGGTGTTTTTGTAATTCAATAATTGAGTTATTCTATGTAATTTAGTAGTCTATATAAGCATAGTATTATATTCCTATAAGGGGAAATTATTTTGATGAATAAAATTTTTATTGCAAACTTGAACCAATGTCCTGATGCAGACTCTAGCCAACCTTAGGTGCCAACTCCTAGAGGTTTTCTCATACTATGGTGCTCACTTCTAGGTTCTCTATCCTTTATTTTTAGTCTTCAATTTATTATTGCATCATTCTAGTTTGTCCTGTGTCATTTTTATATTTAAAGAATATCCTAGGTCACATTCAGCTAGTGATTAACAAGTTTCATCTCATATCTGCTAATAGTTTAAGAGACTCAGTTGTCTCGCATATAATTTTTTGACTTTTATATGTATTTGTTTAATGTTTAGAGTGTTCATCATCGTGAACACGATGTTCATTTCATTCAATAAAAGTCTTATTACCTATCAACGAAAAAAAAAAAAAATGAAAGGAAAAGGAGAAAATAGATAGGGACAATTACAAAATGAAAATTACTCCCATCATGTTGGTCCTATTTAGACAAAACCAACTTTTGAAGGGAGGACCATTTAAAGCATTATCTTTTAAATAAAAGCATACAAGTTTCCAAACTTACCTTCATTAGTTTAAATTTTGGTGAAGGTGAGATATTGGCTTTTTAATAAAGTAAAGTGAAAGTTAGGAACATTAACAATATCTTGTTCATTGAATTAAAAAAAAAAAAAAAAAAACTATCTTAGGATATCCCAAAATGGAATAGAAGACTAATAAAATGGGACGGAAGAGTAATTAATAGGTAGCATGCATAGGATATGGAAAGTAGAGCTTTTGTAATTAGTATTCAATTTGGAAAATTAAGGAAGTCGTGAGAAAATCTCGCATTAGTTGGGTTCGGGATGACACGGGTTTATGTACTAATTCTGATTCTCCACCTATTAACTTTACGTTTTTGGGTTGGATATTTTAACATGGTATTAGAGTGCTTCCACGTACCCACACCCTTGTCCTTCTTTCAGTTTCGGTCAGGGCATTGAACCATTTCTTCTTTGTTTCTATTTCAGTTGCACCTAGAAATAAGAGAAGGTGTTAAGAAACCCCTCATTGGTTGAGTTAGAGACTTGATATGTTCGTTTGTGTTTGCATTTAGGTTTGAATGCTTTAACAAAACTATCCAATATGAAAAGACAACTCTGCCTATGTCTACGCTTAGTGTCATATTTTGTTAACAACAGGTCCCAAGCCTAAAAAAGGCCAGAGAGTTGCAGTAGGTTGACAGCTTCTGTAAGATTTATCATCAATTGATCCTATATGAAAAGAAAGTTATTTTTATTATATCATTATTTTATATTATAGTAGCATTAAGTTAGGATTAGTTAATGATCCGGCTAAGTGAGTCCTCTTTTGTGATGAATTGTTTGACACCAGTCCTACATTTTGTCTTTATGAATCTAGAAGCAACAAGCTCAATGGTAAGAGGACCAGACCATGAAACAAGCAAGCAGGTACCTCTTTCAAAAAAAAGAACATGGTGCCACCAACAAAATGCAATGTAGTTGGGCTCTCACGTCAACTTAGATGAATCATCATTTCCACTTAGGTATATTTCATTTTTAGCATGAATAGGACTAATTTTAAGAACATTTGAGCTTCTCTTGTGAGGGACTAGTGAATTAAAATTCTTTTTGAGGCTAGATTTGGCAAATATATATCATTACTTTCCATCCATTATAAAGGACACATCAGCTACACAACACGAAGTGGCCTTGTTCAAGCCTTAGACTCCTCACCTATGGTGAATCAGAGATTAATCATAAAGCTTTGATATGACAAGGAATCTGTAAATGTAATATTTAAAGGGCCTTGTCCCAATATAATAAGTCAGCCTAGAAATCATCTTTCACCTTTTTAATGTAATCAATATCATATTGATTATCAAGAATCAACTATCAACCCAATGCATATCCCCCTTCCTCATGCTCAAGTGACAATTAAATCATGATCACCGAACAGTACCCATACAATGTTGTAATACGAAACATGTTCATTGAACCAATAAATAAATAAATAAATAAATTGATGAAATAGATTGAAGTGGATGAATGAAATAGACTGAAGTCGATGAATGAGCTAAAATTAGTTGCAATGTTACGTTGAAATTAGTTGGAATGTTACGTTGAGAATCTTTCTTAGAGTGTTTTTGTTTTTGTTTTCAATAGTATCTATTACGTGGTCACCGCTTATCATTTTTGTGCGGTATGGCTGCTGCTGTAAATGCTTCGACGGATTAACTATGCAGAACCTGGACCCATTGACACGTCGGTGTTGACACAGCAGCCCAACCATCGCTCCGAAGCTATTTGGAATGGGCAGGTAAAACACAACACTAAATCTTTAACTAATGTACATGCATTTAATTCATACAATGTACATGCTGCACTGTCATATATTAATCCTTGGTTCTGTTCTTTGCGGGATCCAGGGACCCTTACTTGCCGCAGCCGTAGTTCGGAGTTCTCCAATCGAGAGCCAATGGTGGACGACCGAGTCGTTAACATCATTAAGGCACTTGGTTTGGAGGGACTCCTCCGGGTTCCGGGTAGAGAGATTGACCATGGCCTGATAACGGCCTTAGTGGAGCGATGGCGGCCCGAGACTCACACCTTCCACATGCCACATGGTGAGGTCAGCATCACATTGCAAGATGTGGAGGTTCTTCTCGGGCTTCCTGTTGATGGTCACGCTATAACAGGGAGCACGCAGAAAACCTAGACAGAGGTGTGCCGGGACTTCCTTGGGTTTCAACCTGTAAATCAAGAGGCGCATAAGCAACTCACTCGGCCGAGGATTCTCATCAGCCGACTTTTGGAGCAAGTTGTTGGTCCATTGCCGCCTAATGCTCAAGAGGATAAGCTGCATAAGTATGCACGATGCTACATCCTAGCGCTACTGGGGGACACAATATTCGGGGACAAATCCGGCGATAGAGTGCATCTAATGTGGGTACAGCAGTTGGAAGACCTTTACAACCCAAGGATGTACGATTGGGGAAGTGCTTGCCTTGCATGGTTGTACCGAGAGTTATGCGGGGCAAGCGATAGGGGCACCAGTCGGATCGGTGGGTGCTTACTATTGGTCCAGTATTGGGCATGGGCTAGGTTCCCGTATTTGTGCTCGGTAGTTGAGCGTGGCCCGCCAAAGGGTGCTTACGGTCCTCCAGTGTGTGGTCCATTGGCCCTGAAGTAAGTTTCTCTTGAATCCCATCCCCACTCCCTTCATTTTCAACAGACAACATCCTCTCTTCCAAAACCCACTCCACCCTGTTTTTAACTAATTATTATTGTTTGGTGAATTTTTTTTTTCGGTGGACTGGGCAACTAATTGTTTTTTATAAAGGCATTTTTGGGCAACCCTTAATGAATTCAAAAATGTTTGAAGAGGTTTGGAAGCTGTGAAAATGTGCTTGGCTGTGAAAAAATAGTATTTTTAATGTTTGTTTAGTGATAACTGATAACTTCTACAACTTTGTTTGAATTTTATAGGGCATTCTATAAGAACATTGCACAACTTGTCTAGTAGGTATTGTTACAGATGTGGCGGTAAAATTATAAATGGTAGGAATGGGTAGCTTAAGTGTTTCCATTACCATGAATTAACAAAAAATAGTATAAAAAAATTTCAATTCAAAAATGAATTGAAACCATATTACAGAAATCTGATATATGAATATGTATACCTAGGCCATGGCAGAGAAAAATGGGTAATGATGCTGCGCGCCTTGCTGCCTCATGTGATCCCTCCATTCAGTTCCTCAAGTTCCTAGAAAACATTAGCTGATACACTGAATATATTGCTTACTAACAATAGAGCATGTGGATGATTGAGTTTACAAGCTGGTGTCTTGGTGTGTTACGTGTTTTTCAGTGTACATATATATGATAGAAGCCAAACCTTGAACATGGGAGCCAGCCACTTAGACCAACAATTGTGCTTAGATTGACAGGATAAAGGTTTCCATTCCCATCATTTCCTGAAACAAGGCATATAGCAAAATAAACCATACTGAAGCCCCCAACACCAAGTTTCACTGTCCAGTAATGATAAAATTACATACGCTTGAGTAGTAGTAATACAACAACAACAGAGTCTTAGGTCTCAATTTTTTGAGGTCAGTCATGGATATGATAACAAGAATTTTTTTTGATAGGTAAGAAAGTAATGTTATTAATAGAAAAGAATAACATTACTTAATCAAAGTTCACGGTAGTGAACAAAGAACAACATAGCAACAAAAACACTACTAGGAATCAAAATCCTATTCTAAGAGACAAAAGAAAATCAATAATAGTAGAACAATCCGAAAGATCCCAACACCAAGACCAATCGAAGAGAGTTAGCTGGCACAAATCTAACAATTGGGCCATTGATTTCTAGATATCCTCAAAAGTAACATTTTCATAGGCCTCTCAAATTATAGAGGACAGGGCTAGAACACACAACAATAAGTTAAATGGAGATAGAGTTTAAAATGATAAAGTGGTTGAAGTATCTTGTAACAGCTAAAAACTTAATTTTTATTGAAGATTATGCCTTGTTATAAATTTTAGAAGAGATAAACCCTTGGGGAGAAAAAGACATAAATATACCAAAAGTAAATGAATTACACATGAATCACAAACAAGAAACTTTCTGCACTCTTGTACCATGCTAGGCTTCAATTTATATTCCCTAAATCACCACATCCAAATATATCTTTACAAATTTTAGTACTATCTGGACAAAGAAGTGTAGACTGGGCAACTAAGGAAGTTATAGAGTAAGATTCTCAGACTCATCAAAAAATAAAAAATAAAAAAAAGATTCCTAGGAAAGCCTACTAAACCCTGATTGTGAGGAAGATTTTCAATTTGTTAAGGAGTACAATATGGACACCCCCATAAAATTTATTCAAATTATTTCACTTTAGGTTTTACATCTTGTTTTAGCAGTAGATAGGTATTATGATATGGAGACAACACAAATAAGAGAGAAAGGAGAGGAAGGGGGGGAGGGTTTCCTGTTGAAAAACCTGACGAAAAACCATATAGGCTCATCCACTTGGTGTAAAAACACTGCTAATGTATTTCAATGCCACTAAAAAATGACATGAACTCATAGACAACCAAGATTAACACTTGAAAGCAGAAAACTAAGGAGCATAATCACAATTTATTATTAATGCATGACTTGCGCAAATGCTGATAAATGAAAAATTAGACAAATAAGGTCACTGATATACTACTATAAAACTGTGGGGAAGTAGGTGATAAAATGATAAAAAGATCACAGTAATTTGAACTTGACTTTCTTACACTATAAGGGGAGAAAGTGAATGAATTTGAAACATAGTTCTCCCAAACTTCAGACATTTCAATCCAAATAATTAGCACTCTTCTACATGTTCAAAGAATTAGGGCTGCTATGCATGTTTCATTTGCATAGGTTGAGAAAGTATGAAAAAAATTGAAAAACCATACTTATTTCTTACATACTTATTCAGAGGGCCAATGAGATAATGAAAGTGGCATGTATGTAAAAGATGTGATTAAAAAACAAACATATGGTTGTAGGTAGGTTCCACACCAGGTTGGTTAAAATTTATTCAAAGTGTCTCTAATTTTCTCATTTGTCATGTGGCTTGTATGTGCCCTGTTTTTTATAAGGACTGTTGAAGTTGTTCTACTGATATTATTAATTGAGTAAATATCTATAAGATTATCTTAGTTGTTATATGTGATTACATTATAGATTTAATCATAACATTATCTTAGTAGGAAAGTTCTAGATATTGATCTCCTGTTCTTGATTGTTGTAGGTGGTTGTGGGTCCCAAACAAGAAAAATAGGCCCGCCCACATCTTCAGGGACAGGTATCGCGAGCAAATAACTTCAATGTTGCCAGGCCAGGTATGCAAATGCCCTGTTTTACATGTTTAGGAACAATTTTATAGGTTTGGTGAATTTTGAAATATAAACATTGTTGCTTAATGTGTTGTGTACTTGTTTTTTGGTCATTGTAGGTGGTGTGGCAGCCATATGAAGCTGAGTTAGAGGACCTTCCGCCGTGGTGCATTGCTGGGAGGGCTGTGTGGATGGCAACGGTGCCGCTTATATTTTTCCACATAATAGAGAAACATACACCGGATCGTGTCGTTCGTCAATTTGGGATGATCCAAGAAATTCCGGTCTTTGTTGACACCGATGAGGTCCTTCATAAAATTGATTTGAGGGGGAAGGTCGGTGTTAATTGGATGCGGAAACATGCGGGGCATATACTCGATTGGGGTAATCGCCTTGAATGGCGTTTTGAAGTAGTGCTTGGTGATATGCCTCCACACCATCGCATTTCCGGTTGGTTCAACAGGGTAACTCGGAGGTTTATCGATAGGCCCGGTGCTAAATTGACTATGATGGTAAGTTCTCTCTCCCTTCTTCTACATCTTACCGTACTTCTTAGCATGAAACCATTGTCAACATAACATGATATATGTTACTACATTTTTTGCTTAGCACTTGCTCTCCCTATAATTTGCAATTATTACTAGTAGAACCAATTCAGAATCGACATTTATTTCATTATCGATTGGCATTGTTGAGATGAACGACATTACTAATATGTGTGGGTTTTCCATGTGCAGGTTTCATTTGTCAACCGTTTGTTGAGGCATCACCCAGTGGGCACGGAGGAGCACAAGGACATTATCTTGAATTGCGCGCAGTGCACCTCCTTGACCGTGTACAACCTCCCATCCCCGAGGCCCCGAATGAGGAGGCAGCTACTCCTGTGGGCCCAAGCATGAGCACAGCTCCGGCCGGATGTCCCTTTCGTCTGCCTATTGCTACCCCTCGGATGTCCCTCTCCACCCACCCCACGGTCATTTCCTGAGGTCTCACCCATTCCATCCTCGACCTGGGTATTCATCTAACCCCACCTGACATGCGGCAGGAGCCACCCTCCGACAAGACGTTTATTGGCCCTTCATCGCCCATCGACCCACCCCATGTTCAGGTTGAGCAGGTTGGTGGGTTACCCGCTCAACCGAGGAAGGTCGGCCGAAACGCATATTAAAGGCACCTCCTTGTGGGACAGGGGGGCACAAACATGGACACAACGCTAGGCCCGAGGCATCGGACGAAGGACATGCAAGACCTCCTCCTCATTATACGAGATGACAAAAGGTCCAAAAAAGGTAACTGAAATGATACCTTTTCAAAGTTTATTCTACAATATATGAGCAAAAAAAAGCATTCTTTGTTCCGATGGAAATTACTTAATCATTATGGTTTGTTCACTTGTTACTTTCATGAAGATGATGATGCTATGAAAAGGCTGGAAGCACTGGAATTCAAGTTCAGCACAATAAAAGCAGCAACAAATAACTTTTCTAATGCCAATAAGCTTGGAGAGGGCGGATTTGAGGTCGATTTTGAAGTGGCTGGCAATGATTCTAACTTATTAATTTGTGATGTATTTAACTGCGGCCAATTAGAGGGGCTAAGCCTCATGAAGTTGGGGAGTTTGAAAATGTGCTCTATGATTATGTTGTTTATCGAGAGCTTATCTATTTTTGAACTTTGCTTTCAGACGTAGGGTCCAAAGAAACCGATGAAAAAGGCGATGAGGTTCTAAAGTAGGATATTTTGGATTGTTGGGCGCTTGAAAAATCACTATCGACGGACTGAATCTAAGTGTTAAACATTTCTAGATTTAGACCATCGATAGTGATTGTCTAGAGTCCAACAATCCAAAATATCCAACTTTAGAACCTCATCGCTCTTTTCATCGCTTTCTTGGACCCTACCTCCGAGGTCCACGAAAATGGAGCTTGAAGAATCAATTTCTGCAGATGTTGGAGCCGATCTGAATGAAGGTTTTTGAAGATGGTAAGATATAGATCCCGACGGGCCTGACGGGCCCACCGACGGCCTACCGACGGGCATGACGGGCCCACCTGACGGGCCCGACGGGCCTACCTCCGCGTGATCGGCTTGACGGGCCTATCTTAGTAGGCCCAACGGATCGGGGCTGTTGGGCCTGTGCAAGGATTATCCCACGCGCTTTGAAGGCCCATCGCCGAGCAGACGTAATAAGGGCCCATGATCCAAAGTCTCAGACGCCTAGAAAAGCCCTAAGACCCAAAAATGGAAATCCTTGCTCACCACGCTCGTAGGAATTTGTATTAGAGTCCCACATGAAAAAGATTTGGAAACCAAGAAGAAAAGTCAACCCTTTATCACTATAAAAGGCCTAACACCCTCAGAGATCGAGGTACGCTTTAATTGACCCTCTCTAACGCTCTAAGTAAAACAGAAGAATTCTAACTTGACCGTCGGAGAGTGTTTGGCCGGCACCACACCGGTGCTCTCTGAAGGACTTCTTTCGATTGCTTCATTATGTGCAGGATCACTTCGAGTCGCGAGTACGGTGTGACCCATTGGTGACAATTTCCAACGTCATCGATTGGCGCCGTCTGTGGGAAAGCGATCGTAGCACATTATCGCTTCCTAGACAAAAGAGTTACATGGTACTCACACGCTCGATGGCAACCACTAACGACGCTCAAGAAGAGGAAGCCCCTACGATCGCTTTTTGAGAGACAAAGTCGGGACGCTCGCCGCAGCCGTGGAGCGCCTCACCAAACAAAACCACGACCTAGAAGAACAGCTAAACCAAAAGAGCGCGGCGGTCAATAACCAAGGAGCAGATCAAGAAGGGACAAGTGCTGAAAGGAGAAATCATGACAGACCACGGGAGAGTAATGCCCCGAGCGGACCAGTGAGACGGGACACTAGCGTCCCTTCGATGACGGATACGGCTCCACAACCCATCATCGCGGAGATGCAGGCGATGAAGGAACAGATGGAAGTGCTGATGAACGCTCTCAAGGGGCGAGTGTCCGATGATCTTGATGACCTTGTCAACCGGATCGACTTCGCCATTTACGGCAACCGTCAATTCCTTCCCCCTGCCGAGTAAGTTCCGCATGCCAAGTATGGATAGTTATGACGGAATCAAGGACCCCCTCGATCACCTAGAGACCTTCAAGACCCTAATGCACCTTCGGGGAGTGGCGGACGCAATTATGTGCGGGGCATTCCCTACAACCCTAAAGGGCGCAGCAAGGATTTGGTTCAGCCGGCTAACACCAAACTCCATCGGCACCTTCAAGGAGCCGAGCGCTCAATTCACTACGCACTTCATCGGAGGTCATCGGTATAAGAAATCCACGGCTTGTTTAATGAATATCAAGCAGAGAGAGGAGGAGACGTTACGGGCCTACATATCACGCTTCAATAAAGAAGCGCTCTCGATCGACGAAGCCGACGACAAGATATTGGTGGCAGCGTTCACGAACGGGCTGAAGGGGGGTAAGTTTTTGTTCTCCCTATACAAAAACGACCCAAAAACCATGTCAGAGGTGCTTTACAGGGCTACCAAGTATATGAACGCTGAAGACGCACTATTAGCCCGAGAAGATAGACCCAAGAAAAGAGACAGACAAGAGGATCCCCGACAGGACCAGGGGCGGAAGAAAGGAAGGACGGGAGATCGAAGGGAGGAGAGACGTCCAAAACCCATGGGCGCAAGGTTCACAAGTTTCACCCCCTTGACCGCTCCGATAGACCAAGTCCTAATGCAGATTAAGGACGAAGGATCCCCGACGTTTCCGGGAAAGCTCAAGAGTGATCCCAACAAAAGGTCCAGAGACAAATATTGCCGCTTCCACCGTGACCATGGTCACGACACGGCCGATTGCTACGACTTCAAGCAACAAATCGAAGCCCTTATCCGACAAGGGAAGTCAAAGAAGTTCGTCAACAAAGAGAGAACGGATCAACCCTCACAAGAACAATAACCCCGTCGAGAAAACGAGTGACCAAGGCCCCCATTAGGAGACATAAGGATGATAATTGGAGGAACAACTGCGGCCGGATCGTCAAAAAAGGCTCGCAAAACATACCTTCGAATGGTACAGAATGTCTAGTTGGCGGGTACAGTGCCAAAGATGGCAAGAAGGGAAGGCCCCATTATCGGGTTCTCGGAAGAGGATGCAAGGCGCCTACACCATCCACACGACGATGCCCTAGTCGTCGGCTTGCGGGCAGGCGACTACAATATGCACCGAGTGTTGGTCGACAACGGTAGTTCGGCCGATATCTTGTACTATCCGGCGTTCCAGCAAATAAGGATTGACAGGGAGCTGCTAATACCGACAAACGCCCCGCTCGTTGGTTTCGGAGGGAGTAGGATATTCCCTTTGGGCGCAGTCACGTTATCGGTGACAGTAGGAGATTACCCCCAACAAATCACCAAGGACGTAACATTCTTGGTGGTCGATTGCTCGTCCGCCTACAACGCTATTATTGGACGACCCACGCTCAACTTGTGGAAGGCGGCAACATCAACTTACCACCTAATGATCAAGTTCCCAACGGAGTATGGGGTAGGAGAGCTACGCGGAAGTCAAATTGCCGCACGTGAATGCTACGTAGCTATGATGGAGGTGGAAGACCAAATCCAGGCCTTGAACATAGAAGAACACCGAACGACGGCGGAACCTACAGAGAAGCTAGAGGAGATAACACTCGCAGTTCCAATCCAGACCGAACCACCAAGATCGGAACGCTTGCCAAACCCGCAATCCGTCAAGAGCTCGTAGCTTTCTTGAGGAGCAATAAGGATGTGTTCGCCGGGAGCCATGACGATATGCCAGGAATCGATCCCTCGGTCATGGTACATAAGTTGAAT
Source organism: Quercus dentata (assembly GCA_028216015.1). Classification (NCBI taxonomy): domain Eukaryota; kingdom Viridiplantae; phylum Streptophyta; class Magnoliopsida; order Fagales; family Fagaceae; genus Quercus; species Quercus dentata. Next base: position 8,897,480 of record CP116452.1, on the reverse strand, counting down.
GTGTTGCCCTCGTTCCCACCCGTCCGACAAAAGAAGAGAGTATTCGCCTTTAACGAGACCAAGCAATAGCGGAAGAGGTCCGCAAACTCCAAGAGGTAAGCTTCATCGGGGAAGTCTACTATCCCGATTGGCTGGCGAATGTGGTAATGGTGAAGAAAACGAGCGGCAAATGGCGGATGTGCGTAGACTTCACCGATCTTAACAAAGCATGCCCCAAAGATAGCTACCCCCTTCCAAGAGTTGACGTCCTAGTAGACTCGACGGCTCAACACCAATTGCTAAGCTTCATGGACGCTTTCTCGGGTTATAACCAGATCCGCATGCACGAGGCCGATCGAGAAGACTTCGTTTGTAACCAGTCAAGGACTCTTCTGTTACATACAAAGTAATGCCATTCGGCCCAAGAATGCAGGGGGGCAACATACCAAAGACTAATGAACAAGATGTTCGCACAAAGAAATCGGGAGGAATGTCCAAGTCTATGTCGACGACATGCTTGGTGAAGAGCCGGGAAGGAGGAAGACCACTTGGAAGATCTCAAGGAAACATTCGCACGCTTGATCCTACAACATGAAACTCAATCCGGGAAAGTGCGCATTCGGGCGTAACGGCAGGCAAATTCCTAGGATTCATGGTATTTCGTAGGGGATTGAAGCCAACCCGCACAAAATCCGAGCCATAATGGAGATGGCCCCCGAGAAACGTGAAGGAAGTACAAAGCCTTAACGGCAAGGTAGCGGCATTGAATAGATTCGTGTCAAGAGCGACGGACAAGTGTTTACCCTTCTTTCGAACATTGAAAAAGTCATTCGAGTAGACGGACGAGTGTCGTGAGCCTTCGAGGAGTTAAAAGCCTATCTATCTTCACCACCTCTCTACCGAGCCCCTCGCAACCAGGTGAAGAACTCTTCCTCTATTTGGTTGTCTCCCCTGTGGCCGTCGCCGCGCCTTAATCGTGAGAAGAGAGACAGGGCACAGAAGCCCGTGTACTACGCCCGATCGGCGCTCCGCGGTGCCGAAGGAAGATACCAACCTATGGAGAAACTCGCTTTTGCATTGGTTACGGCGGCTCGCAAGCTCAAGCCCTACTTTCAAGCCCATACCGTGAACGTAATGACCGATAAGCCCCTGCGGAGGGCACCGAGTAATCCCGAGGCCGCAGTCGGCCGACGCCGTGGCAATAGAATTGAGTGAGTTTGATATCAAATACCGTCCACGTGTGGCCATTAAAGGACAAGCTATAGCCGACTTCATAGCGGAGTTTACGCGTGACGAGGACAAGGGGGCAGAAGAATTCCCCAAGTGGAGCATATATACCGACGGATCATCCAATCGGCGAGCCGGAGGGGCCGGCATAGATAGTATTCTTGTCACACCGAAGGAGACAAGATTGAATGTATGGTCCGTCTCGACTTCCCCACCACCAACAATGAAGCGGAATACAAAGCCGTGGCGGCAGGACTCGACCTAGCCAAAGCCGCCGAGTCTGAAAATGTGGTCGTTTCTCGCGACTCTCAAGTCGTGACCAATCAAGTAAACGGAGATTATGAATGCAAGGGGGAACGGTTGAGGAGATATCTTGATCAAGTAAGGGCGAGAGTCGACGGACTAAAAGCAATGGTCGTCCAAATCCCCAGGGGAGAGAATGAGCTCGCCGATCGGCTAGCCAAAGCCGCTTCAGCAGAACATATGGTGACACCTGGTAATGTACTTTCTTTTGTTCAACTTTTTCTACTAATAGACCCAGACAACATGCAGGAGATACGCTCCGAAAGAAACTGGACTACACAGATAACTTCATACTTAAAGGACGGATTCTTGCCCGAAGAAAAGGAGGCAGAAAGAAAGCTAAAAGTCCAAGCGGCGAGGTTCGTCTTAATAAAAGACGTTCTTTACAAGAGAGGTTTCTCCCGTCCTTATCTAAGATGCCTGGATGTTGAAGAGGCAGACTACGTAATGAGGGAAGTACACGAAGGGATATGCGGGAATCATTCTAGATCGCGGTCGTTAGTGCACAAACCGGTACGAGCCGGGTATTATATTACTTGGCCGACCATGCAGAAGGATGCCGAGTCCCTACGTTAAAAGTCTGCGACAAATGCCAGAGGTTCAGCAATTTTATCGGACAGCCAGGTGAAGAGCTAACCCCTATAACGGCTCCATGGCCGTTCGCTCGATGGGGACTAGACATCATAGGACCTTTCCCAACGGCGATAAGGCAGCTAAAGTTCTTGGTAGTGGGTATTGACTACTTCACAAAATGGGTAGAAGCGGAAGCCTTGGCCACCATTACAGAAAAGAACATTAGAAGTTTTGTCTCGCGGAGCATCGTATGTAGGTTTGGTATTCCTAGAGTCCTTGTCTCGGATAACGGGAGGCGGTTCGACAACGGCCACTTCCGAGATTTCTGTACACAGCTAGGAATAAAAAACCACTACTCATCACCCGCCTATCCTCGGGCTAACAGCCAGGTTGAAGTCACGAACCGATCCTTGTTAAAGATTATCAAGACTCGGCTCGAGGGGGCAAAGGGCATATGGCCCGAAGAATTGCCGAGCATACTGTGGGCATACAGGACAACGGCGAGGACTCCGACAGGAGAGACACCATTTCGACCGACATACGGGAACGAGGCGGTCATCCCGGCAGAAGTGGGGCTCACAAGTTCTGGGGTTCACAACCATGACGAGAGCAGGAATGACGAATCCATGAGGCTACAACTGGACCTGATAGATGAGGTTAGGTTGGCGGCGGAGCAAAGGATTGCTAGATACCAGGATCGTATGTCCAGGCATTACAACTCCCGGGTCCGACACAGAAACTTCCAAGTAGGAGACCTCGTACTCCGGAAGGTCATGGGTGCGACTAGAGACTCTACACAGGGAAAACTCGGCCCCAACTGGGAAGGACCTTATAGAGTTACGTCATGGAAAAGGAAAGGAACATACCACCTGGAGACGACAGATGGAGAGAAGTTACCGCATCCATGGAATGCCGAGCATTTGAGGAAATACTACCAAGAATAGAAACACGGCGAACAACAACCAATTTTCTTTCGGTTTAAGCTTTTTATAAGTTTTTCTTTTAACTATTTTTCTTTTGCTACAATCTTGTCGTGCCTTTTTTAAGCCCAAGGGGGCAGGCACTTTTCCTTTACGCATTTCTATAATCAGATGCAATTTTGATCTTCTACTTGAATGTATGTCATTGCAATTGTCCACAAAGTTAACGGAAACAAAATAAAGTCCACAAGATGGACGGATACAATATCAAATCCACAAGATGGACGGATCATCCTACATGGACGATCACTTTAAGTCCACAACATGGACGGATCATCCTACAGGGATGATAACCTTAAGTCCACAAGATGGACGGACACAAAATAAAGTCCATAAGATGGACAGATGCAATATGAGGTCCACAAGATGGACGGATCATCCTACAAGGACGATCACTTTAAGTCCACAAGATGGACGGATCATCCTACAGGGATGATAACCTTAAGTCCACAAGATGGACGGATCATCCTACAAGGACGATCACTTTAAGTCCACAAGATGGACGGATCATCCTACAAGGATGATAACCTTAAGTCCACAAGATGGACGGACATAAAATAAAGTCCATAAGATGGACGGATACAATATAAGTCCACAAGATGGACGGATCATCCTGCAAGGACGATCACTTTAAGTCCACAAGGTTTACTGAAACAAAATGAAGTCCACAAGATGGACGGATAATCCTACAAGGACGATCACCACAAGGTGGACGGACTATCCTAAAGGATGATAACCTTAAGTCCACAAGATGGACGGATCATCCTACAAGGACGATCACCACAAGGTGGACGGATCATCCCAGGAAGATGAAAACTTAAAGTTCACAGGTTGGACGGATCATCCACGACGTGGACGGAAATAAAATAAAGCAAACAAGACGGACTAATCATTTTAGACAATAAAGTAGTATCCACAAGGTGGACGGAACATTCCACAGGTTCTGCAAAGAATAAATTTTAAGGTCAAAAACATACCTATACATGAACGGATATAAATAGGTCAAGCAATGGCAAAATTCAAAACAAATAAAATGAAGTGCACGGATTCATTTAACAAAATAGGCCATTAAAAGGCAATGTCTACATATCATCAACAACGGATGAAAGTTGTTCCAAAAAGTATAAAAAAAAAAAAAAAATCCTTCTATCGAGCCTTGTCCGCATTGTCGACGGGCCGAGGAACCGTCTCCGTGTCAGGCTCGGCTTGATCAACTTTCGCTGGTGCGGACGCCCCGTCAACAACGGCATCGTCGACATCAAAGAGGTCGTCTGTATCCTCTCGAGGCAACAGCACGACGGATGACTGAACCGGGTCTTCAACTTTGAACTTGGAAGCGTCCACGTCTGGATAAGCTTGCTTGACTTGACGGAGGGCGTCCATGAAGCCCTGATGGAAAGAATCGCCCAGCTCGGTGATTAGGGCGTCGGAGTCACGGTATTCACGAACCGCCACGTCCTTAGCCTGACGGACTTCATTTTTCAGCTCTACTATCTCTTTGTCCTTGCTTTCTAGAGCCTTCTTTGCTTCCTCCGTCATCTGTTCAAGGCTCTTCCTTGCCTTCTCCGAAAGCTCAAGCTTCTTCTCTATCTTGGGTCTCCAATTTCGCAACTCGAGGAGTTCTTCCTCCGTCTTCTCCGCCTTGGCCCGTACACGATCCAAAGCCGTCTCATGGTTGAGGCACCGTCCCATCAGCCCCTTCATCATGACCATTGCCTAAAAAATAACAACATAGTTATAAAACAAACTTTTTGGCAGATGATTTAAGTTGTATTTGAATAGTAGACGGACTATCTTACCTGTGTAATTGCAAACAGGCCCGTCTCACCCATGGCCTCCGTCGAGTGATTACCTAAATCTTCATAATCCTCCGCCGAGATGATGGAGGAAATTTGTTCTAAGGCATGCTTAGAATCCTCTCGAAGAAGGACGGGCGGCTTCTCGTCATCCTTCGACGGGCCCTTCATCAAGCCCTTGCCAACCCCGTGCTTGGTTGGAGTGACCGTCTTCGGAGGCTCCGCCATGAGTCCCACGACGGGATCTAAAGACACTTTGGCCTTCTTGGCCTGGCGATCCGCTTTGGGCTGAGTTTTCCGCTTCGCGGACGGATTGCTTAGGCCCGTCGCAGGGGGAGCGTCGTCGGCCAGGTCTTCTTTGCGACCTTTGACCGGATCATGGCTCTTCTCTTAGCATCGTCCATCTCTCAAACATGGATGGGGGAGTTAATTAACAAAAAATAAGATACATAATTTTTTCAAGTAAAGGGTGACGAACTTACGCCTCCTTATCTGTGCTTCGTACTTGACGGCTGCCGCTGTAGGTTCCGTTCCGATCCGTCGCAATACCAGTGAATGGTATTTAGTGTTACCAGCTTCGCCCAAGTCCTTTCCTCCGGCTTGGTCTTTGAGAGAATTTTCTCAAGGAAAGCAAACTCCTTAAGGTCAATTTGGGGCCGTCGTCTAACTACAAAAGAAGAAAGAGGACGGTTAGATTATGTTCAAAAAACTTAGTAATATTAAAGTTTGAAGGATAGTCCATACTAGACGGGTCCAATATGCCCCAAGTAGTGTCGACGGGCATGAAATCCGTTTCCCCAGGATGACCCATCCAACCGTCGCCTTCTAGGAAGAAGAACCGACTCTTCCAATCCCTATTTGAGTCCAGCGTGTCATAGATGACTTTCAGCAACGGACTCCTGGGGACGAAGCTATAAATTCCCCTGGATTTGTCAATTTCGTCCGGACGGTAGTAGTGGAAAAACTCCCTAACCGTCAGCCTTTTTCTCCGTTGGACATGGCACCGTACAAGACCTCCATCGCTATAAAAACCCTCCAAGCATTAGGGGATATCTGGTTCACGGATAACCCCAGGTGACAGAGGAGCAAACGGTGAAGCGAACTCAATGGGAATCTAAGTCCGGCCTTCAACATTTGCTCATACACCCCGACTCCCTCTACCCCGTCATAGTAACACCTCTTAGATTTGTAGGGTAGACGGATCGTAACATTTTCTGGAATTTGATAATTATCCCTAAATGTCTTAAAGTGCTTTTCCTTGATAACAGACGTGAAGAAATTCACCGTCCACTCCGGTAGCATGACGAACTTCCTAAGCCCATCAGCACCAATGACGGATCTGACAATTTGATCCTCACCAACACCAGGTCCCTCGTCTGGATCAACCACCTCCGGATCCTCATATGTTGAGGACGAGGAGGAGGTGGACGGACTACTATCATCCGGACTACCTTGTTCTCGATGACCGGACAGATATACTTCCTCGTAATCCAACCCGTCACGAATAACCGACTGATTACTCGACGCACTAGACATTTCCTACATGAAACGACAAGAGCCTAAGACTCACGGCGGTCTATGTGTCTATAACGGGTGTGGATTGTAAGGAAAATTAAAACAAGTATTAGCTTTAAGAAGAGCACTTACCAGTTTTGCCAACGAAGTGATGAAGGATGGCGTTGACGATTAAGGTGAATGAACGGATCGGCGGATTATGACGGGTGCGCTCTGACAAGGGTGACGGGTGCGCTCACGAAACCGATTTCTCTCAAATCAAGAAATGAGAGGAATCACTCCCTTATTTATAAGAGAGATGCACGGAAGTCGAAGCGTTGCTTCGATCCGAGACAAGGTCCAATCAACTCGTAACACGTGTCATCGGCATTAATTACCTTCGTGCATGGCTGTCATGCGTGGTTGGTGTGATCGACGGACTCCTCATTTGCACCGTCATCCTATCTTGCGTAGATCCGTCAACCCGTTTTGACAACTTAAAACTCTCCTTGTCTCATGAGCCTCCTTCCGTCATAAAAATACCCGTCATACCCTCACGTTTGGATCGTCACCCCATTGATCCTTTATCCTAAAAGGCGACGGACCATTGGGGTGAAGGGGGCAACTCAAGATGGTAAGATATAGATCCCGACGGGCCTACCCGGCGGGCATGACGGGCCCACCTGACGGGCCTACCTGACATGACGGCCTGACGGGCCTACCTTAGTAGGCCCGACGGATCGGGGCTGTTGGGCCTGTGCAAGGATTATCCCACGCGCTTTGAAGGCCCATTGTCGACAGACGTAATAAGGGCCCATGATCCAAAGTTCGTATCGCCTAGAAAAGCCCTAAGACCCAAAAATGGAAATCCTTGCTCACCACGCTCAGAGGAATTTGTATTAGAGTCCCACATGGAAAAGATTTGGAAACCAAGAAGAAAAGTCAACCCTTTATCACTATAAAAGGCCTAACACCCTCAGAGATCGAGGTGCGCTTTAATTGACCCTCTCTAACGCTCTAAGTAAAACAGAAGAATTCTAACTTGACCGTCGGAGAGTGTTTGGCCAGCACCACACCGGTGCTCTCTGAAGGACTTCTTTCGATTGCTTCATTGTGCGGGATCACTTCGAGTCGCGAGTACGGTGTGACCCATTGGTGATAATTTCCGACGTCATCAGCTTTGATACCTTTTTTGAAAAAAAAGGTATGCTTGTTTTCCAAATATTGTAACCTTGAATTAGCATAACGAGATTTCTATTTGAAAAATATTGAATATTTTATCTTTATATATGCATTTATTTTTGGGTTGTGTATGTGGCTGATGTAAGAAGGCAACTATTCCCTTCCGCCCCTCTCTCTAAACCAGATTTCGGCTTTGAAACCTTCATTGCTGATCTTCTTGGTTGCATAAGAGTCAAAAATATTCCACTTCAAAACATGCATTTTGTGGTATGAATGCATTCAGGTAAAACTAGCCAACAATTTGAAACTCACGGGTGCCAAGTATGGCATTCTTATTTACTGTTTATTAGGTTGCTGTGACTTGGTTGTTGAAATCGAATCGTCAAAAATGAAAAGAAGTTAACAATTCTTTCAAATTATTTAAGTGAATTTTTCTCCCTATGTTGAATATGTGCTGAAACAGAGTCTTATAGAATAGTGTGTTATGTCGCTCAAATAAGAACGCCACCCCCTTTGCCTTTGGACTTTCTCAACTACTCTCTCTCACTATTTTTCGACTCTTCTCTGGGTAACCTCTCTCTCTAAATTATATAGATATATTTCTTTTATTTATTGTTTGAAACAAACCTTTTTTTGTTGATACACGCTATCTATCTTTGTCAGTTTCGGCTTATCTCTATGTATGTACCTATGTTAATTCATGTATTTGCCTTTTTTTCCTCAGTGTGATCATTATTATTATTATGTGATTCTGATTTCATGGTGTGAGAAAAGAGAAACTACGACCCAGCAATGTTTGAGAAAGTATTTCAGCCACTTCTGTTGGGATATATTGGTCGATACATCAAATATATCCTCATTGATCAGCGTAAAATCGACATTTGGAAAGGTATTCTTTCTTTTTCTCCATTTTACATTTACTTCTATATCAATCTCAATTTGAAACTGTGTTTGGTTTTTCGTGTGCACAAAACAATATTACATTTTGGGACACTTCTTGGGCATATTTGGAACATATTGGCATTTGCATATGCATAAACGGCCTAGTGGTATACTCCCTGTATATGTGGGTGACTCAATTTTTCTGATATCAATAAAGATTGCATTACTTCTCATTTTTTTTTTTTTTTTTTGGGCTCAAATGAAAGGTAAATGGTAGTATACATATGTTAGCTATTTTTCTTTCAGCTTTCCTGATGTATATGTTCTAATTTATAAAAAAAGTTTTCGTCAGCAAAGCTTCTTGCAACTTGTACTAGCTATTTGTAATTACATCTAACCATGTATTTCTTTTTTCGGTCGGGTTGGTAAGTTAAGCATTAATATTCCATGGACAATGCATGGCCGAGAATCCATTATTATTACTTTAGACGACGTATTTGTTTGTGCATCCCAGCGGGATGATCAAGAGGTAATTTCCATGTTTTTGTTGAAAAAAAAGGCTCTTTTTTGACAATATGGGGAAAAATAGAAGCCCTGATGTTACATGTAATACTATGTTTCTTAATAGCTTCTAAGTTCCAAAATAAAGTAAAAAAAAAAATCTCATGGAAGATGTTAATTTATTATTATATTTTTATGGGGCTAGTTACTCTTATTTTTAAAATAAAATTCCTATGGGGCAGTCATTTTTCCTTTGTCGCAGTGGAATTTGGATGCAGTCGAAAAAAAGAGAATTTGCTGGAAAAAAGGCTAAACTTGCTGCAGCAGAGCTGGCAAAATTATCAAGACGTGTATTTGGTGAGCTATTTAACTTTCAGTCTCAAGTTTCCATAATTATTTGGTTCTTATAGATATGGTAAGTGTCAAACAATTTTATGTTTATTATATGTATTACTTTATGTTTGATTTTTGGTTTACATCTGCTTGATTTACCAGAGAAAGGTCTTGAGGCAGCAAAACCCAAAGGCAGAGAAGTCTCTAGGAAAGGTCCTGCTAAGGTCTGTTTCTGTTTCTGTTACTATGTTCTATTTTTCCTTGTAAAGGATTTGTCTAGAACTCGTGTTGATATTACCTTTTCTTTTCAGCCGGAAAAGCAAACTTTAGTCTTGAATGATGATGAAGACGACGCTGACGATGTGCTTCAGCTTAAAGAACGACTTGCTGCCTATAACGTCGACTCATCTCCTGATCAATCAGCCGGTAAATGCTATATTTTATTATGATCTTTACACAACTCAGCTGTAATGTAAGAAAAATTACAGTGGATGATATGGGGATATCGTTTGCAAAGCGGATAATATATGATCTTGTGTGAGAAATTGTGTTTCTATTATTCTTCATAAAATCAATTATAAGAGAACGAAATACTGTAATGTACATAGATAAAAATTTGCTATGTTACAAGCACCAACTAAAATTTCCACTTGAGAATGAGCAGAACTAATAATTAGTTTCTTGTGAAGTGACTGAAAATGAAGAAAATTCGGGTTCTGCTTCTACTTCTGCCAGTACTGAAGAAAGTATTGAAGTTTCACCAGCAAGAGCAAGACCTCAAAGGGTGAACCGTGCACAAACAAGGTATGTGAATTCTGGACAAACTTGTTGGAACAGATGCAATAATGTATTGAATTATATATTAATAGGAACTGTAATGGGGTGTGGAATGGAAATGGTTGAATGTGGGCATTAAATGTGGTAGAATTGCACTTGATTTTGTCCTCAAAAGTTGAACAATTTCGCATTTTAATAACTAGTTTATATTTTTTATTAGTTTAGACTGTCTGTGTGGATGGATAGCAAAATTTTCTCAATGATGGCTTTGTGGAATTTGGTTATGTACATTTGAATTCTACATAAATTTGGCCTTTTGTTTTGTTCAATATTTCTAACCTTTTTGTGAATGACATAGTTTATCTTGTCATGAATTTTCTTTTATATATATATATATATTTTTTGCAGAGTAGATGGCTGTGAATCCTATAAAAAAAAAATTTAAAACTGATTTTTAATTTTATATTAGGTTGGCAAACTATTACTCTGCTTTACCACACACAAAAGTCAGCCTCAAGAAATCAAATTTGGTATTTGAAATGGACAGAAATGAAATGACTTAAGATGGTTTAAGTACTTATTGGGTTTGCTTTGTTGCAAGTTTTGGCTTTGGAACTTTATAAATCAGCTGTCGATTGACAGGTTATAGTGTTTTGGTTTCTTAATTGCAGACTCATGTGTTAATTTCTCCAAGCAAACTGAGGATGAAGCTCATAGGGCCTCACCATCTTAGAAAGAAGGATGGATCAAACAGTAACTCTTCCAGCCACAATTTGGTAATTTTTGCTGTGTTGGCCACTAGTATTTTCATTATTTTGTGTGGAACACCTTGATGCTATGCTGTACTGTCTCTAGGGGTTTTGGTTTTGTTTTGTTTTTTTTTTTTTGGTGAACTATAAACACATCAGCATTTTCTGGGTCTTGTGTTTTTGTGACTACTCTGCAATATATCATATGATTTTTGAGATTTTTGTTGTTGAAGTTGTAAGTTGAACTCTTGTTAGGCCACTCACAAACAGATATAGACTGTATTTTCTATAATGTGGTGTTCAAATTATTGCTAGCTACTGTTTTGATCTTCTCATCAACAATGAGTATCATTATGCCTGTGTGGAAGGACTTATTTTTCTGCTGTCAAATACTTTTTTTTTTTTTTACACTCTTCTCCTGCCAAGTGGCAGTTATACCCTATTACCCATTTGATTTTCATCAGTTTCGATTCCTCTGCAATTCTATAAGGTACAATCCTCACAAATTCTCTTCCAATTCCATTTTATTTTTGAACCGTCAATCAAAGTGAACCCTAGTAGATCTTTTAAGAAACTAAATTTGATTACAAAATTCCAGCTTGAAGTGATTTTCTTTTCAAATTTGATAGCTTTTGTGTGGTTTTTGCTAAATACAGAAAGAAAATCAAATGGGTAATAGGGGATTGGAATTAGTATCTGTTAAGTGGGACTTTGACTTGTGGGGTGTGTTTGAATTGGATTAATCTGTGAATGTTTGTGTGTTTTGAAAAAAAAATTGGAACTTTTCCATGTGGAATGGCTAATTTGGTAGAGCTGGTGTTTTAGACTGTCAATCTCGAATTTTGGGTTCACTGAGTTTGGTTAATTTTGATAACATGTCTTTTATCACTTGGTATTTCTTCATTTGAGGACAAGGATCCTCTCCATTTGAAATGGAACACTCCATTTAGAGTTAAGATTTTATTTCTTCTTATAATGGGAATATGTCATCTAAAATTTTAGATGACACGATGAAACTACTTTATATATGCAATATTTAATTTGGATCTTAAAATGTTTTCATTAAAAATGTAGAGGATTTCCTCTGGAAGATAAAAATTGGTATCTTTTGAATTTTTCAGAGATGAATTTTAATTTGAGGAGTAAAAATATAACTTGGACTACATTTTAGGGACAAGAAGTATATTTTATCCTTTAAGAGAAGAGAAAAAATGAGCTAAATTCCTAGGAGAAGAAAGATTTACATCTGAACTGACTCAGGAAATTGTAGCATTGCAGTACTTCCAAGGAATTTGAGAATTGGAACATTGGTTTCTTTTAGAGTAAGTGCAATGGGGTCTAAACGATCCCTCTGGAATTCATCAGTGCCTGTCTCTTCTTCGATAGTTGAGGACAAGAAAGATAAGAAACTGAAAGGGTCAATCAGTACAAACCAAGATTTGGAGAAGGGTGCTGTCAAGGTTGTTTATTTTTGCCTTTGTTCTCTGTTATATGTCCTATGGTCATTCTGAATTTGTATTGATTAAGATTTGTTTGATATGTAGGAAAATGGTGTTAAAAGCTCTTTAGGTGAGATTCAGAGATTTAAGGATGACCCGGCAAAAATTGAGACAATGACAGTTCAAGAGCTTCGAAGTACATTGAGGTAAGTAGAAGTTTATGTGCTTTGTGAGTGAAATGTTGTTCATTGTATTTTTGAGAGTTATTAACTTTTGGAGATGGTCTCTATTAGTATGCTTTCCTGTGGATGATGATATTAGAAATGGGTTATTGATAAATAGGAGATGGTACATTTCAGCTGTATATCTTGTAATTTTAAGTGATTTATTATGATTTTGATTTGTCAGGAGTGTAGGGGTTCCTGCTAAAGGATGCAAACACGACCTTGTGTATGCTTTGAAGTGTTTCGTGGATACAAAAATAGATGGTATTCCTACACTTTATACTGGCATCATGTATTGTGGGTGTTGAGGACATGTAACAAAAACAAGAGAATTTTTCTAGATAATCAACTACTTATTCCAAGCTTTCTATTCTATTCATCGTTGTTCTCTAAACCCTATTGGTGTGCATAGGCGATTTGCTTATTTATAATGGTTAGAAGTTTCTTACATTTGCAGGTGAAAATTCTCTGGCGGTAGAAGAACGTGTATCCTACGTTTCTGCTGAAAGTATGTCAATACAAAGTAAGGTTAAAATTTTTTCTGAGGAAGAACATGTTGAAAATGTCAACACTGATTTGGAGGTTCCCTCTCTTCCACGGCACAAGGGAAGAATAAAGAAATCTGTAGCTGAGGGAAATGCAGTCAAAGTTGATGCTAAAATGGTTGCTATGAAACAAAAGCTGTCAATCAAATCTGATGGGGTTTCAGGTGCTGTAGAATTTATAATTTTTTTTTTCCTATCGAGTCTAGTAATGCTATGAAATGATAAAGATTTCTGGAGCTTATCTCTCTCTCTCTCTCAATGGTGTGCTTAATTGTTAATCTGCGTCTTCAATTTATTTAACTTAGATGGTGTGATTGTGCCGGGGTTATTGTTGCTAGGTGGGAAGTTCTCCCAGGCAAAGAGAACTTCAGAGATTGTTACTGAAGCTGTTAACGGTGATGAAGTTAATTTGCCCGTTGTAAAGACTGAACCATGGACAATTCTTGCCCACAAGAAGCCTCAGAAAGGTTGGATCCCTTATAATCCGAGAACCATGAGGCCTCCACCTCTTACCAGGGATACAAAGTATGTGAAGCTTATGTCTTGGAATGTCAATGGATTAAGGGCTTTATTGAAGTTAGAGGGGTTTTCTGCACTGCAACTTGCTCAAAGGGAAGATTTTGATGTGTTGTGCTTGCAAGAGACCAAATTGCAGGCAAGTTTATAAATGCGTATTTTGTTTCTTAGGTTAAAAACTTCATGTAAAAGATAAATCAAGGCCCTTATGTTCATTACAACAAATGACATGTTTCAGTAAGTTTGAGTTTTTGGTTAATTTGCCCCTTAGATAGCTATTAAACTACCACTTATCCGAAACTTTAAGAGTTGATAGGAAAGGGTGAATTTAATCACATAACCGCTATTTTTTGACATTCTCCCTTACACGTGGGTCCAGACTTCCCCTTAAAATGGTGTCCTACACGTGGAATTTACTTTTTAAATGGAGGTAGAGTATAGACATGGTTTGATTTGGGACTATTTCTTTAATACCATGATAATTTACCACTTGTACTCAAAGCTTGAACTAATAGAAAGGATGAATTCAATCACTTAAATCATTATTTTTCTAACAATAAACATTGCAGAACATTTATGCTAAGAGTTTGGAATTGATTACATTAACATTTTCTTGGATATAGAGGATTCACTTAGGGTAGAAAGCAGAAAGTTGGGAGAAAGAATTAAGCTATGTGAATCTTAATTTACTTTCAAATTGTGATCCATACTAATTCCACCCCCCCCACACCCCCCCGCCTTCCACCCACTCCCTTTCTCTAGATGGTGGTTAGATTATCAGGAACAGTTCTGAAGCTATCCAACTGTTACCAATACGTAGTAGTAAGACTATTTTTGGGCACATATTTAAGGTGATAACACAAATGCACACTTGAAAGAAGTGGTAATGGTTAATCTATTCTGGTAAAAGCAAGCAAGGAAATGTTTAAGCACCTTATGGTGCACTGCCATGTCCTACTAGAATTAGATGAAGTACTGGCAAGTAATTCCCATATCATATGTTAGATCATGTCAGAGCCTCAGCTTGGTAGTTAAGAGGCAGTTTCTCTTTAGGGGAACTGGAATATTCTTTTCAAAAAATTTCTTACCAAAGCTTGTGTTCTTCTGGTTTAATTTTGAAGCATTTGTTTGGCTCATAATTTGTTTATGATGTATATAACTTGAAGTTTGAAAAGTAGTGAACATTATTCACACACTTGGTGGCCTTCATTACCTCTACATCTTCCTTTAAATTCACTAAAAAAGTAAAAATGTAAAATTGTGCTACCCTAGTAGACGGGATGTATACAGGAGAAAGCCCCAATGTTTTTTAATAAAAAAAAATTGTTATAAAAAATTCATAATATCACAAAATTCCAATTATTTTGAGAAGAAAGTAAAAAATTAGTTGACATCCGCTCGTAGAGCAATCTCAAAGATAAAAACTTCAATTTCCTTACCGACAGCTCATTCCTTTCAAAAGTTCTCACATTCTCTTTCTCTTCAAATACTCCACATTAAACCCAAAGGAATGAACTTTTTTTTTTTTGATAAGTCCCAAAGGAATGAACTTTCAAAGTTCAATGTTATGCCATTTGCCAAAATGTCCTTTCCAGCTCACCAGTAGATCAACCTCGGTTCTTGGCATCACTCACTTAACTCCAATTACACAAAATACAAGGCTTCTCATTTCCCAAGCAATGTAAACGTAAGAACAAATGATTATTTTATTTACCTCTACATCTTTATATGATTGTCTCCCTTTTTAACTGCACATTCATGGAACAGGAGAAGGATGTTGAGGAAATCAAGTATCTCATAGATGGCTATGACAATACCTTCTGGACTTGTAGTGTTTCCAAACTTGGTTATTCTGGAACAGCAATTATACCGGATGCAAGCACAGGACAAACCAAAAGTTCATCAAGTTTTATGCATGAAGATCCTATTATATACAGGGAGATACATGAAGCCTGTGCTCCTGCTACTCCACAATTAGCTGAAACAATGCTGGATCAAGATTTTGTTACTGGGCCTTCTCAAGTTCAATCTGAGCTTACCACATCCAAGTTGTTTCATGATTCAACCACTTCATCAAATCTTGATATGGGAGATGGTAGAACTGGTGATTCCAGTCAAATGTGGCAAGATGGCCCCTGTATTGGTAGATTACTGTTCTATACAGTTTATGTTAGTTTTTAGACCCCTTAAAAACACAATTAGATTAACCTAGGTAATTAACCAAGTGATTACTTAGTCCAAATTACAAGTCTAGGTTATCACAATCAAACAATTATATCATGCATAGCAGCGGAAAGATAAATAACACAACGATATGATAGCTTAAGAAAACCAAACTGGTAAAAAATGCGGGGAGGATTTAACCTAGCTATCCTCAAGGTAAAAAGCAAATCCACTAGAAAGAATCGAAGTTCATACAATAAGACTTACAAGCCCCCACGCTCGACTTCTTATTACTACCCACCAGTAGAACTTACTGACACGACCACGTGCAAGCTCCGAATCCACGGACTCCTTCTTTCTTTGGCCTTTGCAAAACACAAACACCTTCGTTTGTGACTTTGAGATCCCACTCAAAGGTTTAGCAACACAAACTCTCCTGTTTGTGACTCTAAGATCACCCTTGAAGGTTTAGATCATCAACACCTTTGATGACAAGAGAAGACAACAACTTCTACAATACCGGATCTTGAGATTCTTCAAGTAAAAACACCGGTAGAAGATATGAGAGAGCTTTTTAGGAACAAAACCCTAAATATAAAAGAGGCACATTTTTTTCTCTCTGAAAAAGCCTTATAAAAACGTACTTAGGGTTTCCTTTATATACTGGGAAAAGTAGATTAGAAACCCTAATCCTAAATGGGCTTGAACTGTTGTTTGGGTTTAATTAAAATTCTGCAGATACGACTTTCGATTGATCGAGCCTGTCTTTTGATCGATCGAACTGCATGATTATGAAATCTTCTTCCTGCAGCTTGTATGTTCTTGAATCTTGACTTGAATCACCTTGAGCATTGTCTAATAATACCTATAGACTCTAAGATCTATATCTAGACAAGTTTGTGTTCACGATTTGCCAATTGTTCTAAACATTTAGAACCTAACAGTTTCTCTTCCACAAGTTCATGATAGTGAACAAGCTAATGGAAGTTTTTTCATAAAAATTATAGGAGTAGTTGACATTTATGGGGTGACATGTTGAGCTTTCATTAGTGGGAAGATAAGATAGATGATATTAGAAACCTGTAAATTTAGAGAAGTCTAGTAGAGCAGTTGTGAAAGATAAGGGTGGATAATGTAAAAAATTTGTGAATTTAAAAAATGTGTAAAGTAACCCGACATTTATGCTTCATTATATGAGCAGATCCATTGGCTAATGTAGAATATTTAGGAAAAAAAATATGACATCGGTACCAACAGAGTTGATGTGTGAAATGGTATTGTCAATCTGAACAGCAAAAGAAGGCTAAAATGTAGATATAATCTGTAAAGAGATCTAAAGAGAATCAAGATTCTGTATGAGTGGTTGACAGCATGGTAATGTAAAGCATCATTTATTTTACTGAACTAGTTTGAGAACTCATTATTTTTTGTTGTTGTTGTTGTTTTTGTTTTTTTTTTTTTTTTTTTTTTTTTTTTTTTCCCTGAGGAAACAGTCTAAATTAATTTTTTCACTGTATGGTATTGTGGTTTGAGCTTTTTAATCTGGTTTCTGATTTCCTTTTTTTTACTTGAATATGTGAGTTAATTGTGACAATATTATGAACTCATTGCTGGTTAAGTAATTATTAAATTTGATGTGGCAGAAAATGGCAGGGAAGTTCACATAGAAGAAGAATTTCCAGAAGTTAAAGTAGACTTTCAGGTAAAATATATGATAAATCCATATTTCAAAATTTGAAGTTTTTAGATTTAGATCATTTTCATTTATCAATTTGTACCTTTCTCCATAATCCTTTCTACAAAGACATTTTGTTCTTTACCTGTATGTCTAAGCTATTCTTTATTGGAGTGTCTCTAATTTCTGGAATACCATGGTTTTTTAGGAGACATTTTTGGGTCACACAAGTCCTATCAGTCGGTGCCGCTTTTCTGCGTCAGGGAACAATATAGCCAGTGCTTCTATAGATGGTACAGTAAGATATTCATTTTTTGGAAGTAGGTAACGTTAAACTTAATGAAGATTTAATGTAAGGGTTTAAGATTCCTTGTCCCTTATGGCTTGTATATATATATTGTATAGTGATGTATATCGGCAATGAGTAGATACCATTTTGCTTTCTGTATTTTTTGTTTTTATTGCTTGTTATTGTTTAGGTGACGTCAGGAACAACAAATAGAAGCAATATTGTCCCAACAGGAGGGTCTCGTGGTGATATAAGCCAGGTAAATTTGTTATTAACAACTGTGTCAGCTTTCTTTTAGGCTCCTTGTAGGAAAAAAAAAAAAAAAAACTCTCTGCTGTATTGTGAAATTGGTTAAACTATTCAGAAGTGATTGACTTTTTGGGACTAAGGCTTGGTTGTTGCATTATCTTCACTGACAAGTTGTCACGGTTTGCCATCTTATTCATAGTTGACCCTGTCGATCTGGTCTTTTTACAGAATGGGTGTTACGTTGATTAACGAACAAGATTTAGTAATTGTATTTGATTGATCTGAAGATTTCATGTGATATCTATGGCTGCAGGGACCTAATTTTGAAGCCAAAGTGGCAAAGCTTGTTGAGCTAGGGTTTGGAAGGACGCAGTCATACAAGCTCTTAAATTATTCGAAGGAAATGAAGATCAGGCACCAGGGTTTCTTTTTGGGGGTTGAAGTTAACATTTATTTGTAGACTTCAATTTTTGTGGAATAATGTTTGGTTCAGTAATTTAATTGCAAATTAAGTGTACTTGATACGTATAGCATTCCTTTAAAATTGAAATTTGTGTACTTGATATTATAGCATTCCTTTAAAGCTATTTTGAACCCTGAAATTGGTGGTGTAACTTGCAATTCAAATGAGAGAAAGTAAACAAATTTCAAATTTGAGCTTTTAGACTTGGTGTGGTTCTCTTTAGTCTATAATTTCATTATTTTTTCCTTGCAATATATGCCTTTTTCGATTAAGCGCAGATGGAAGTAAGGCTTTTATTATTATTATTATTATTATTATTATTATTATTATTACTAGTAAGTTTCCCGTGCGATGCACGGACAATGTTATAATGTTTTATGTAAATTTGTTTTTGGGAATTATTATACATATATTATAGTATATTTATTATAAAACTTTGTTAGTAATGAGTTCATCATAAAAAGTAACAATTATAAATTGCACACATATATCTATTATAATTATTTTGTTCAAGTAATGAGCAATAATGAAAACAACTTGAAGTAATATTGTATAATAAAAGTTGATAAAAGCATATTAATTCATTCTATATTATTGATTTTTATTATGTGATGTAATAAAAAACTTCATTACGATTTTTTTTTCTTCAATGCTTTGTTATTGTGGTATGGTGACGCTTGTTGTCATTATTAGTTTCTCCATCTTCAACATTTGAAATTTATTCAATCCATATTTGTCCAATTTTTGAGCTTTAATCATTTTTTCCTTTTGTTGCATCATTTGTGTTAATTACTAATGAATTGGCACCGAGAGATTCTTGATTAGATCTGACAAAGTTTGGACTTTGTTGCTAAGATTTTTCATAGATATTTGCATTTATATTAAATTTCAATGATGTGATAGTTTTTTGTAAATTTTTATTTTTGTTAATTTGGAATAGTGCAGCAAAAAGAATTAATATAGCATGTTGAATTGTGTTTTTTTTTTCTTCCATACCTTTTTATCATTTGAAGGCGCATCAAAAATCTTAGCAACTATGCAATTTTCAAAACCATCTTTTAGATTGAATTCATTCAAATGAAGTAGAGAAATCCATTTTTTTCCTAATTTTTTTTTTTTTTTCAAATCACATGGGATTCCTTCTCCAATATCAATATTTTTACAATAATTTAAATAAGTTGTACCTTAGTTTATTTTGCAGCAAGATCTTGATCTTGTAGATTATATTTATTTAGGATTTTCTCAGCATCTCGATCAAATATCACAAACTTTGATTTGTTAGGAGCAATAAAAACTTCAATTTGAATCCTATATCTGAAGTAGTTTTGAATATATATAGTAGTTATAGTGAGATAAATATATTATAAATATTTGGAGAGTATGTAGTTAATGTGAGTGCCTCTAACTTTGGGATAGAAAGATTTATTTTTGTTTTACATTTTGCACACCAAAATGATCCTGTTTGTAATTTGACATTCCTTTCACAAAGTACGCACAAAATGTAATACCAACCCATTGTTGTATCAGTGTTACTTATTATTGCAATACCCTAGCAGTTCACATCTTGCAATGAACTTTGAAATTAATATGTATTATTTTTTTAATGTAAATAATATGATCTATTATTATTATTTTTACATAAATGATGAGTATAATTTGAAATAATTAACAAACTTGTTTCGTAGGATCTCATTCAATGCATTTTATCTTTACTATTGTCTTCATATTATTTAAAGATAAATCCTCCTATGAAAATTGTTTTGTATGTATTTTTGGTATTTCTTGTATAGGATCATGTTTTTGACCATTCCTATCATTGAATTTTTTTAAAGAAAATATTAAGTTAATGGCATTTTGTGAGATAGTATATGCTATTTATTAGACTTTTTTGTTATTATAAATTTTAGAAATATGCATTTGTCAATTATTTCAGCAACTTGAGGGATATCAAGATTTATATATATTTTTGTTACACTGGTCGATGACAGAGAATTTGTCTGCATAAGTTGCATAGAATATTATTAATAGACAAAAGCATATTGAATTGAAATTGGGGGAAAAATGAAGAGATATTTCATGAGAATGAGATTTTCTAGAAGTATCATCTATACGTGGGGGAGGAAGAAGAGAGTTTGTAAGAGGGTAAGAGCTTTTGCCTTGATTATACATGGGAATGGTCAAACTTGAGTCATAATATGTAAGGAAAGAACTGGGTCTAAGTTTTTCATAAAGTTTGGTTTACTTTTAAAAGGTAATCAATTTTATAGTGAATAACTTTTGGTCTAATTGGTCTAATTGTCAAGAACAGCTCATATCAATATAATATTAAAAATAAGTTACTATGATCTATTGGGTAACAGTAAATAAAACTTAATAAAAAGAGTTAAAAAATGCTAAATTTATATAATAGTAAAAATAAGTTACTATGATTTATTGGGTAATAGTAAAAAAAAAACTTAATGAAAAATGGGGAAAAAGGTAACAAAGGTTAAATGCAATAAGTTATTATGATCTATTGGGTAACAGTAAAAAAAAACTTAATAAAAAGGGGTAAAAAATGCTAAATTTATATAATAGTAAAAATAAGTTACTATGATTTATTGGGTAACAGTAAAAAAAAATTAATGAAAAAAGGTAAAAAAATGTTAAATGCAATATTAGAGCGCCACGTGGCAAGACCTAATGCACTCTCACATGAGGTCTCTGCTTTTATATATATATTGATGATTGATTATTATTATTATTATTATTTGGTGGTAATTTGTGAAAATATGACATATGAATGATTCACCTAGATTTATCTTTATGCCTGGTAATGAATATTAGGTTGTTAATAAGTACATGTTCAGAAAATAGATAAGCACAAATACATAGAAATATAAAATTTTAAATGAGGAAATTTATGAATATTATTATTGTTAGTCACAATTAATCTATGAAACTTTCTACATAACAACTAAATTTAAACTAAATACATTGGGGGAAAATTCTTCCAATTCCTGCAATCAAGAAATGTCACCAAATCACACGGTTCACATTGTCACCTATAAATTTTAATTGAACTAAAACCAGGCAAAAAGCAAATCCTTACCAAAATATCCAAAATATAGAGTTCTGAAATTAGTACGCAAATTGGAAAAAAGAATATATATTCCAGTAGAACTCGAGTATTTGATACTCGATTTCCTTAAATGGAAATCGAGTCTCTTAAACTCGATTTCCTTAAATGGAAATCGAGTTTACGGAACTCGATTTTTACTAGGAATTTTTTTTTTCTACAGCTACTCCTGCAAAAGATAAACCAGATTTCCCTTCCCCTGCAGAAGTAAAGTAGATCCAGAACACATCACATGGGCAGCGATAAACAACTAGAAACAAGCATATGATAGTGGTCAAAGGGCTCTACATCAGATGCAAACATCAAACCAGATTTCCCTTCCCCTGCAGCAGTAAAGTAGATCCGAAACACATCACATGGGTAGCAGTTAGCACACAAAAACATTCAATAGCTATCATCGCTTCAAAGGAGGGCCCTGTGGTTCAACTTGCCAAAGTAGCAGCTACTAATGCGAAAGTAATATCATTGCCGGCATTATTATAGGCAAAAGTCGCACAACGCAACTAAACGTGACGAGTACAATGTATAGCAAATAGTTCAATTACAACATTCCGCAATAAACAAAATAACAACTAAGTCAATACAACATAGTCTACATAGTCGCCTAGCACTTGTCCATACTGATACAACATACTCTACATAGAACAGATGCACTTGTCCATACTGATACAACATAGTCTACATAGTCGCCTAGCACTTGTTCATACAGAAGATAACCACAAATCCCACGTACAATGCCATTCCAAAATCGAGTCTCCGCTCACCTGACAAACATTAAAATACAGTCATTAGTTTCCAAATGTGAAGAACAAAAACCAAATGAAATTATGAGTATATTATATAAAAACAGTGAGGGCACTTGCCTAGTTTGTAGCACTGCTACTTGTCGAAGCCCCATGGGAATTGGGACAGCATTTGCGGTTATGCCCCTCTTGATGACACACTCCACATCGTTGCCTCGGTTGAATCTCCCTCAAGTCCGGATCTTCCCTCCGGCTTCCCCGTTCTCGCCGTACCCCATCCATTTCATTCCTTATTCTTGAATTCACAGGACGACCTTTGCCCCACAACAAAGAGTGGGTCGGGCACCCATCATGGTCCGCGAACGTCCCTCCACAATGACTCTGAACTTGGCACCACAAAATGATGTGAATATGTGTGAATTGCGTTGTTCAAACTGTAACATGGGTCAATATAGCTAGTCGCATCGAGGTGCAGACCTTGAAGAACTTTAATTGCATGTGAACAAGGAATCTTCAAGTTTTGCCACTTTCCGCAACCACATGTTCTAGCAAATACGTGCACTTCATGACTGTGGTTTCCCCCTCCACCTTTATGGTCGTTATATGGGGTAACCACTTGATATACACCTTCTTGATGATTAAAACTCCTCAGAGTGTGTCCTGCGGTTTTCTGCTCATTTTTGTTATAGATCTCCATTGCATAATCACTCCACACCTTACCTCGAGAGAGATCAGAAGTAATTTGTTTATGTCGATCGTGGAAATATGCAACAACGTTGTACCAAATGAACTCAACCGTTGCAACAATGGACAAACTGCGGGCACCTTTAAGTACCCCATTAAAGCACTCGGAGATATTGGTTGTCATTGCCTGTCATCGTCTTCCACCATCATGTGACTGGGTCCATTTGTCCAGATCCTCACTCACTAGATATGTGTATGGCATATAATGTCCAATCTGGGGATCGGTAGGGTCTACACCCCTCGATAAATTAATCTCGACCTCCTTAATGGTTTATGTACGGCACCTAAACGCCCAAGTTCATATTGGGCCTTGGACCATGAATCAATGATATGGGCCAAGGATCTAATCTTCGCATTGACAAGGCCCCGCCCAGGCCCACGAATAGCCACCAACGTGGACTGAGTATTGTCAGGAAACTTAGAAAGCGGATCGCATACGCCCTGCTCACGGGACATTCGGGAAACCATTCCCGGTAACTATGCACATGCTCGGTCACGTCGCCGGGACACATCATCGTTTACGTGCCCGGCAGAACCTTAGGAAACTCATTTGCCGAACACATAAATTGAAGTGGGAACCATTTCCAAGACCACTCGTACCTGCAAACCCACATAAGCCCATTGACATTGGACCTTTCTTTGCACTAAGGGAGAAGATAATGATGATCATCCCATTAAGGAATGCTATAAATAGGAGAAACGAATGGATGGTTGGGGGATGGAATTCTGAGGGAAAGAGAGAGAGAAAGAGAGAGAGAGAGAGATGAGTTAACGTTGAGAAAAAGGAGTGAAAAGTGTTTGCATTGGGTCCCTTAACCTAGGACAACCCAAGGTAGGATACTCGTGCCCACCAAATAAATAGATTGTGAGCCCAAATAGTGGTTTGGTCCATCAAGCCCATCCTTGGAGCCTACAGTTTGCATTATGGACTCAAATTTAGCTTTATGAGTCGCATATCCATCTTTTAAGGCCAATGCCTTTAGAGTCGGGTCATTAAAGTGTGTGTTGAAGTTGCTAGTAACATGTCAAAGGCAATATCGGTGAAATACCCGTTCTTCTCCGTCCCGACCTCTAGGCCACTCTCGAATGGCGCATTTGATACCTTTATGTCGGTCGAAAATAATGCAAATGTCGTCGTTAGGTATAACATGCTCTATCGAAGTCCCGAGACACTCTAAAACCACCCCCCAACTAGGCCCTAACTCCTTATCCAAAACAGCAAAGGCGATAGGCAAAACCTTTTAGTTAGCATCGGTTGCCATTGCAATCATCAATACCCCTTTGTATTTACCATACAAATGAGTTCCATCAATACTAATCACTAGCCTGCAATATTTGAATGCAGCAATGCATGGAGTGAATGCCCAATATACATAGCGCAGTAACGCAGCACCTTCGTGTGGCCTAGGTATGGTGTGATAGCTGTACTGGGTACCCGAATCCCGATCCAAGTATGCTAACAACAAGTTTCGCAGCCTTTGGTAAGACTCCTCCCAATCCCCAAATATCTTAGCAATTGCCTTTTGTTTTGCGTCCCATACTTTATAGTAAGAAAGCTCATGCTTATACTTAGTATGTATGATCTCCCAGAGCTTATCAATACGAGCAGTGTGATTTTGTCGCAATTTTCCCACAATTTCTGATGCAACAAAATTAGAATTCATCATTTTAGCATCTCTTCGCAAGCCAAAGGGTATACAAGTGTGTGGACCCAAATAAGACGTGACCATCCATAGACCATTAAGTTTAGACTTCATGAATGCCCCAACGTACCACTTGCGCTTGTCGTCAACGCATGCGGCACACAATTTAGTTTTGGTTGACCTCCGGATTATAAAATTTCTATTATCATTTGCTGGGTATATTATCAATGCACGTCTCGCCGCCTATTTATTTGCAAAAGTCAACCTTTTACAAAAATGCATCCCATCTTCCCAAGTAGAAACAGATGGTATCCAAAGACATGAAGGATCAACCATATTTTCCCAAGTATTTGCGTAGAATGACTCGGAAGGAGGTCTCAGAGCCGGTGGTCGTATTTGTATCATGCTGAACGCCAATATCATCATCTGCATCACCTTCAACATCATACTCCATATTTTCCTCTTCAAAATTGGCAACGACTTCATGGTCATCCACATCATTCTCAAACTCACCTTGGTCAATCCTCTCTTCATACTCATCCACATCATCAATATTTTCACCATCATTCGCAGCATGATCTTCGTCTTCGTCTTCATCTTCCTCCTCTAAATGTGTCTCTTCAGGATGGAGGGTTTCACCAGTATTGGCAACATGATCTTGAGATGGAAGCGTATAACCTCTCATTGTAGTGCATCCATCATTTACGGCTGTAAATTGGAAAGACATAGTTGTTTGTTGCACCACCTCGGTATCAACTTCTCGCAGCGGCTCCGAACTTACGTACAACTCAACTGCATTTACTTGGGGCATTTTCTGGATCCTATTAAACATCATCTTTACATGTTTGTCTTCTTTGATCGCCATATACCCGTAATTTATCCGTTTATAAAGAACTTCTTGTGGGTAACGATAGATAATCTTGATGTCATACCAAGCAGGTTTCAAATTCAATTCGTCCATTATTTTCCTCTTCAAATCATTCAACGTCTTCAACTTACGACGTATCATCATGCAGTAGCATTCGATACCCAGCCCTTTAAATGGGAGTCCGTCAATCTCTCCAGGATTGTCAAGGGGTCCACCGTAGTATACATTTAAATCAATTTTCTTCAGAGATTGTGAACCTATTAGAGAGTCAAGTATAATATGTTAGTGACATATTTTATCTCTTTCATTAAAAATCGATTACAAAACCTTTTCTATCTACTAAAAGTACAAAAATTACAACGTAAGGCCCCCACAATTGCATATACTCACCCCACATCACATACAAACACACTCAATCATTATCATTTCATACTCAAACAAATAAAGAAACTAAAGACAAAACTCACCCCCATTACAAAATTTCAACTCAGCTCTAACAAAAACGATAGTTACAAAAACGAAATTAGTTCCTGATTCCACGCTTTTCCACTAACTTCTATGACACAAGTGGGAAAAGCAACACCATGTGCCCACTAAACAATATTTGATTGATTGGGTGTACATATTCAATCGGATCTAGGATTGCATATATTCTCTTTCCGATAGAGTAAGAACTTACTAAAGTAACTTATGATTAAAGTATAGATTTATCACTATGTTATTTTTATTATGTAATAAAAATGATATGTTATATTCCTCAAAAAGTTATAATAATAATAATAACATGTTATATTTATTGTTGTGAAAATTTTTGGTGTCTGGTTAAGTTTATCGTCCTAGAAAAGAGAAAAAAGTGATCATCAAGATTTCTTTTCCCAACTCAAGAAGAAAAGAAGGGAAAATTCAGTTGAATGAAAGAATTCAAGGAAAATAGAACCTATGACATGCATACAGGGCCTAGGAGTGCAAGGACAAAAAATTAAAAAATAATCAAAATATGGGAATTTGATTAAAATAGTTACTAATATTCAAAAGCAGTATAATAACTTGGAAAATCAGATCAAACAATTGAATATTTTAAAGTTCAGTATTATGTAGAAGAATTATTCCCTTCCAAATGCATTCATCTTCATTCTTAATTTTTTACATTCAAATGCTCAACTTGACATTAAAAAAAAAAATAATAAATAAATAAAACAACATACTTCAGAGAAAGGGCACAAAACAAAAACTAAAGAGAAATATCAAAACCAAACAAAAAATACATACCCATGATACAAATATATCTTAACACTATATACACTAACACTAGCAAAATCCTACACTATATACACTAAACAATCAACAGATCCTTACCTGACATTTTGGATGTGCAAATGTGCTGAGATTGTATGAGTGAAAGAGGAGTGAAAGAAGTGAAAGAGGAGAAGAAGACTTGAATGTTGTTTGTCCGAGTGTTGCTAAGTGTGTGTATGAGACCCGTGAGACCCGGACAAAAAAATTAGATTTGATATAGGGACCCAGGCGTGATTGACAAGTGGAGTAGTTCTTAACCACAGCTTAAAAATCAAGTTTACGAGACTCGGTTTCACTTTTAGCAAACCGAGTCTCTAAAACTCGATTTCAATGTGGCATCTACGTGGCATCTTGTAGCACAGATATCGAGCAGCTGAGAGTTGCCTATAAAAATCGAGTCTATAAGACTCGATTTCCACATGTACAATCAACCATGTCAAGAAGCCTAAGAGCATGAAAACTAAGCCTTTAAGGCTCGGTTTATAACTCAAAAATCGAGCCTCTGAGGCTCGAGATGTTAGAAATTTATTTAGTTTCTAACGGTGGCCTACTAACTAGATAGTTACAAAAAAAAAAATTAGTTACCCTGATTCCCCCTCAAGTTGGCCCACGACCCCATCTAGAAGTCTTATTAGACAAGGCTCCACCCACAAGAAAAAACACGTAATCTGCAGAATGCAGTAGAAAAAATCGAATAAGAAAGAGAAACTCGGAGAAAGAATAAAACTTTACTTGAAGAGTATGTGATCGGATCGGAGGAAGCCTGAGCCAGCAATAGAAGGATTTAAGAGTAAGACTAGTGGAGAGAAAGAGAGGCAGAGAGCAAGAGCCGAGATAGAGAGGCGGAGAGCAAGAGTGAGAGAGAGAAACGGTAATATGAGTAAATTTTAGAGATTTGAGATTTTTGAATTGATTTGTGATTGTTTTGTGGTTAATTTTTTAGACTGGGTTTTTATTTTATCTAGTTGAAGTTTGGTTTGTCTAGAAGTTAATGATGTTATTCTTGGGACAATTGATTTTGTTTAAACCTGAGAATTTTTTGGGTACCAATGTTTATTAGGATGAACCAGATTATTTGTTCCTTGATTATAAGGATATATCAGATTTTTTGAATTTCATCTAAAATTAAAATTTTTTTTTCTTACTACCATCTTTTCCAAAATACAGGGGCCCCTCTTCCACTTGGGACTTTAGGCAATGGTCTAATTGGTGTAATGGAAGTGCCGGCCCATTGACACCAGTATAATGATGCAGAGGACCCTTAACTATTTTTAATCATGACTTAAAGCTAGCTGATTGGTTTTGTGTTCTTTGAGCATAATGTTTTCTTACATAGATTTATCCCCTTCCCCTCGGGCGGGGCAAAATACAAATAAAAAATAACTTTGAATAAGATAAGAGAGTAAGAGGCAACTGCTCTTTGGGCTAATATGGCCTATATATAATACCATGCCCTAGATATGTGTCTATGTGCCGAAACGATGGCCTCTAAGAAGTTCATAACTTTGGGTTTTCTCTTCATTTTGATGTTTTTGTTTGCCTCAAAAGTGGCATCCAGACCTGGGACTTCCGAACTTGACAACCCAAGTAAGTCTGCCCTTCTTGGTTTTTTACTTTTAGTTTGCTTCATTATATTATTCTCATTTGATTAAAGTGAATCCAGAGAAAAAGAAAAAGAAATAAACTAGCTTATTTGCTTAAAACACAGTGTCTCATCATATCATGGGGTAAAAAGCTTCGAAAATTTTTAATAGAAATAGTAAGTCATTGATATTCACACTCATCAAAGTGGGGGAGAAAATGGGCTTTTGCCCTTTTTTAAAAAAAAAAAAATCCAGCATTTTGCCCCATTTCCGAAGCTAATTAGGGAAATGCCCTTATTTTGAAACTCGATTTTTTAAAAATCGAGTTTCAATTTAAAACTTGATTTTTGGACAATCGAGTTATAACAAACTGAAAATTAAAAATAAATAAATAAATAAATTTCTGGAACTCAAGCTCCATGAACTCGAGTTCCATGCAAGTTTTATTTTATTATTTTTTTAGTTTGATCGCTCCATACCTATAGTTTTCGGGGAGCCCTATAGTGGTGTTTTAAATGGAACTCAAGTTCATCCATGCAAGTTTTTTTTTTTTAATTTTTTTTTTAAAGTTTGATCACCCCATACCTATAGTTGCATTCAAGGAGCCCTATAGTGGCGTTTTAAAACCCTATAGCGGCGTTTTAAATAGAACTCGAGCTCCGTGAACTTGAGTTCTATGCAAGTTTTTTTTTTTTTTTTTTTTTTTTTTTTTTTTTTTTTTAAGTTTGATCCTATAGCTGCGTTCAGGAGCCCTATAGTGGCATTTTAAATGGAACTCGAGCTCCATGAACTCGAGTTCCATGCAAGTTTTTTTCTTTTCTTTTTATTTATTTATTTATTTATTTTTATTTTTTTAAGTTTGATCGCCCCATACTCGATTTTCTACAAATTGAGTTTTATATTGAAACTTGATTTTGAGAAAATCAAGTTTCAAAAGATGAGCATTTCCCTAATTAGTTTGGGAAAGGGGGTAAAACCACTGTTTTAAAAAATCGACCGGACCAACTAGTTCAACCGGGAACCGGGAGCCAATCCGGTTCGGGTTAAAACCCCAAAACCGGTCAAAAACCAGGGTTGAACCAGAAATTCCAAAAAAAAAAACGGTTCTATGTCCGGTTCGGTTTTTAAAACCATGGGTAAAACGTTGGTTTTTTTGCACGAAAAGGACATTTGCCCATTTTGACCTCAAAGTGGGTGCTATATTTTTGGGTGGATACTATAAAGATTGTAATATTACAAATATTACAAATTTTACTGCATCAATTTTATGAAATAATATGTCAACTTTTGAAATATATGACAAAAAAGCAGTAATTATGGTTTAAGTTTCACGTCCAAACAAAGAACAAGTTGGTCATGAAGTTAATCATCAGCACCCATAACCGATTTATCACAATTGAGCTTGTATGAGTGGTGGTAAGTAATTCTCAATAACACAACAAAGTATCCAACCCAAAAGCCTAATCAACACCGACCCACGATAAAATCTTCAAAAATTTTATATACCTCCAAAAGACCCACCAATATGCCATTACAATATGTGTTTTTGTTGCAGTCTGGATAAGTATATCAAAGTGGTATATGAATTGTCATAAAAGTTTGTAAGCTTTTTAATTTAAATTTCGTTTAAGTTTAAAATGTTTTAATATTGTGGCATTATTGTCTTGTACTTTCAGAGGTGAAAAAAAGTGGTGTGGTGCCTCCATCAACACCAATTCCAGGGCCTATTTTGGAGGAGGTTACAGTTATCTCGATAGGCAATTCAGACAACCAAATCTTGGTATCTGAACTTGAGTACTTTTCTGTTGTGATATTAACATATCATTTTATAAGTTTTTTATGGTAAAATTAAATACGTCACAATTTTAAAAAGCCTTGATTTTGCGGCGTTATTGTCTTAATCTTTCAAAATCACCAAATCCTGGGACCCATATAGGTTACAGTTACAGTAATATGAAGCCCAAAATGTCTGCAGCTCCGGGTAGTCCAACTTGAGTGCTTTCTTTGTGATCCCTAAGCTGTATAAGCACCATATATATGGAGAAAATGGGCAAATGCCCTTTTCGCGCAAAAATTTCAGCGTTTTGCTCTCTTTCCCAAACTAATTAGGGAAATATCTCTCTTTTGAAACTTGATTTTTGGACAATCGAGTTATAGCAAACTGAAAATTAAAAAAAAAAAAAAAAAATTACTGGAACTCGAGCTCCATGAACTCGAGTTCTATGCAATTTTTTAAAGCCCTATAGTGGCGTTTTAACATACAAGTTTTTTTTCTTAAGTTTGATCGCTCCACAGGGAGCCCTATAGTGTCATTTTAAATACCTATAGTGGCGTTTTTTATGGAACTCAAGCTCCATGCATTTATTTTATTTTTATGTTTTACCTATAGTTGCGTTTCATGGAGGCCTATAGTGGCGTTTTTTATGGAACTCGAGTTCCATGCAAATTTATTTATTTATATTATTTTTTTTTAAGTTTGAGTTCCATGCAAATTTATTTATTTATTTTTTTATATTATTTTTTTTTAAGTTTGATCGCCCCATACTCGATTTTCTACAAATCGAGTTTTACATTGAAACTCGATTTTGAGAAAATTGAGTTACAAAAGATGGGCATTTCCCTAATTAGTTTGGGAAAGGGGGCAAAACGCTGAAATTTTTGCGTGAAAAGGGCATTTGCCCATTTTGGCCCCATATATATCATAACGCCTAAGATATGAAGCACATGAATAAAAGGAGTCATTGAATACTTGTCTCCACTACTTCTTGTTGGTGATTGAATAAGCTACAACCTTTTGTTATTGGAAATTATTAAATAAAAAAAGAGAACAACCATACCTTCTTGCTAATATGGTCACTAGCATTAGAATTACTACATGAATTCATGCCATGTATGTAGCATTTTTTTAAGCATTTTGATGATTTTTAGACCCCTTAAAACACAATTGATTTAACCTAGGTAATTAGCCAAGTTGTTACTTAGTCCAATTTAACAAATCTAGGTTATCAAAATTACAAAAATCATATCATGCAAAGCAGCGGAAAGATAAATAACACAAGATATGATCACCCAGGAAACCAAACCGGTAAAAACCTAGGGAGGATTTGACCTAGCTATCCTCAAGGTAAATCTGAATTCACTATCTTGAAAGAATCGAAGTTCATACAATAAGACTTATAAGCCCCCACGCTCGACTTCTTATTGCTACCAACCAATGAGAACTTACTGACACGACCACGTGCAAGCTCCGAATCCACGGGCTCCTTCTTTCTTGGATTCACCACCAGATACAAGCACACCCGCTTGTGTTTTCTTTAAGCTTCAATGGCAGCAACCGAGTTGATCATCAAGGTGTAGATAATATCTCATCCTTGAAAACCCTAAGTTTGTGTAAAGGAAAGCTCCTCTAGATCTCACAAGAGATTTACACAAACCGCAATATAAGCGACGCTAAAACGTGGCTAGGGTTTGCCTTTTATACTTAGGACAAATTAGAAAACCCTAAAACGTTTTAAACAACTAGGGCTGAGTTGGAAATCTGTAGAAAAAAAACATTCTGCCCGAGGCTCGATCTTCGATCGATCGAGCCTAAGCTTCGATCGATCGAGCCAGGCCGAAATGCATAATGCTTTCTGCATTAGCTCGATTCCAACTTTACACAAAACGTACAACTTTGAGCAAGACTAAAACACTTCTAAACACATTGTTTTGATCATGGTTTGCCAACAATACACATTAGAGTTCTAAATACATAAATACCTAAGTCTTTAGAACCTAACACATTTCAACATATAGCTTTTGCTTTATAATAACTAGTGTTTAACCAGCGCAATGCGCGGGATCATTTTACATATTAATGATCTTTGCATCCAACATAAACTTAGTTCTCATACTTACACTACATTCATTCAAACCTACATAATTTAGTATCTTTAAGCATATAGTATCCAACATCCCCTAAAATTTTTAAACATTAGTCTTTTGCAAACATTTTTTTTTTTTTAACAAAACAATAACGGTATTTATTGAGAATTTATGAGTTAGAAGGTTATTTCAGTCACACACAATCTTCTATTTTTCTTCCTCGATTTCATACAATATCAGCTCAGCCTCAGGCTTGAACTCAGTATGATTTCATTTAATTAGAATGTGACCTGCGAATCATCTTAAGACAACCTAAGACTTCACATACAGTAATCCTAGTACAATGCTAACTACCTTAATATTTGCTAACAACTGCTTATTAATTAAAAGTACGTCAATGAATATTTTATAACTAAATACAACAATGGGAACATAGTAGTGGTGCAACTTTAGACTCTAACAGAGATTGTACATTAAACTCCATGTAAGAAGCATGTATAGCGCCATTAAGCACACCATTTCAAAAGCAACACAGTATACATCAAAGACTTCATCATCCCCTGCAATTTAGATTTTAGAACATGCAAATCATGAGTGGAAGTCATTGTGAAGGCCAAAATTAAAAACCTGAAAGTATATTAACAAACAATTTAGACCTTTCAGTGGTAATAAAGTAATAACATTTGATCTATGTTTGCCAAGGTCAAATACTGATCCGGTTTTGGCTGTCATAGTTACTAAAATAAAATAAAAAGAACCAATATGTGAAAGAGTAATGATATTTTTAGAAAATTTGGTTAGTTGTATCCTTTAGAATTTAAAAATTAATAGCTAAAAAGCATCAAATTATTGTAGCAATATTACTTGGTGAACCACTATGTTGAAAACTTGATACTACTGAAAGTTTTAAGATCATTTACATACTTGAGTTGCTAGAAACCACAACAATGCACTTCTTTATAGACGCTCTAAGCCAAAGGAATGAAAGAATTGCCTTCTCTAAAGGACATTTGAAGCACTTAGAAGATTCATTATCTTGTGAACCATCAAAAGACCTTTCAAGAGTAACACCAGCTAAATTAGAGCATTCGATGTCTTTAACTATAGAGCCATCAACACAATTAACGCTGTTTCTAGTACCTGTATGAAGTAGCAAAATCAATATCAGCATACAACATATTTTTTTATATATAAGTAATATCAGCATCCAACTTTGAGGCATAAATGTGAATAAAATAATATTAAAAAAGGAACATGTTTATACATTACAACAATTTCTGCAAATGTACATTAGTGATAGTCTGGAACCTAATTTGGATTATCTTAGCCATAGGATTGTAGTGCCTTATGAATAAGGACTATCCTAACCATACATATATAATCGTATCAGATGGCTTCAAGTCTTCCACAACAAACACAATGGCAAAAAATGAATTACAATAATTACAATCTTAGAACTTCACTGTCCTCTTATTATTCATCAAGCTTTAGCTTTAGCAATCTGAGAATATAGAGAAAATTGAATTCATTAGAGCAGATTGCTCTATCTAATACCATGTACATTTAAATTAGGATGATCAGTTCATCCAACAATCTGGCCTTGAATCTTAGTCTCACAATTTCAAACTCCATATATGTCCATGACCATGGGTGTCATCCTTTTAGGAGAATAAGGAAGATATGAAGCATTCTTATTAACTTCCTCAAAAAGTAACAAATACCATCCACCATTGTTAAATTTGATCTTCCTCAAAACACTGTCTCATAAAGATACTAATGAATGAAATCTCATTAACCCTATAACCCATTGCTCATTCTATAACTCATTGCAGGATACCTTAAAAGTTGAGTCAATATAGATAAATTACGGTATTAGATTTCACTGTCATGGCCATAAAACAAAATAGTCTCCAAATTTTCTCACCAATCAAATGGGCCTATTGAACTCCTTACTGACTCACATAGGCATCTTCATCACCAACACACCACCATTCATTAACCATAATTCTAAAAAGTTTTGACCCTGTCTGGGGAGCATAAACAGAATTAAATAAGTCATTTTTCTATTTTTAAGACCATAAGAATCATGAATCGTGCTGCTAAGATAGGATCATATTAGACATCTAATTAAATGAGAAAAAATCCAAAATAAGTGTCATTGTCAACATGAATTAGCAAGAATTTAAAAACTTTGAATAATTTAAAACTTTGGTGTGGTTTTGATTATTAAAGATTTGTGTTTTGAGTGACAACAAATGTTCATTTACGCAAACTGAATAATCCATTGAGTTATACTCTTTAAAGAAAAATAACAAATAACAAAGCATATATAATCACAACTTTCTTGGGAAAGAAACAGAGATGGAAAGCAAGAGAAAAAAAGTGAGTTAGGGCAAGAAGGAAAGAACCAAACATACAACATCAAAATCTGATATCTACAAACCATAACAGAAAATCCCAAAACATCAAAGCAAATATCTAAATCTATACCTATCCAACCAAAATATCCAAACACTAAGTCATATTAAATACCCGGATATAAGAAAGGGGACAAAAATAACCGGTGGCAGTTTCGGCGATCTGATCGACGGAGTTAATGGCACTTAGATTTCTCTCCCTCAATATCAATTCCTGTGTGTGCCTGCGGTTTCGGTGTTCTGAGTCCGCGAGGGAACGGATGGCGGTGGAAAAACCGACAAGAATCCTGTTTTGATTTCTTATGCCCAATTGATGTACTCTTTACCGTTCTGCCTCTTTCTCTTCTCTCTTTCTCTCTCCGTGTCCCAGGCCTCATTGCCCCCCTCTATTTCTATCGTATATCGTATCTTTCTCTGCTTCTCTTTATCTCTTTCGTCGCCTCTCTACCTCTCTTTCTCTCCTTCTCTTTCTCTCTTTCGTCGCCTCTCTGCCTCTCTTTCATCGCCTCTCTATTTCTATTTCCATGTGTACTTTAATTTTAACCGGTTATTTTTTTGTTATTTGTAATGAGAGGTTTTAAACGGTGTGTAGATTTCCAACCAACATAATTGATCGCTTTTTAATCTATACATGGCAGCATTTTAAGGGGTCTTTTTTCACGTGGCAGCATTTTAAGGGGTCTTTTTTCCTAACATGGCAGCACCTCCTAACATGGCAGCACCTCCTTAAAGGCTTCTGCTTTTATATATAGTATATTAGATTATTTTAGTCATAATTAAATCAAGACACAATTTGATTTTTGGTATAGATGAATCGAGTTTGAATCCCAAATCTTTTAACCCACAACAATAAAGCATTAGTGTTGATGATCATACTATTTTTTTGTGTACCCACACTACGACTTTTGAAATTATAAATATAGCCACTCGATTATTTATTAAAAAAGGAATAGAGACATATGGTTTAATAAGGATATCATTGTAAAATTGGTTGCTCACTGGGATCGAAGTGCCCCTCTGTCTTCCGTGCCGTTCTCCCTATATAAATTGAAACTTCTTCTGTTCATTACTTTACTTTCTTCTGAAATTCAAGATCGGAGCGCACTCGTCAACTTTGTCAAGCCCGTACTGTTCAACCGTTGTATTCGTCATCATCACCTCTTCATTGCTTGACTCCGTCTTGGTAAGCATCCTCTTTTACTTTAAATTTTCTTGCACTTTCACTTCTTTAGACCTTTACGCATCCGTCAACCATTATAGCACTCGCTCGGTCTTAGGGTTTACCGTCACGTGTAGGTCATGTCTAGTGCGTCAAGTAACCAGTCGTTTGTCTACGATGGAGCGGGCTATGATAAAGTGTACCCGTCAGGTCACAAAGACCATGATAGTCCTAGTGAGAGGAGTCCGTCAGCTTCCTCTTCAATATATGAGGATCCAGGGAAAGGATTTAAACGGTGACTCTAGTGACGGTCTAATGGATGTTGATCCCCCAATCCAATCCGTCATAGGACCAGATGGATTTAGGGAGTTCATCTATCTCCCCTTATGGACGGTCAATGATTTTATTTCCAAAATCAAAGAGAACACTTCAAAACACTTAGGGACAAGTATCAAATACCCGACAACATACCCATGCGTCTACCCTATAAATCAAAGAAGTGTTACTACGAGGGTCTTGAAGATTTAGGGGTTTATGAGCAAATGCTCAAGGCAGGGCTCAGATTTCCCTTAAGCGCCCTCCACCGTCGTCTCCTCCAATATCTTGGATTGTCCGTCAACCAGATTTCACCAAATGCTTGAAGGGTCTTCCTTCGTGTGGAGGTCCTATATGGTGCAATGTCGGACGGGGCACAAAGGTTGACGGTAGAAGAATTTTTTAATCATTACCGTCCTTCCGAGATTACCCGGTCCAGGGGCATGTACAACTTCACGCCTAGGGGCCCGTTGCTAAGGCTTATTTGTGAGAATCCTAACTCCAACAGAGATTGGAAGAGTCGTTATTTCTTTTTTAGGGTGATGAGTGGATGTGTCACCCTGGTGACACCGAATTCATGCCCGTTGACAAAACATGGGGTATAATGCCACCGTGGGGTATGCCTCCGTCACTAAATACTTATGTTTCAATTTTTCTTTAATGCATAACTATCCGTCTTTCTATGCAGTTCGGGACCATCCTCCAATGTCGCTTGAGTAATTCAGCTTCTTGGAGAACATTTTTAACAAAACCAAACTTAAAGAGAGGATGTGGGCCAAATTGGTCAACCTAAATACGCTGCACCGGTATTGTGACGGACCGCAGCCAACCAAAGCCGCCCTTTGATACGAGGCCCAAGTCCGAGCACGTAAGTCCATCACCTTTAACTTTTTGTTATGCTTATTCAATATTTAACGTTCGTCTTCTATTTTTGCAGAAATGGATGTTGTTAAGAGAAGAGTCGTCATCAAGCAAAATGCAGCAAAAAAGAAAGAGGTTGAAGGAGAACTTAAGGAGACGGGTGCGTCCAATTCGTCAAAAAGAAAGCCTCAAGAGAAGTAAAGTTGTTAACCTAAGAAACCCAAAACAGTTAGAGCCCGTCGTGGGTTTAGAGGCCAAAGGTAGGAAGACGGTCACTCCTGCCAAGCATGGAGTTGGGAATGGTTTAATGAAGGGCCCGTCCATAACCCAAGAAAAACCACCCGTCCTCCTGCGAGAGGACTCCAAATATGCACTTGAGAAGCTTTCGTCCATCATGTTGACCGACGACTATGAGGACTTAGGCAATCATGCTACCAGATAAAAATCCCTTTCTTCCAAAATCAAAAGAGCGATTGGGTTGAACAAATAAAGGATTTCTAACCATCTTGTTATCCTCAAATGAACATAAACCAATTAAATTAGATGGAAAAGGAGAGGCTAAAGAGTCTCTCAATCAGTCTTATCTGGTTCCGGGATATATGTCTATTTATTTCTTACTATAATATCCTATTGTGACTGTATCGTACTATGTGTCATTTAATAACCCAAAAGAAATCCCTTCTCCCCATCTAATTTTAAATGGAGGCCATGGGGGAGACGGGGTTGTTTTGTCTTGCCTAGGTATGTTATGTCGTCCACTTCTTGTTTTTCTGTTCACTTAACTCCGTCACTAATAACCTTTATTTTCAAGCTGTGGTGATGATGAAGGGGTTGATGGGACTGTGTCTAAATCACAAGACGGCACCTGAACGCGTCAGGGCGAAAGCAAATGAGACGGAGGACAAGTTGAATGATCTTAAAACTTGGAGAGTTAATATGGAGAAGAAACTTTCCCTCTCGGAGAAAGTCAGGAAGGAGCTTGATCAGAAGGTTGAAACATTGGGGAAGGTCTTGGAAGATAAAGAGAAAGAAATCAAGGATGCCAAGGACCAACTCCGTCGGTCCAAAAGAGGCAAAGAATCCGTGAATATCGCGACTCTGATGCCCTCATAGAGGAGCTTGGGACCTCTTACGCGGACGGTTTTGACAATGCTATCCGTCAGGCTAAGAAAGCTTATCCCGACCTTGATTTTTCTCAACTTAGAATAGACACACAACCCGAAGCTATTGTTCAACCTGTCGCCTCCGAGAGCACGGAGGACTTATTCGCCGACAATGCAGCCCCCGGTGACGGGGATTCAGTTCCTCTCGAGAACCAGGCCCAGCCCGTCGATGGTGACGTCCGTCACCCTGCAATCGTTGAAGAGAATGTTGAAATCACCTCCCCTCAGCATTAAAATGTTATCATTTTTATTTTTTGGGTTGTAACTATTTTGGGAACAATCTTTTAATTTTTCTTCGTCACTTTGTGGCATGTAAAAACAGTACTTTAAATATGTAGTTAGTGATTTAAAGTTCTTTTTAGACGTATCCGCCTTCTTGGTAAAATGTAAATTGTTAATTTTAACATCCTGTCGAGCCTATTATAACTTTTTACAACTTTCACTAGGGATCCGTCCTTTAGGATGAGTTCATCCGCTCGGTGATTGTTAATTTAGCCGATTTAGATTCATCATTCATGATGGGCTACTGTTATAACCTAATCTTATACGGATGTATTCACATAACAAAACAAGTCCGTCCATTTTTGAACCGGAAGCTTTTAATCAAACCATTA
The DNA here is from genome assembly GCA_028216015.1 of Quercus dentata. Classification (NCBI taxonomy): domain Eukaryota; kingdom Viridiplantae; phylum Streptophyta; class Magnoliopsida; order Fagales; family Fagaceae; genus Quercus; species Quercus dentata. The sequence goes on along the minus strand of CP116452.1, from coordinate 8,858,753 downwards.
GTTGGACCCGTCCATTATATGGACTTGGTGGTTATTATTCATTTTAGGACGAGTTCGTCCATTTATGGGTTGTCAATATTTGTTGACTCGTTTTCAAATTAGATCTGTCCATTTTGTAGTTGGATGATCCGTCCAGCATATGGATAAAACTTCCATCCGTCCACTTCCTAGACTACCGTTCAGTGGTGTGCCGTCCATATTATGGACCAAATAAAATTTCCTTCCTTATTGGATGGTCCCCCCTTTTTATGGATTTAATAAAGTGTCCATCTTCCTTGGATGAACTGTCCACTTTGTGGACTTAATAAGATTTCCGTCCTTATTGGATGGACCATCCATTATATGGACTTCGTAAATCTCCATCCTTCTTGGATGGGCCGTCCACTTTATGGACTTTATAAAGTTTCCATCCTCCTTGGATGAACCGTCCACTTTGTGGACTTGATAAGATTTTCATCATTATTGGATGGACCGTCCACTTTATGGACTTTTTCTTAAAATTTTCATCCTCCTTGGATGAACCGTCCACTTTGTGGACTTGATAAGATTTCCGTCCTTATTGGATGGACCGTCCACTCTATAGACTTTACAAAATTTTTGTAGAAGACGCATTAGTCATATATGAATATTCCTCTTATTATTAAACCAAAAGTAGTTCTTGAAAGAAAAAGGAAGCTTAAAAAATAATGCCTAAAGATAAATTGTCTATGTAGTTAAAACTAGGAAACCGGAAAATGTTGCAATAACTAACTTAAAACTAGCAAAACTTGAATAAAATGAGGATCCGCCGGGTGTTGCCTTCCATGTCGTCATTTTCACCGGTAGTACTTTCATAAATGTTCAGCGTTCCATGGGTGTTGCAACTATCGCCCATCTAATGTCTCCGGATGGTAGGTTTCTTTCCTTTGCCATGATGTGACCCCGTAGGGTCCCTCCCGATTGGGGCCGAGCTTCCCTTGGGCAAGATCCTTGGCCGCGCCCGTCACCTTCCTCAAGACTAGGTCTCCGACCGGGAAGTCTCTGTGCCTGACTTTGGAATTGTAGTTCCTTGCCATAAGGTTCTGGTATCATGCCAACCTTTGCTCTGTTGTTGCCCGCACTTCGTCCACCAGGTCTAGTTGCAAGAGAAGGGCTTCATCGTTCTTACTTTCGTCGTAGTTGTCCACCCGGTAGCTTATGAGCCCTACTTCTATTAGTATGACCGCCTCTCTCCCGTATGCTAGTCGGTATGGCGTCTCTCCTGTGGGTGTCCTTATTGTTGTCCGGTATGCCCACAAAACACTAGGTAGTTCCTCCAGCCATATGCCCTTTGTCCCCTCGAGCCGAGTCTTGATGATTTTGAGCAAGGATCGGTTCGTAACTTCAACCTGTCCATTGGCTTGTGGATGAGCAGGTGACGAGTAGTGGTTCTTGATCCCTAACTCGAAAGCAAAATCCCGGAACGCGTTGTTGTTAAACTGCTTTCCGTTTTCAAAGACAAGCACTCGGGGTATCCCATACCGACATATAATTTTATTCTAGACAAAACTTCGGATGTTCTTCTCTGTGATGGTAGCTAGGGCTTCTGCTTCCACCTATTTAGTGAAGTAGTCGATGCCAACTACTAGGAACTTTAGCTACCCGACCGTAGTTGGGAAAGTGCCTATGATGTCTAATCCCCATTGAGCGAACGGCCATAGGGCCGTTATAGGCGTGAGTTCTTCCGGAGGCTGTCAGACGATGTTACCGAATCTTTGGCACTTGTCGCAAGCTTTGACATAAGTTTGCGCATCCTTCTGTATAGTAGGCCAAGAGTATCCCGCGCAAATCAGCTTGTTCACCAAATGAGCTTGCCCCCGAGTGATTCTCGCAGATCCCCTCGTGGACCTCTCTCATGACGTAGTCTGCCTCCTTGGGTCCCAAACACCTTAGGTACGGGCGGGAGAAACCTCTTTTGTATAGGAATTCTTTTATCGTAACAAAACGCGATGCTCGGACCTTCAATTTTCTAGCGGCGTCCTTTCCGTCCGGTAGCATGCCTTCCCTTAGGTAGGAGACTAAAGGCGCGGTCCAGTTGTTCTCATCACCTATCTCCTGCACACTCATTACTTCATCTATGAGTGAAGAAGTTTGTACGAAGGATAGTACTTGATCAAGGACGAGCATGTGCTCTACTGAGGCGACCTTTGCTAGGCGGTCGGCACATTCGTTCTCCTCCCTTGGGATTTGGACGAATTTGATTTGTAGACCGTTGATTCGACCTTTCACCTCCTCGAGGTACTTCTTCATTCTTCCGTTCTTGCATTCATAGTCACCGTTAACCTGACCGGTGACGACTTGGGAGTCGCAATATATGACCATGTTTTCAGCTCCTGCCGCTCTCTTGAGGTCCAATCCTACCACTAAAGCTTCGAATTCTGCTTCATTGTTGGTCGTAGGAAAGTCTAGGCGGATCATGCACTCAATCTTATCACCTTTCGGGGTGCAGAGTACCACACCTGCTCCTCCACCCTATTTGAAGATCTCACAAGATGGACGCACCATTGTAGAGCTACTTCTGCCCCCTCGCCTTCCATAAGCGTGAACTCGATGATGAAGTCAGCTACCACTTGCCCCTATATAGTAGTACGCAATCGGTATTGTATATCGAATTCGCTCAACTCAACTGCCCACAATGCCATCCGTCTTGCAACTTCGGGTCTACTCATGGTTTTTCTCAAAGGCTTATCTATCAAGACAACAATAGCATGGGCTTGGAAATACGGTTTGAGTTTCCGTGTTGCGGTCACCAACGCGAAAGCTAGCTTTTCCATTTGAGGATATCTTTCTTCTGCTCCTCGAAACCCTTGGCTTGTAAAGTAAACGGGTTTCTGCAACCTGTCCTCTTCCCTTATCAAAGCTCACACGACCGCGGCTTGCGAGACGGCTAAATACAGATAGAGCTCTTCTCCTGGTTTGGATGGACTGAGAAAGGGAAGAGTCGAGAGATACAACTTAAGATTCTCAAACGCCTGCCGGCATTCATCTGTCCATTCAAAAGATCTCTTCAACACGCGGAAGAAGGGTAGGCATTTATCTATTGCCCTTGAGACGAACTTGTTCAATGTCGCTATCTTGTCGTTTAGGCTCTGCACCTCCTTGACCGTCTTCGGTGGGGCTAAGTCCATTATGGCCCGTACTTTTTCCGGGTTGACTTCGATACCTTTTTGGGATACCATGAATCCCAAGAATTTCCCATTGTTACCCCGAATACACATTTGCTTGGGTTTAACTTCATGTTGTACGCCCGAAGGGTGTCGAAGGTCTCTTGGAGATCACTCAAGTGTTCGTCTTCTCGCTGACTTTTTACCAGCATGTCATCTACATAAACTTCAACATTCCTCCCGATCTGTTGTGCGAACATCTTATTCATCAATCTTTGATATGTTGCCCCAGCGTTCTTGAGCCTGAATGGCATCACTTTGTAGCAGAAGAGTCCTTGGCTTGTAACAAAAGAAGTCTTTTCCTGGTCAGCCTCATCCAGTTTAATCTAGTTGTATCCAGAGAATGCGTCCATGAAGCTCGGCAAGTGATGTCTCACGGTCGAGTCTACCAAGGTATCTATTCGTGGAAGCGGGTAACTATCCTTGGGATAGGCTCTATTGAGGTTCGTGAAGTCTACACACATCCTCTACTTTCCATTGGCCTTTTTGACCATAACCACATTCACCAACCAATCCAGCAAGATACTTCTCGAATGAAATCTACTTCTAACAACTTCTGAACTTCCTCCACTATTGCTTTGTGTCGCTCTTGAGCGAACACGCGCTTCTTTTGTCAAATTGGAGAGGATGAGGGCAACACATTCAGTCTGTGAAGTATGATTGAAGCGTCAATCCTTGGCATGTCCTTGTGACTCCCGGCGAATACATCCCGATTCTCCTTTAGAAACGTCGTGAGCTCATTTTGAACCGATCGTCCGGCCAACGTGCCCACTCTAGTCGTCCACTCAGGTCCGGAGTCATCAAGGATTACTTCCTCTAGTTTCTCCATAGGCTCACGCCCGTTGTTCCTCTATGCACATGGTTTGTTGGTGGTCATCCATTTCCAGCATTGCAATGTAGCATTCACACGCCGCTACCCGATCGCCTTTCACTTCTCCTACCCCATACTCAGTGGGGAATTTGATCATCAGATGGTAGGTTGATGTTACAGCCTTCCATGAATTCAAAGTAGGATGCCCTAGTATTGCATTGTATGCGGACGAGCAATCAATGACTAGGAACGCCACGTCCCTCATGATCTGCCGAGGGTAATCTTTGATCGTTACACGGTAGGGTGACCGCACCTAGTGGATACACCCTTGTTCCTCCAAAACCTACGAGTGGGGCGCCATCGGGATCAATCGTTCCGTCTCTACTCTTATTTGCTGAAAAGTCGGATAGTACAAAATATCATGAGCTTCGTTGTCTACCAAGACCCTGTAGGTATTGTAATCTCCTACCCGTATACCGACTACGAGTGCATCATCGTGTGGGTGGTGGAGACGTCGGGCATCTTCCTCTGTGAACCCAATAACGGGATTGTCAACTCGTGCCATCTTCGGGCGCGTACTCACTGTTAATTTAATGTTCTGAACCATCCGTAGGTATGCCTTACATGCCTTCTTAGAAGTGCTACCCCCTGTGATCATCCTTATATATCCTGTGGGTGGCCTGGGTCGCTCGTTTTCTCTTCGGGCTAGTGCACCTTGGTTTTGCTCTGTTCCTTCCTTGCCAACGAATTTTTGTAGTTTTCCTTATTTAATGAGGGCTTCTATCTCTTACTTCAAGTCATAGCAATCGGACGTATCGTGGCCGTGGTCTCGGTGGAAACGACAATATTTATCTCTGGGCCTCTTGCTGGGATCGCCCTTTAATTTGCCGGGGAAAGTTAGGGCTCTTTCATCTTTAATCTGCATTAGGACCTGATCAATCGGGGTATTCAGGAGGGTGAAGTTCGAAAACCTCCCCATTGGGGGCCTAGATCGTCGATCATTTCTTTTTTCTCCTATCCTTGCCATCTTCCTACCCCCGTCTCCGTTGGGCTTCCTCCTGTCTCTCTCTTTTCTTGGGTTTTTCTTTGCGTGCCAACAACGCATCTTCAACATTCATGTATTTGGTGGCCCTATAAAGCACATCTGACATGGTTTTCGGGTCATTCTTGTATAAGGAGAATAAGAATTTACCCTTTTGTAATCCATTCGTGAAGGTCACTACGAGGATCTTTTCGTCGCCTTCTGGTCGATTGAGAGTGCTTCCTTATTAAAATGGGTTATGTAGGACCTCAGCATCTCATCCTCCTGCTACTTGATATTCATCGGGCATGCAGTAGACTTTTTATACCTGTGTCCCCCCGATGAAGTGCGATGCGACTTGGGCGCTCAACTCTTTAAAGGAACTAATGGAGTTGGGCGTCAGCCTGCTGAACCATATCCTTACAGGGCCCTTCAGCGTGGTGGGGAAGACCCTACATATGATCTCGGCCGGTATTCCTTGAAGGTGCATCGGGGTCTTGAAAGACTCCAAGTGATCCAAATGGATCCTTGTTTCTGTCGTAGTTTTCCACTTGCGGCATACGAAATTTTGGAGGAAGGGGAAAAGAGTTGATAGACATGGTGAATGGTGAATCTGTTTAATGGACTAGATCGTCGAGATCATTGGAAACTCTTCCCTTGAATGCGCTTATCATACACTCCATCCGTTCTTTCATCAACTGCATCTCCTCGACGATATAAGGCGGGGGCCAGATCAAGAACGAATGGACAACTCATGTCCTGTCAATCTGGTTTATTCGGGGCGTTACTTCCCTCCAGCCCTTCCTGGTTCCTTTGATTAGCACTGGTACCTTCTTGATCTTCCTCTTGGTTTCCCATCGCTGCATTCTTCTGTCGTAGTTGTTCCTCTAGGGTTTGGTTTTGTCTAGTGAGGTGTTCCACTACTGTGTAAGGGTTTGGACTTGTCTCTCCAAGGCGAGAGGGTCGTGGTTCGTCTCCCTGAACATTGTTGGTGGTTGCCATCGAGCGAGTAAGTACCATGCAACTCTTTGTCCGGGAAGCGTTTGTGTGGCTTACAAGTTCTTGTCTTTCCCACAGACGGCGCCAACTGATGATGCCGAAAAATTACCAGTGAGCCACACAATCCTCGCACACTCGAAGCAAGACCCGCACAACAAAAAGAGAGGACCTAATAGAGAGCACCGGTGTGGTGCCGGCCAAATACCCTCCGAAGGTCAAGTTAGAACTATTCTCACAACTCTAGAGTGCTAGAGAAGAGTAAATTATGCGTACCTGTTTTCCGAGGGTCTTTGGGTTTTTATAGTAGTGCAGAGCCAAACTCCCAAGACTTGCGCAACAAGTCTTTTCCATATAGGGAAGATACTCATTAATGGACATATTTTCCAGAATCTTCTTCGTATTAGAATCCTATTCGTATTGGGATTCTATGGACTAGGGTTTATCGTGAGACGCAAGTCGTTTCCATTTAAGATTCCTTGGAGACCACATAATGACCAAATTAGTGCTACGTGGCCCATTGGTCCGTCCACCCTGGTTCGTCCATATTGGATCCGTCCACTTCCGGCCCACTTATCTTGATCACTCAAGCCCATCCAAATGGACCCGTCATCTATTTACTTTGATCCGTCATCTCCACATTCTTCCTCTTCACCTTGTATTGCACTTGTGTTAGTCACCCACTCTCTTAAAAATTCTATTGTTTGAGCTTGATTTGAGGGACAAGATACCACTAATCTAAGTGGGCTTGGGCCTTTATTTTTTGAGTTCCTACAACTAGTTTAGTCTAGAAAATAAAATAAATTTTGATTTTGTAGATTTTTTTTTTCATAAATTTTAATTAAAGGAAAAAAAAATAAAAATCAAATCTACATTGTTTTAAGGGTCACTAACAATGCGATCCAAAGGGAGACCAATGGAAAGCATGAGTTTAATAAAATCGAAATTTGAAGAACGAAAATGAATGAAAGTTAGTAAAGTAACGTGATTAAATCAAATTTAAACAAAATTATAGGATTGAATTTATAATGGGGAAATGCAAACCGATGCCCTTAGGACATTAGTTAATAATCCATTTAAAGGAAGTTTTTATGGAAAAAGAAAAAAACAATTAATATTTTGACAATTTTTTCTATTTTTCATAAAAATTGTGTCAAAAATTTCTTAAAATAGATTGTTAACCAGTGCCCTAAGGGCACTTGTTAGCATATCACGTCAAAGTTGGACAAATTTGGCGGAGGAAATTGTATTTCCTGGCATCTGCAAGAGCAGGGGCGGCCCAACATAATTTGGGGCCTAAGGCGAAAAATTTATGCGGGGCCTTTAATATGTAAATATTAATTAAACAAAATTATTTAATACTAATCAAATTAATGTTAATTTGATACATTAAATACATAAATAATACCAACTAGACTAATGTTAATTTCATATAGAGAATTGAATATCATAGTTGAATTATAAATATTAATAAAAAGAAATAAAAATATATTGCGATTGAAAAAGATACTTTATTTTGGATATAAGACGATGCATAGTTAAATAAAGTTGTAATCTAATTTTTAATTTTATATTTTGATTTTAAGAGAGAGAGATAGATATTATTTGGTATGTGGCTTTGTAGGAAATCAAAGTCTCAAACTATTAGGGGAGATTTATCTATAATTGATGATTTAACACATTTGCAACATCTTTTTGAAATATTTTAGAGTTTCAATTGAGTTAAGGTTCTATTAGTCTCGTAATTTGAGAGCCTTAATAGAAATGAAAAAGAAAAATATGCTAATTAAAAGCACTATAAAATGTTCAAAATATAATGTGACATTGTCTCTCATTGATGAACTTCATCAATTTAACTAATGAATGTTTATATCACTTTTTTGTGATTAATAACATAACAATTTGTAAGCCAATAGTAAAATTTGTAATATCCTTAACATCACTAATAAAAAAATGTACAACCTTTAGAAAAAAAAATATATATATATATATATATATATAAATAGTTTTATAAAAATTTGAACGTTTAACTATAGAAAGTGGAATAAGTGGAGCCTTTTTTCCTAAGAAAATTTTTGTTTTTCGGTGGGCCTTAGGCCGGCCCTTTCAGTCAACTTAGTTTTATTTGTCATATGTCAACTGAAGTTTAATGCCGACAACGGTATTCAATCAACTCACGACACACGGTAGTCAGACAGTCTTTAACTTTAAGGAGAAATATTTGCAGTGGTTGGTTAAAGAGGAAATGCGGTAGCAGTCTCCCTATGAGAACAGGTCATATAGGCTTTGTTTTCTATTTTTTATTTTGTTGTGAAGATTTTTTATCTCTCAAACCTATCAAGTTTGTTTTATGATAATTACTTGTTATTATCATGTCAAGATATTAATTAATTTTTTATGTAGATGATATTTGAACTCTAAATCTTTTATTCGATAAGAGATTTTATCAATTTAGCTAATTGGAATCTATGAATTAGAGGATTTATTAGGAACACATAGGATTATTTTGGCATATGAGTTAGCACTGTAAAAGGTAATGCATGTATACTTTTAGAATTATTTATTTAGATTAATTATGTTTTAAATAAGAATTGAGTTTGAACTCATCCCTTTATATCTATATTAAAAAATAGAGTACATCTTTAAAGTTAATTTATTTTCTTGTTGAACAAGTTCTAGTTCACATTCCTTTACCAATTTATAATAATAATAAATAAATAAATAATACTTCAAAATTATATTATTTAAGATAATTATTAAAATAATTTTTTTTTTCTAAACTAGTTTGGAGAAATTTCCTACAACCAATTATGTAATAGATTATAAGACCACCAACATGAATTAAATCACATAATTGATAAATCATTTAATCAAGTTACATGATTATTGAATGTGTCATATTACTAAAGAATAGATGGATAAACATTTGAGTTGCCATGCAGTGGGTTGGAGGGTCTTCAAATTGGTTTGGATTAAAATTTGGTCCATTAGGTAGAATAATATTTGTTTATGAACTTATAAAAATTACATTAAGCAAACCATACATTGTTAAATATAAATATATATATATATATATATATATATATATATATATATATATATATATATATATATAAAACTTTACTAAATGAACACATTATTATGATTTGACCTTAATTTGTTCAATAGTCTAGCCTAAACTTAGGTTGGAATTCGACTCATTTGCTAAGTAAATGAACATAATCAAGATTTTTCTCTAGTCAAGTCTAAAATGTTTATAAACAATTTAGTTCATTTATAACTCTAGTAGTTGGAGTTTTTTAAGGGTGTAGATGGCACATCAAACCTCTTTTGTATGTTATTTAAGATACAAGTATTACAAAAAATAAAATAAAATAAAATAAAATAAATGGACTTGGGCCTTGTGTTTTGACATTTTTATAATAACCCTTAATCTGTAGCATTAATATTTAATAGACATGCCAAAAAGAGATGAATGGGACTGGAGTGGAGTCCAATTATTTTTATCTTTGATTTAATCAAATCGATTTTCATGAGCTCTTGAACAGGAAGGACTTTTATATGCAGAGCAAGAATGACTTTGAAAATTTAACTTAACCCATTCAAAGAAGACTTTGAATGAGATAAGAAAATGAAAGGCAAATGCTCTTCGGTTATATATATATATATATATATATATATATATATATAGTCCTAGTCATATGCTTCTAAGTGCGATAAAAATGGCCTTTAACAAGTTCATTTCGGTGGTTCTCTTCATTTTGATGCTTCTCTCTGCCTCAAAAGCGGAAATAAGGGGAGTAACCGAGACTTCCAAGCTTGGTGTGACAAGTAATTAATCTGTCCTTATTCTTGGATTTTATATTCTATTTGTAAATTTTTCAGAAACGATAAAGTTGTATTATTTTCTGTTGATAATGTGGATCAAATGGTGAAGAAAATCTTGACAATATTATTTTTTAAAATGTCAAAGCTAGCTCTTTCTGACAATATTTGATCAAGCAACAAATTTTTTTTTTTTGGTGGATTAGAGTGGAAAAACTGTGATTTTATCTCAGCCAAAATGTGAAAAAGAAGTGAACAAAATTAGATAGGTTTTAAACAATCAAAATATTAAAGATTTATTAGTAGGTTTTAAATAGATAGGTTTTGGACGATGATGATCATTAGTTGCCAAAAACTCTTATCAATGTTTTATTTAGTAACATAAACATATTGTATATGCTCACTAGTAATTGTGAATGTGTATATATAATGCTACTGACAATAAGTTTTTAGATATATAGTATATTCTATTAAGCTAATTTTACTTTGGCTTTCAAAAATTTTTGTAATTCAATTGACAATTTTTTATGCTTTCACTAAAGACGTTTAGGATTCAAATTCCCCCATCTCTCATTATAATTGTTGATTTAAAACAATAAATAAATAAATAACTCTACCTTGGCTCATTTAAGGCAAAATAAATAAATAAATAAATAAATAATTATCGGTTTTAACTCTATTCTAAGTTTTTTTTCTTAATAAAACTCAATTAGTTGGAATATAACGACTCCCAATCCTTACATGAATTATGAATCTTGTTAATTACTCAAATTTATGGTGGGACCAGTTATTAACGTGAAATCAGGTAATATCAGTCATTGTATCCCAAAAATTATTAAAACTAAATAATTTTCTCAGGAAATCTATTATGAATTTATGGAATTAATTTTCAAAGTTATTCGGCACTAATTTCTTTCTCTTTCAGATTTTAAGGGTCGAAAGCTGGAATTCAAAGATCAGGGTCCCGCTGAGGGCTACGGATACAAGGCCAGTCCCAGCAATTCTTGAGTTCCACTTGTGATTCTCTATATGCCCCATAATGTTTGAGATGTGAAGCTCGTGAATAAAAGTAAGGAGCGAAGGATTTCTTCTTCCACGGCATGGTGGTTTATAATAAGCTTCAACCCTTTACTGTACTATGCAATTACTGTCTTTTTTTTTTTAAATATTTTTTTCCCTTTTGCTGATTCATGTAATTTTGAATATGATTATATAAGTTGAAAGCTCGAATTTGTGTGAAAACACAAGAGTTTGTTTAGACTCCCAAATAAAAATTACGGCAAGATTGCTTTTACTCTAACTTATCTAAATGCGGAATAAGAGTAAATAAAACGCAATCACCAAATCTACTTTAGTGCATACACATGAACAATAAACAATAAAAGTAAAGCACAAGAGTAAGGGAAGAGAGATGCAACTACAAGATAACACCAAGACGTGTTATCAAAGAGAAAACTAAAGAAGTCGGTGAAAAACCTCTCCGTGACCCTCCAAGTCGAAATCGATCCACTAGAGAATAAAGTTGGAGTATACGAATAACAAAAGACCCTTTAAGCCTAGTCTACCCAATGTACTTGAGCCCTCCAAGCTCCTGCTACCAACGGACTTCTTGGAGTCATGTCTTCTCTAGCTTTCTGGATTTCGCAATACACCCGATTGCATCCGCCAAGCCTCACCGGCTTCTTTTGGCAAATCCCCAAAGCTTCCCAAGCTCCAAAACACTCTCTACACTCTAAAAAGGTGTGGGTTGTGTTTGGGTATAAATCTCCTCTCAAGGCATGACAATGGGAGAGGGAAGGAAAAGAGGCTATAAGGATTTCTCACTAAGGATGAGTAGCTCTCTCTCTCTCTAAAAGATGGGTGTGTGTGTTGTAGAAAACCTATTGTTGGGGTACATTTCTTTACACCTAATATTATTTAAATAACACCTATCTATTTCTTTTCAAAAATATCACAAACAAATTATTGGGCATGCCTAAATATTTTCCGACTATCACTATACTAGCCTACAACTTTTCTCCTCTCTATCACAAAACTAGGCTACAAATGTAGAACACCATGGGACCTAATATTTTCTTGTAAAAGCCCGAATTATTTAGTGTTGGTTTTTAGACCCCTTAAAACCAATTAATTTAACCTAGGTAATTAGCCAAGTTGTTACTTAGTCCAATTTAACAAGTCTAGGTTATCACAATAACAAAGATCAAATCATGCAAAGCAGCGGAAAATAAATAACACAAGATATGATCACCCAGGAAACCAAACCGGTAAAAACCTAGGGATGATTTGACCTAGCTATCCTCAAGGTAAACTTGAATCCACTATCTTGAAAGAATTGAAGTTCATACAATAAGACTTACAAGCCCCCACGCTCGACTTCTTATTGCTACCAACCAAGAGAACTTACCGACACGACCATGTGCAAGCTTCGAATCCACGGACTCCTTCTTTCTTGGATTCAACACCAAATACAAGCACACCCGCTTGTGTTTTCTTTAAGTTTCAATGGCAGCAATCGAGTTGATCATCAAGGTGCAGATAAATCGTCTCCTTGAAAACCCTAAGTTTGTGTAAAGGAAAGCTCCTCTAGATCTCACAAGAGATTTACACAAACCGTAATATGAGCAACACTAAAACGTGGCTAGGGTTTGCCTTTTATACTTAGGACAAATAAGAAACCCTAAAAACGTTTTAAAACAACTAAGGCTGAGTTGGAAAATTCTACAGAAAAACATTGTGCCCGAACTGCAATCGATCGAGCCTAAGCTTCGATCGATCGAGCCAGGCTGAAATGCATTAATCTTTTCTGCATTAAGCTCGATTCCAACTTTACATAAACGCACAACTTTGAGCAAGACTAAAACACTTCTAAACACATTGTTTTGATCATGGTTTGCCAACAATACAAATTAGAGTTCTAAATACATAAAAACTTAAGTCTTTAGAACCTAACAAACTCCCCCTTTGGCAATCCGTGACAAAACACAACTAGAAGCTCAAAGTTTACAAAATAAAAGTCCTTCACAAAAATAATGCTCATAAAACAAATTCAATTCTAATTACTATCCATCGATTTGCAAGTGTAGACAAAGAAATCAATTGAATCAACCTCGTATATTTCTGAAACAAAAACAAAATGCATAACTCGCATGTGTGGAAACAATACAAGTAAACAAATTAAATTCTTGATTTCAAACAACACACAATAAAGACATATATCAATGAATAACTCATAAATATAAATCAATAAACAGTTTGAAACAAGAAACATATAAGGTAACAAAAAGAAACAACTCTCCCCCTAACATGAATATCCCATCAAAAACATGGCAAGAGCTAAAAAGGTAAAAAACAAAGTGAAGCACCTAGATACAATCTAAACTCCACAAGCTCCAACCAAAGAAAATACTCTCCCCTTGAAAACAAAAACTCTACAAAGTACTCCCCCTTTTTGTGACGGAATGCCAAAGAGCAAACAAACACCATCATCAAAAGGGAGGTGGTCTAAACTGTGCCAACTCCACACGCAAGGCACGAATCTCATCGAGCACGCCCACCAAAATCTGTCCATGAGCCGCCTGAACGGTCAAGACATGATCCAACGTACGTCGAATGTCCGAATCATCCGAAGTAGTCGGTGGAGGAACATCGGATCGACAACGAGTAGCTGCACCCGATGTCTCAAGAGCATTAGCACCTGTAGAAGAGGGAGGAGGGGGAACAGCACTAGATGACGCACCCCTAGGACACGAAAGAGCAACTCTCAAATGAGCAGCCCTCTGTCGAAGAAAGGTGGCACCTATGGGAGCAACGACATGCACAAGCTCACCAGACGGGAAACCATTTAGACCTAAAAAGAGCAAAATCTTATGAATGAAAATAGGATGAATAAGCGCCTGCCCTACGGTAGAACTCCTATAAACCTCGTTCAAAGAACGAAGGAACAGATGTGGAAAACTGATAGACGCTCCAGAAACGAATGCATACAAAAACACACATCGCTCTAGAGGGATGGTGTGGAAGTGAGAAATAGGCCACAACGAATGACACGCTATCCTAAAGAAAAGATAAGTAGTCTCGGTAAGCTCGGCGGACGTTATCCGAGGATCAGAACCCCACCGGATAGATGACCCGGTGATGTATGACATGACAACATCTAAAGAGGGTGACTCATCATAGGGATAGTCGGGCTCCCGAACAACCGGAACCCCAAGAGCCTTAGCCACTACCCGAGGGGTAATGGTGAACTCAACACCTCGTATCTAACTCCTAACAAGGGTGTTGGAATCATAGATGTGGCAAGAGAGGTTCGAGAAGAACTCTCTAATTAGGGCGGTTGGGGGTGGATGATCTATCTCTAAGAGAGGCAACCAACCTCTAGACTCAAAGTTAGCCCTAATGGCCGGATCAATCTCATCTAAAACCACAGCACGCTCAGCCCAAATCTTACGCTTACAGTTCAAAGTATCAAAGGCCTCTCTGCACTTATCATTCCTAAACACCTCACTCCTAGAGGGAGACTCGGAGGAAGTGGAAGGGGTCCTATGGGCTCTAGTTTTCCTAGGCATGGTGCTAGGATAAGGACCAAAACACAGAGCAAAGGAACAAAAACACAAAAGAAAAAACCAAGGGCAGATCAAAAGTTAGCACAAAAAAAATATAGAACAAAAATCTATATAATGCATGAACAATTTAAATGGCATGATGCATGTCCTAATGCAGTGCAATTTAGTCAAAAAAGTTCAAATTCACAAAATTGGCTTGAACATAGAGGTATTAACACAAAACCCCAAAATTTGGAAAACCACTTGATCAATTTGAAAGATATTGACTAATTGATCATCTTACAAGATAGATTTCAAAAAATAATGGCCAATTACATCAATTGATCAAGCCAATTTCATCAATTTAACCTAATTTGAACAAAATCCCCAAATCGGATCAATTACAAACCCTAAAATTTTCAATTTTTCATAAACCACAAGGATCATGATTATAACATCCTAGAACAAAAACCCAATGATCAATTTCAGAAAACATGGCTTGAAACATCAAAAACCCCAATCATGAATAGTTCAAAAATACCCAATGCAATGTATGAAAAATGCATGAAATCATGAAATAAAATGCAAAAGGAAGGGTATAAGGGTCTTACCGGCCTTGGGAGACAAAAACCTTGCAAAAATTCCGGAGGAAAACGACAAAAAAATCCTTAGTGGAGCCTAGCCAAATCGGAGAGAGAGAGGAAAGTTTGAAAAGTTTTGAAAAAGTCCAATCTGACTTTTAAAAAAACATGTTTCACGAGTTTCGATCGATCGAAAATCAGCCTCGATCAATCGAAACAGACAGAGGCTTTAACAAAACAATTTAAAAAAAGTTCGATCTATCAAAAATCAGTTTCGATCAATCGAAATAGTCAGAGGCTCTCTCAAACATATTTAAAAATTTTCAATTGATCGAAAAATAGAATGGATCGTTCGAAATGAGCAGAGGCTCACTAAATTTGAGGAAAAACACAGCTTTTTGAAAAAAATCAGAATCAACTCAAAGCATTCAAATTTAAGAACAAAATGCATGAGTATGTGATGATGTGATTTTCAAAAACAAGAATTTTAAGCCCAAATTTCCCAAAGATAAAATTTCTTGCATTCTCCACAAATTTTCAAGCAACAAATTAATTTTGCACAAAATTCAAAGTATTTGCAAAACTTGGTTGGTCGGACCATAAACACACACAATAACATGTACAAAGTTTAGCAAAGAGTAATTCGTGTAGTGTGTGCAACTAGCAAAAGCTTGAAATACATATGAGGTGATATGTGAATAGCAATCAATCACAAAGTCTACAAAATTCATCACAAAGAATTTAAAAGAGACTATCACCTAAAGAGTTACATCATATAACTCCCACATCTCCTAGATCATAAGCTTGCAATCATGTAAGTTTCTTGAATTTATGCCTCATAATATACACACCAATTTTTAGTATTTAAGCAATTTTAAACCGAGGCTTCACCTTATGTTCTTTTTGTGCATGTGCTACACTTTCTCGAGCACAAAATCTTATGATATGCACTAAGGTGTTCATGATTGGCTAGTGAACAGTGATGAGATGGTTATTTATGCCTTTCTCTAAAAGTTCAAGTCCAACAATCAAAAACATGTGACTTCAAGATTAAGACAGAGTAATAAAAAACCATAAACATCTTTCACACACAACATGCACTACAAAGCTTCAACCAAGAAGCTCATCAAAGCTAAACAAGGTACAAACAACATGTTTTGTGAAAATAAATTGACCAACCTTATTCTCAAAAACCAAGAAGAATAGTACAAAACAAAATTTGCTTCCTTTTTCTTTCTTTCTTTTTTTTTATTAAAAAAAACTTAGAATGAAATGCATGAATGTTTTGCAATGCAAATCCTAGAAAAAAAAAAAAAAAAAAAAAAAAAAACAAAAACAAAACCAAAGAACAATGGTCACAAAGGGTAGAGCAATGAAGCACAAGGACCATGTCGAAAGACTCGCTTAGTTCGAGTCTTTTGCATCCAAAACCTTTTAGATGCATCATGAGTATTGGAGTTCTTATTCACATGGGAATGATTACCAACTCCAAGATTGGAATAACGGTTTAAAGCCTTTACCAATTCACCAATAAGTACCATAGGATCTTGTACTTGAGGCATATGTACTTTTGGTTTGTTTGCTCTCTTTGCAGCTTGCGACTTGTAGCGATTAGGACGTATATGTCCGGACTTTCCACAAAAATGACAAACCCATGCAGGCTTATCATGTGTCTTGTCCTTAAATAGGGTAGGCTTCTTAGACTTAGACTCTTTCAGATCAACCCTAATCTTCCTAGATGATGAAACTTCTATGGGTTTGACAACCTCACTCACAGGGAGTTTAACAGTTTCACTCACTATCTCACTCACGTAGGTTCAAGAAGATGAAAGAACAAACTTTGTGGAATGGGGAGCAGACACAGAGATGCTTTCAACATAACCTAATCCAGTTTTGTCAAAAGAAGACTTTTGAACACTCAATATTTGATCAAGTTTAGAACTAGCGGATCTAGCAAATGATAAATCAAGTTCCAAAGATTTAACTTTATCAAGCAAAAGCATATTCTCGCTTTCACATTGTTCAAAAGTTCATTAGCATCAAACAGTTTAACAAGCAAATTCTTCTTATCAAGCTTAAGAGATTCAATTTTCTTCAGGCCAAGTTCAACATTCATAGCATCTTTTGCAGCAATTTTGCAAAGTTTATTATAGGCCTCTTGAAGATCCGCATCCTCGGAGAGTTCTCCATCGAAGGGTTCTCTTCAACGATATGCTCTCATCGACTACAGCAGAGAGCGGTGAAAGCAATGAAGTTTCCATACTCATCACAATCAGACTCATTATCAGAAACTTCACCATCACTAAAGGTTACAGCCATAGCCTTACCCTTAGACTTCAAATAGGTAGGACATTCAGATTTCATGTGTCCATACCCTTGACATCCAAAACACCGAGAACCCAAAGAATTATTAGAAGATTGACTTACTTTTTCTCTAGGTTTATCATTATTGTTAACCTTAGTGGGATCATGCTTCCTAAAGTTTCTAGGTTCAGCAGTGTTCGTGCCTCTTGCCTTTCTGTTACTATTTACGAGAAAGTTTCTAAAGTTCTTGGCAAGGTAAGCAATCTCTGTAGTAGAGAGATCATCATCAAATCCATCACCTTCAACATCATCAACTGACTTAAGAGCCATTGATTTGGATTTGGTAGTTTTGGGTAGATCCAACTCATAAGATTAAAGAGATCCTACAAGTTCATCAACAGGGATGGAGTCCACATCCTTGCTTTCGAATGGCAATCACCTTGGGTCTAAATTCTTGAGTTAAAGATCTAAGAATCTTCCTAACAATTTTAGGTTGATCATAGATTTCACCCAAGTTAAAAGCAGAATTAATAATATCATTCAATTTAGCATAGAATTCATCAAAAGATTCATCATCAAACATCCTAATGCTTTCAAATTTAGAAGTCAATTGCTGCAATTTATTTATTTTGACAGCCTTTGTGCCTTCATGCACAATCTGGAGGATATTCCAAGCAGTATGAGCAACCTCAACATTAGAGATTCTCTTAAATTCCTCCATAGAAACAACGTTAAAGATAGCATTCATAGCCTTGCTATTAAACGCAGCTGCTTCTTTTTGAGAAGTTTCCCATTCACTAACAGGAGTAGTGGGCTTCTCCCATCCGTATTCAACGGAGTTCCACACTCTCTTATCAATAGATTTCAGGAATGCTTTCATCCTTACTTTCCAATAAACATAATTATTCCCATTAAAGTGAGGAGGAATAACTAGAGAGTGTCTGTGTTCCATGACAACAGGGGTCAAGGATCACCGGTGATCAAAAGATCAACAACAAAAGAGCAACCCGCTCTGATACCACTTGTTGGTTTTTAGACCCCTTAAAACCAATTGATTTAACCTAGGTAATTAGCCAAGTTGTTATTTAGTCCAATTTAACAAGTCTAGGTTATCACAATAACAAAGATCAAATCATGCAAAGCAGCGGAAAATAAATAACACAAGATATGATCACCCAAGAAACCAAACTGGTAAAAACCTAGGGAGGATTTGACCTAGCTATCCTCAAGGTAAACTTGAATCCACGATCTTGAAAGAATTGAAGTTCATACAATAAGACTTACAAGCCCCCACGCTCGACTTCTTATTGCTACCAACTAGTAGAACTTACTGACACAACCACGTGCAAGCTCCGAATTCACGGACTCCTTCTTTCTTGGATTCACCACCAGATACAAGCACACCCGCTTGTGCTTTCTTTAAACTTCAATGGCAGCAATCGAGTTGATCATCAAGGTGTAGATAAATCTTCTCCTTGAAAACCCTAAGTTTGTGTAAAGGAAAGCTCCTCTAGATCTCACAAGAGATTTACACAAACCGTAATATGAGCAACACTAAAACGTGGCTAGGGTTTGCCTGTTATACTTAGGACAAATAAGAAACCCTAAAAATGTTTTAAAACAACTAGGGCTGAGTTGGAAAATTCTGCAGAAAAAACATTCTGCCTGAGCTTCGATCGATCGAGCCTAAGCTTCGATCGATCGAGCTAGGCCGAAATGCATTAATCTTTTCTGCATTAAGCTCGATTCCAACTTTACATAAACGCACAACTTTGAGCAAGACTAAAACACTTCTAAACACATTGTTTTGATCATGGTTTGCCAACAATACAAATTAGAGTTCTAAATACATAAAAACCTAAGTCTTTAGAACCTAACATTTAGTGAGATAAAATCTAATCTTTTCTAAGGCCCAAGATGATCATTCTCAACTTGGGCTTGCCCAGTTGGGATGGGGTCGTTACGGATGGTATCAGAGCTGGCCCGGTAATCTTGTGTGGGCTTAAAGACACTACCCCACAAAGTGGGCCCTAACAAGGACGTTAGAGATTTAAGTGGGGGAGATTGTGATACCCCAATTTGATTGATTGTATGATGTGTATGGGTGTGTGTTGAGTCCTACATCGGGTATTTATTGGGTAGATCTGGACTTTATTAACAACTACAAGAAGTTTCAATTGTGACTAGTCCTTTTGAGGTATAGCGTAGATGTGGCTAGCGCTTTTCCTTGGGTCGTTACATATGGTATCAGAGCCAACCCAATAACCCTATGTGGGCTTAGAGACACTACCCCATAAAGTGGGCCCTACCGAGGACGTTAGGGATTTAAGTGGGGGAGATTGTGATGCCCCAATTTGATTGATTGTGTAATGTGTGTGGGTGTGTGATGAGTCCCACATCGGGTATTTATTTGGTAAATCTGGGCTTTATTAACAACCGCAAGGAGCCTCAATTGTGACTAATCTTTTTGAGGTATAGCGCAGATGTGGCTAGCGCTTTTCCTTGGGTCGTTACATATGGTATCGTAGTCGGCCTGGTAATCTTGTGTGGGCTCAAAGACACTACCCCACAAAGTGGGCCCTAACGAAGACATTAGGGATTTAAGTGAGGGAGATTCTGATACCCCAATTTGATTGATTGTGTGATGTGTGTGGGTGTGTGTTGAGTCCCACATCAGGTATTTATTGGGTAGATCTGTGCTTTATTAACAACTACAAGGAGCCTTAATTGTGTAGAGGCCTTTTTCCTCACTGTTGTGTGCTTTAAGGGAGAACAAAACTATGAGGGGTATGAGGCCCCAAAGCGGACAATATCTACACGGTTGGGGCGGGGTCGTTTCTGATGGTATCAGAGTCATGCCCTAGCCGGAAGTGTGGGCCCCACACGCGAGGATGCGTGTGCCCGTGGGGGGTGGATTGTAGTGACCCAAAAAGGGGGGTCTTGCATTTCATGGAATCCCACATCGCCTAGGGAAGCACATGGGAATATGTTTATAAGGAATGACTTCCCTTCAATGTGTAGAGGCCTTTTCCCCAGCGCAACCTGGGGAAGAACAAAACCATGAGGGGTATGGACCCCAAAGTGGACAATATCTACACAGTTGGGGTGGGGCCGTTACTGATAAACCCGGAGGATGAATCATGGTCGTGCGATCGGAGCGTGATTAACGATCTTTGATGCTTCTGATTGAGGCATCAATCTGTAGATGATCGTTCTCAACTTGGGCTTGCCCGATTATGATGGGGTCGTTACACACGTGCTCGATCCTGAAACCCTAGCAAGATAGATAAGGGAAATTCCGTGATTCAAGGAAAAGGGGTTGAACTTACGCACGTTGACAACTTGGATATTAATTGCCATGCAAACGTAATGGGTACAAAATCTACACCGGAGGAAACCGGTCCTAAAATTTAGCATCCTGAATAGCTAGCCATGGGTTTTTCTTAAGTTGGTGAAACGAGTGTGAGTAATACTAACACGGGTGTAGGTCACGTGGAGCCTATACCCCTAGAAGACCATAGTTTTGAACCTGGGAGTCTTACTTCAACTCTGGACTTGATTAGGCCTAGTAATCCTAAACCCAAAGGTACATGGACCCGGATAAACAAAATGGATTTTGGTTTAAGTGGGTTCACTAGGTCTATTACACTACCTGGCCTGGGTAAGAGAGATACACGTGAAACACAGGGGGGGGGGTAGATTGAAGAGCGGACTCTGAAGAAAGGTAGACTGAGTGCTGATGAGGAAACCAAAGACCATGTATCGGCAGGGGTGGAGAGCCACCCTTGTCGGGAGCAATGAGGTCATTAAGCTTGAACTGCCAAGGGCTTGGGAACCCTTGGACAAGTTTAAGCCTTCGCAAGATTGTAAGGGAGCAAGTTCCCATGGTATGTTTTCTAATGGAGACAAGACTTGATAAAGATGGTTTTGAAAAATTGTATGGAAATTTACTGTTTCAAAATAAGACCATTGTTAAATATTCAGATTTTGGAGGAGGGTTAGCTTTTTTGTGGAAGAATGAAGTTAGTTTGGAGGTAATTAATTTCATTGTTAACCATGTTTTGGCTAAAGTCACGGAAGAAGATGGTTTTGTGTGGTACTTGACTGGTTTCTATGGGTGGCCGAAGCATAGCGAGAAAGAAAATTCTTGGAGATTGTTGAAATACTTACAATCCTTTGTAGTGGGACCATGGGTGGTAATTGGAGATTTTAATGCTTATTTACATGCTTAAGAAAAGAAGAGTGCAAGGTAGCCACAATTTTCTCAGATTGAAGCTTTTAGGGAGGCTTTGAATTTTTGTCACCTTCAAGACCTAGGATATAAGGGATATCCATACACTTGGAGCAATAAGAGACCCGGGGAAGCTAATACCAAGATTCGGCTTGATAGAGGTGTTGCCAATAAGGAACGGACAGACAAATTTCAATTAAGTAAAATTGTGCATTTGTCAACTCATGCTTCGGATCACCTACCAATTTTACTACATGTTCAATCCTTTTCACAACTAAGGAAGCAACGTGGGAGAAGCTTCAAGTTTGAGGAATCTTGGTTGCTCCAAACTAAATGTGAAGAGGTTGTTCGGGAGGCTTGGGGGAAGGCGGGGGAGGAAAGGGTCAATTTGGCAGCAATATAGGAAAAAATATAGGTTTGTGGAGTGGAGCTTATGGCTTGGGGTTCTCCCATAACTGATTCGGATACCATTGCTATCAAAGAAATTCAGAAACAGCAGGACAGATTGAATGAGGCCGAATTGACTGAAGCGTCAAAAGTTGAATTTTTGGGTTTAAGTAAAAGGATGGATGATCTCCTACAAAAGCAAGAAATTTATTGGGCCCAATGGTCTAGAATAAATTGGCTAAAACATGGGGATAAGAACACAAAATTTTTCCATGCCGAAGCAACACAAAGAAGAAGGAAAAATTATATAAGGGGTATCCTGAATACTCATGGGCAGTGGGTGGAGGAGTTGGAGGAGGTGGTTGGGGTAGCTTCAGCCTACTTTAATAACCTTTTTCATGCAGGAGTGGGGGATCAAATGGAGTGCCCGAATGCGGTCAATTGTATGGTGACCGATGACATGCGGGAATTTCTCTCTATTGATTTTACTTCTGAAGAAGTGAAGGTGGCTCTATTTCAAATGGGACCAACAAAAGCTCCAGGACCTGATGGTGTGAATGCCCTTTTTTTTCAAAAATTCTAGCATGTTGTGGGTGATTCTGTTGTTCTAGCTATTTTGGATTTTTTAAATAATGGTAATATGCTACCCGATATTAACCATAAAAATATTATGCTTATCCCAAAAGTTAAAAATCCAGAGAGAATGTCCGAGTTTAAACCCATAAACCTGTATAATGTTATTTACAAAATTATTTCCAAGGTGTTGGCAAACAAGTTGAAACAGTGCGCCTCGGATCATCTCACCCACTTAGAGTGCTTTTGTACTGGGCCGGTTGATTACTGATAATGTGTTGGTGGCATATGAGATACTCCATACCATGCACTCCAAAAAAAAGGGGAAGAAGGGTTCCATGGCATTAAAGCTAGATATCGGTAAAGCCTATGATCGAGTGGAGTGGCACTTTCTTCAACGGATTATGGAGAAGTTGGAGTTTCTCACGATTTGGATAGAAAGGGTGATGAGCTGTGTGACAACGCCATCCTTTTCTATTATGATAAATGGGAAGTCCTATGGCATGATCCATCCATCTAGAGGAATCCACCAGGGAGCCATTATCACCCTACCTATTCTTGTTGTGTGCGTAAGGCTTTACAGAGGGAGTCTCCATCTATAGAGGGGCACCAAAGGTCATGAACCTTATGTTTGCAGATGACTCATTGCTGTTTTGCCAAGCAACTCGAGCTGAAGGGGAAACCATAGCAAAGATCCTCCAAACATATGAAAGAGCTTCTAGGCAAAGTATTAATTTGGAAAAGTCTTGACTTATTTCAAAGAAAGAACACTTCATATAGGCGGAAGGGTCGGATCTTGGAAGTTTTGGGAGTGAAGGAGGTTGACCGATTTGAAACTTACCTTGGTCTACCAACCTTGATTGGAAGGGCCAAGTATCACACCTTCTCATTCTTGAAAGACAGAATCTGGAAGAAGCTCCAAGGATGGAAGGGCATGTTATTATCTAGAGTCGGCAAAGAAATCCTCATCAAGGTCAGGCACGATCCATACCCACCTACACTATAAGTGTATTTCAAATCCCCGTGAAACTATGTGATGAATTAGATGCATTATGTGCAAAATTTTGGTGGGGTCAAGTGGGTAATGAACGGAAAATTCATTGGAAAAGTTAGGATAAGTCGATTGTTTCAAAGAAAGAAGGTGGAATGGGATTTTAGGATTTGAGAACTTTTAATCTAGCCATGTTGGCCAAGCAAGGTTGGAGGATGATTCAAGGCAAAGATTCGCTGCTCTACCAATGTTTTAAAGCAAGGTACTTTCTGAGATCAAATTTCCTAGAGGCTAAAGAATCACCTAATTGCTCATATGTGTGGAGAAGTTTGATGGCTGCAATGCCTAATGGCTCCCAAATTTTCCCACAAATAAGGTCCTAAATTCGATCCAAGAAAATTGGGGTGATCCGATGGTGTGTGAGTTGATCAATTCGGAGCTGAATATATGGAGATATGAGGATATTCGGACTATCTTTCGTAGGGACGAAGTTGATGCCATCTGCCAAATTCCGTTGAGCCGAAGATATGTAGCTGATACCATAGTTTGGCTGCATAATCCACAGGGTGTGTTTATTGTCAAGTTTGCTTATCATGTGGCAAAGAGACTCCTAACCGATGTAGCTCAGGTTGGAACATCTTGGGGCTATGTTGTAAAAAAGGTTTGGGCTGCAATATGGAAGTTACAGATCCCTAATAAAATCAAAGTTTTCGCATGGCAAGCTTGCCATGAGATTCTACCAATAGCTGTGAATCTAACTAGAAGAAGGGTAATCCATGAAGATAAATGTTCACTTTGTACAAAAGAACCAGAGTCCACCATCCATGCTCTATGGGATTGTGCAGCGGCTCAAGATATTTCAGCCGGAAGTGTCCGTAAATAGCAGAAATACAAGCATGGACAGCCCGATTTGTTGCAACCGATGGAGGAGTTTGTGGAGTGGCGGACTATAGAAGAGATTGAGCTGTTCTGGACCCAAGCGTGGCTGATCTAGAATCAGCAAAACTCTTTGCTGCATGGAGGAAAAATGAAGAGTCTAACTTGCTTGAACAAAAGAGCAGAGGAGTGCATTGAAGATTTCAAACATGCTCAAACCCAGCTTAATGTTCACCCGAGGCAGCAACTGAGTGGAGAGGTATGGAAACCACCACCATCAAAGGCGTACAAACTCAACTTTGATGCAGCATTATTTTCGGACTTAGGCGTAACTAGTTATGGAGTAATAGTTTGAAATGAAAAGGGGGAGGCTATGGCTGCTATGACTGCTAGTGGACCGGATGTGCATACCAATGAAGAAGCAGAGCTACTTGCTTGCCGAATAGCTATAGAATTTGCTGTGGATGCTGGTTTTTCTAGGTTGATTATTGAGGGTGACAACAGCAATGTTATTCATGCCATCTCTTCTTCTATAGAAATTACTTCTCTATTCGACAATGTTGTGGATGATATTCACCATTTGATAAGGGGATTGCATTGGTCTAATTTTTGCTGTATTAGGAGGGGCGGGAATAGGGTAGCCCATGATTTGGCCCAACATGCAAGACATACATTAGATGAGGATTTGTACTGGATGGAGGACTCTCCCCCACTAGCCATGGGTGCTTTGTATCATGATATTTTATCCATTTAATTGAATGAATATTCCCCTTTCAAAATAAATAAATAAATAAATAAATAAGATAAGAAGACAAGAGGCATGTAATCGCTCTTGATTATATATATAGTATACACCATGTCACAAGCTTCAATGTGCGAAAACAATGGCCTCTAAGAAGTACATCACTTCCGTGGTTCTCTTCATTCTGATGCTTCTCTTGGCCTCATCAAAAGCGGAGTTAAGGGGTGTAGTCGAGACTTCCAAGCTTGGTGTAACAAGTAAATCTGCCATTTTTCTTGGTTTTTATATTCTGTTAATCTGTTGTTTAATGTTTTTCAAAAAGCGAAAAAAAGTTCAATTATTTTCTGTTAGAAACATGTGATACAATGATTTAATTTATGATATCTTAATAGCTTAAACATGTGGAAGAATGGAGAAGAAGAAAAATTTGGTGTCCTTTATCCGATGTCAAAACTTTTTCCGACAATATTTGGAGCGAAGAAAAAAAAAGTCATTGACTTCAAATACGTTAAATTTGTTTTGAACAAGTGTTCACTATTTAGTTTAAATCTCGGACATGAAGTAATAATAATATTATCACATATGAGTATATGACTTCTTAGCAAGATTTTGTTAAGCTAACTCTACTTTGGCACATCCAAGAAAAAAGAAAAATGTTAAACTATATTCCGAAACTTTTTTTTGCTAGAACTCTATTTAAGACTTTTTTTGTGATAATTATAACATACGGCTAACCCTGCAGTTCGAGCGTCCCTTTCCCTCCTAGGGCTCTCAAATACTTTGTGTACGGGGTGGTGTCAATTCAATTACAAAGCTTTGACTAATTATATGGTATTAATTTTGTTAAGTTCTAAAAGTTTAGAACAATTGGCAAATCGTGAACACAAACTTGTCTAGATATAGATCTTAGAGTCTATAGGTATTATTAGAAAATGCTCAAGGTGATTCAAGTCAAGATTCAAGAACAAGTAAGTTGCGTAAAGAAGATTTCAGAATTTGCCTGCTTCGACCGATCGAGAGAGAGACTCGATCGATCGAGAGTCGTATCTGCAGAATTTTAATTAAGCCCAAACAGGAGTTCAAGCCTATTAAGGATTAGGATTTCAAATCTACTTCTTCTAGTATATAAAGGAAACCCTAAGCACGTTTTATTATGACTTTGGAGGTACTTTTGTGAGATCTAAAAGGTTTTGTGCCTTCCTCTATCAAAGTCGCTACCGGATATCACTCTTTTATCTTTAGAACTAGTAGATTTAAAGTTGCTGCATCAAGATCAACAATAGTTGAAGATCTAAACCTTCAAGGGTGGTCTTGGAGTCACAAACAGGAGAGTTTGTGTTTTTTTATCACAAGTGTGGGTGCTTGTGTTGCAAAGGCCTAATAGAGAAGGAGCTCATGGATTCGGAGCTTGCACGTGGTCATGTTAGTAAGTTCTACATATGGTAACAATAGGATGTTAGTGGTCTAAGTCTTATTGTAAACTTCGATTCTTTATAATGGATTTGCTTTTTACCTTGAGGATAGCTAGGTTAAATCCTCCCCAGGTTTTTTACCGGTTTGGTTTTCCTAGGTCATCATATCGTTGTGTTATTTACTTTTCCGCTGTTTTGCATGATATGATTGTTTTGTTTTAGCCTAGATCTGAATAACAAACCTAAGTATTCACTTGGTTAATTAATTAGGTTACACAATCTAGGGTACAGGGATCTAAAAACGTACAAGTGGTATCAAAGCGGGTTAACTCTTGATTTAGGTCATTAAGGAAAAACAAATATTACTATAAATAGCAAAAATAGTACTGTTTTCGAGGTCTTAACGAAGGAATTTGCTTAAATTTAGGCGACACTTGAGACTCAAGTTCGGATCAGAATGCCGTTTTTCTTTAACCCGCCAAATTTCATGCAATTCCGACACTATCTCCCCGATGCCCTCTCACGACACCCCCCTTGATCTTGCGCCGTGATTTTCGACGCCCTTATTGCTCCAGGAAAGCTTGTGCTGTCTGTTCTACATCAAATAAGTGCTAGAGGTGTTAGGACATATGTATTTCACTTGTTAGGAACATATGTCACTACTTTATGTAATTGACTTATCATTTGACAAAACGCACTTTACTTGTATTTGGGTAGATTTAAGATGTGTTTAAATACTTTAAGAAACCATGTTTCAAGATCAAGTGTTGAAGCCTCCAAGTCTGTCCAAGAAAACAAGTTGATAGTGCAAATTCATTAAAGCTCGACATTTGCATCTATCGAGCTTAAGAAAGCTGTTCAAAGCCTGGTTTGCTCGACACCTCCTATCTGTCGAGGTTTAAGAATTTCAGAATTCAAATCTGATTTTCTTGGGATCCGTGAATATGTCTTTGGGCTTTCTTTTCTCTTAACCCTAGACATATAAAAGGATTGTTTTAAGGGCCGTCAAACAGTTCACAAGTTGCACAAGTATTGAGCAAACTCTGTTCAAGCAAATTGTGACCGGAGACGAAGTTCTTGCCCTAGTTCATCTCTTTCTCTTGAAGAAGTTGCTGTGTATGTGCACCGTAGGGTTTTGTGACCAAGCATCTTCTTGATCTTCATCGTGTGGATGAACTGAAGAACTTTGCAACCAACAACCTTCTTAGTTGGTAATTGAAATCGCGTACTAGGATCCGCGCAATTGGTTAGTCACGTACTTGGGAGTCGTGCATCGAAAAGGGGAACTATCATTACAGAACAAGTCCAATTGGGTATTGGGGTAAGGGTTCAACTGTAGGTTGGTAAGGTACTTGGATTCCTTTACTTGTAATCGCTTGTTGTGATAATAGTGGAGTTTCGGGAGTGGTGACCTGAAAGTCACCTAGTGGGGTTTTTGCCGTTAGGTTTTCCCCATTCGTAAACAAATCACCGTGTTATTTATTTTCCGTTGCATAATTAGTTTATTGGTGATTGTTTGTGCTACCACACATTTGCATGATAAATTGATTAATTAATAACTTGACTAATTAATTAATTAATTTCTATCACAAGGGGTCATTCAGTTTGTGGCCTATCAAGTGGTATCGAGCAGCGCACACACTCTGGTTAGGGTTTAATCTTTGCTGTGTTGATCCATTGACCCCTGTTTGTCATGGATAGAGAACAGTCATTAATCATACCTCCTTTATTTGGTGGCACTAACTATGCATACTCAAAAGTATGCATGAGAGTTTTCTTGTAGTCTTTAGATGAGAAAGTGTAGCAAGCAGTAGAGATAGGCTGGACTAAGCCTACAAAAGCGCCAGCCGACTGGGATGATGCCAAGATTAAGGCGGCAAACTTCAACAGCAGAGCATTGAATGTGTTATTCAGTGCAGTCATTAATGAGGAGTTCAAGAAGATATCCTCAACTGAAACTACCAAGGAGGCTTGGACCATCCTCCGGACAACCTATGAAGGTACAAAGGCTGTAAAAGATTCAAAGTTTCGGAGGCTCACTACAAGCTTTGAAGAGATAAAAATGGAGAAGGATGAGTCATTCGATGAGTACTATGCCAAGCTAAAGGACATAGTGAACTCAGCCTTCAATCTTGGGGAAACCATTCCCGAACCTGATTGTAAGGAAGGTGCTCGAGATCTCTACCGAGAGATTTCATGCCAAGATCACGGCAATAGAGGAATCAAAGGATATTGATAAGATTCCTTTGATCGAGCTGGTTGGAAACTTGCAGACCTACGAGCTAGGGTTGACAAGGATTGGCAAGACAGGTAAAGGCAAGAGCATGGCACTCAAGGCCAAGAGCAGTGAGACAGATGAGTCTTCCGATGATGAAGATTCCAAGATGAAGTCCTACATCACCAGGCAGTTCAAGAAGTTTATGAAGAACGCAAATGGAAAAGGTTTCGACAAGGACCGCAGGCAATCTAGTTCTTCTCGGTTTAAAGGCCAAGACAAAGGGAAGAAGGATGCTAAGAAAGGTGGTCAATACACTGTTCCCATAGGACCTAAGTGCTTTGCCTATCAAGGCTTCGGTCACATGAAGAATGAGTGTCCTACATATCTCAAGAGCATTGGGAAAAGCAAGGCACTTGCATACCCCGAGTGACATCGAGCCCGAGGATGATTTCGACAATGAGGATGATGGAATCTTAAATGCCTTCACAGCCACTGTTAATCCTACTCAAGGGATTGTTGAAGATGTGGTTGAAGAAGAGGAATCGGTGGAATCTAAGTTTGAAAAGATAAATGATTAAGATGACATTCATACAGCCTATGAAAAAACTGTATGCTTTCGAGAAACATGAGAAATTGTATAGGCTAACCACCAAAAAGCTCGGTGATGTGGATTTGATGAGGCTAATCAGTCCATTGGAGCACCGAGGTTTGAGAACAATTTCAAGGCAGAGAAGACCAAAAAGCTTGAAGCAGAGCTGTGTCAAGTTAGAGCTCAACTGAAAGGACTTGGTATGAAAGCTGGATGAGATGCTAAGCATTCAGAAATCTGCTTGAGATCAAACAGGCTTAGGGTATGGTCTCTCTTCCTTTAATATTGCTTCTTCTAGTACTATTGTTTTTGTTCCTCTTGCTAATAATGTTAAAATTGAGAATAATGAGATTACAACTGAATTAGCTAGTGAGAACATAGACAAGGGTAAATCTATCTTAGGAGCACCCCCCCAAGCTTGAGAAGAAAGATGTTAAAAACCCTAGGGCTAAGAAGGCTAACTCTCAAAAACCTAAACAAAAGAAACAAGATCTCTGTCATCATTGTGGAGCTGCCGGTCATACTCGACCAAATTGCTACAAGTGGCTTGCCACTCAACAGAGTAACGACATGATAGCATCCGGGAACCAGAATTAGCTTCAATCCTCTCTTGCTCCCCTTAGAGATCTTCTCAAAGCCCTCATGTTCCTTTCGAACTTGAACGGTTTTTCTCCCTCACTACCGGTTCAAGGGTTTAATCAAAGGAAAGGTTCTTCCAAGGTGTGGAAGGAAAAGGGCTCCAAGTGATTCTATCACTTTTCTCTCTCTCTTTTTGTTTTTGTGTGTGCATTACTTATGTGTTTTGCTTTCAAGTTTTGAGTCAGTCTAGTTTTTATGCTTTGGTTGTTTAACATGTTTTTGTTTGGTTATTTTTCAGTTTTGATTTTTTTTTTTTTTTTCATATAAAAATTAAAAAAAAAATTGAAAAACCAGAAAAATACAAAAACAATGTGTGTTTTGTGTACATTTGTACTTGTGTACCTTGGATGGCCATTGAAACAAAGTCTTCTAAACTTTGTATCATTTGTAGCTTAGATGAGCATCTCTATGCATAACTAAGTAAGTGAGCTTTGTGGCTCTTGTTTGTGATGAGTAAGATTAAGTTATCTCTTGTACATAACACTCATATCACTCTTTTTTACGGGAAGGACTAAAAAATCCTGAGAGAAAGGCATAAATAACCATCTCACCACTGTTGCCCGCCAATCATAATATGACACATGTATGCTTCGGCATAGCAAAAGTGCAGTGTCAATGACATTTGTGTGCTTAGGCAAAGCAAAATTGGAATGTCAAATATCAGTGGGTATTTCTTTTTTCTCTCTAATATGCCCATGCATGATATGCTTAAAAGAAAAATATGCAATAAAAATTAAAAAAAAAAAAAAAAAAAGATCAAAATGTTTTAAAAACGATTGCAAGCGTGTATTCTAGGAGATGTGGGAGTTATAGGATGTACTTCGAAGGTGATAGTCCCCATCAAGCGATTATGATTGTGTGTGAGTTAAAGTGATTTTCTCATATCTCAAATCGTCATAACTTGTATACACATATGCAATCTTGCGATATTTTCACACACAACATGCAATATTCTTTGCTATTCTTGATACATGTGTAGGTATAATGTGATTTGGCTATCACAAAGTTTTACATGTGTTAATGTATGCTCACTAAACTGTCTTGTCTTGTTTTTTAAAATATAAAATTGGTTAGATTTGTTTAGTGAGTGTGTGTGTTTTTGAGGATCCATGTGCTTAAAATTTTTATTGAGAGATGATTTTGAGAGCTTAATATGTTGATTGGATCATTGGTTGAGTTGCATGTTGGATTGCATTCATGTCTGTGTTTTTCACATCTCGAAAAACTGGTTTTAAAAGCTTGCTCGACACCTCCTCGATACCTTGCTATCTGTCGAGCTTCTTCAGCTTTTTCTTATCGCAATCCTGACAGCCTCTCGACACCTGGTGGATCGATCGAGAATGCTTCTGCCTCTTCAATAGCTTCTTGACACTTGCTGGATCGATCGAGATTCTGATCAGGTATCTCGTGAATTGTTCCTCGACACCTCCTCGATACTGTATCATCGTCGACGACCATTTTCTTGACACCTTTCTCGACAGATGTCTCGACACCTCTCGACACCTTCATCCGCCGAGATTTACTAGTACACTTTTTAAAGCTCCCCGTGCGATCCAGAACTCATTTCGCTCGATCTCTCTCTCGATACTTCTCTGATTTCTCTCCCAAACTCTCTTATCTCACTCCAATAAGTATTCCTCATGGTTTCTTCAAGCTTTTTCAAGTTTTTCTTCACTTGGTAAGCTTCTAATCCTTTCACATTCATGCATTTCATGTTTTGAAACCTAGGTTTTGGGGTTTTTGAAAATTTTTGGGGTTTTTCAAAATTGATGAGTTTTTATTGAAATTTTGGGATGGGTTTTCACTTAATTGAGTTTAAAACCTCATACATTGCATCACATTAGCATTATAATGGTATTGTCATGCATTTAGATGTGTGATATCTGTTTGTGTGTTGATAGGTTTGGATTGGGCCGAGCCCATGATGAAATTTCTTTTGCATGTCACATGTTCATGCATTTTCCATGCATACGTATTCTCTTTTCAATATAATTGTTATACTTGAAATTGCTTGGGACTTTTCTGATTGTCTTTCTTTTTCTCCCTCTTTTTCTGTTTACGTTAGTCATGTCTATGGCACATAGGCGTAAATCCACTCCAGCTCGGAACCCTCTTCGTTCCAGAGCTTCTTCATCCTCCGATCCTACTCTATCTCATATTCGTTCCGTGATGATGATGCCTTCAAGGCATTTTCGGAGAACTTTTCTAGACGAGGCATTCATTCGGAATGCCAAGTTATTCTGTCGGACTTTGCCGACACCGACCTTCCCTCTGTCATTCACGGTAGGGGATGGGAGTCACCGTGTGATGTCTCGGTCACCTGTCTACTTGTGCTTATCTAGGAGTTTTACTCCAACATGCACGGGATTGATCGTTCAAGACCTCTTTTCTTCACTCACGTTCGAGGCACGCGCATTCCTATCACACCGCAACTTGTTGTGGATGTGCTTCGAGTCCCTAGGATAGAGTTTCCCGACTATCCTAGTTGGGAGCATCTGAGGACTGTGTCCAGGGATGAGCTCATGTCTACTTTCTGTGAGCACCCTTCTCTTTGGGGTGAGCGTTAGTTTACACCATGTCGACCTTTTGCTAAAGGTCCTAGATTCATGAACATGGTGATAATCTTTGTATTGCATCCACTCTCTCACTATAACTCCATTACAGAGTCTCATGCTCGATTTTTGTTATCTCTTCTTGAGCATCTTACTATAGATTTCCTTTTTCATTTCATTCTTTCTATTATAGATGTTCATCAAGATTCAGCGTCCCGTGATAAGCTCATCTTTCCTCCCACTATTACGAGGATCTTACGCCATTTTTCTGTTCCTTTTCCCTCTTCCGACCATTTCACCGTTATATTTGCCATAGATTACACTACCGTTAAACGTAGTGAGGCCCGGCTTCGGTCACGGTAGTCGGATTCACCTGCTCCTCCCTCCCGTTCAGCTTCATCCCATTCTGCTCCATCCACATCCGCTCCTCCCTCTTCTTCGGGCGATGTGACTTTAGGAGACATCATGGTACAACTACAATGTATGGATGCTCGCCTAGATACACTCTCTACAGAGTTGTATCGGGTGAACGTTCGTGTCGGTCGTATTGCACGGCAATGTGCATCCATGGGTGGTTTTGCTCCCGAGGCTACTCCTTCACCACCTTCTCCTGTGGCTTCTAATTCTGAGAATGAGGATGAGGATGATGATGATGGTGATGACAATGATGCTTTGGATGATGGAGATGCTAACTCTACTAATGAGATGTCCGCTTGACACTCTTACCCTTTGTCACTCGTGACAAAAAGGGGGAGTAGTTTTGATATGAGAGTAGTCATTCTTAGGGGGAGAGTTAGTATATGACCATTTTGTTAGGGGGAGTGTTGATATGTTTTGAGGGATGTAGTGAGGATAGTATGTATAGTATGTATCTTTTCTTTTCTTTCTTTTTAGATACATTATTCTTGTACATGAGGTCTTGTGACCATTTATTGACATACATTGTACTTATCTTCTTTTTATATTAATGTATGTTTTTCTTTCACCTACCCCTTCATGTGTTGTTTCTTTTCTCCCTTTATACACATGCTTCTTATTACTTGTATGTAATCTATTATTTTTGTTTCACACAAAGATGCCTTAATAAGTTTTGTTTAAAGTGTTTGAGAAATACAGGTTGTCAAAGTCTACTTGTCATAAACTCTTTTCTTGCAAAGTTTTTCAAGAGTTTGTGTTAGGATAGATTTTATTATATTTAAGAAGTGAATATGAGTTGAGTGATTTATGACTTCTCTCATATGTTCATTTGTTTGTTGTGGTTTTGTCACGGATTGCCAAAGGGGGAGTTGTTAGGACATATGTGTTTCACTTGTTAGGAACATATGTCACTACTTTATGTAATTGGCTTATCCTTTGACAAAACGCACTTTACTTGTATTTGGGTAGATTTAGGATGTGTTTAAATATTTCAAGAAACCATGTTTTAAGATCAAGTGTTGAAGCCTTCAAGTCTTTCCAAGAAAACAAGTTGATAGTGCAAATTCATTAAAACTCGACAAATGCATCTATCGAACTTAAGAAAGTCATTTCAAAGCCTGGTGTGCTCGACACCCCGCCGACAAATGCTTGACACCTCCTATCTGTCGAGGTTTAAAAATTTCAGAATTCAAATCTGATTTTCTTGGGATCCGTGAATATGTCTTTGGGCTTTCTTTTCTCCTAACCCTAGACATATAAAAGGATTGTTTTAAGGGTCACAAACAGTTCACAAGTTGCACAAGCATTGAGCAAACTCTGTTCAAGCAAATTGTGACCGGAGACGAAATTCTTGCCCTAGTTCATCTTTTTCTCTTGAAGAAGTTGCTGTGTATGTGCACCATAGGGTTTTGTGACCAAGCATCTTCTTGATCTTCATCGTGTGTGTTAGGTTCTAAATGTTTAGAACAATTGGCAAATCGTGAACACAAACTTGTCTAGATATAGATCTTAGAGTCTATAGGTTTTATTAGACAATGCTCAATGTGATTCAAGTCAAGATTCAAGGACATACAAATTGTAGGAAGAAGATTTCATAATCTGTCTGGTTCGATCGATCGAAAGACAGACTCAATTGATCGAAAGTCGTATCTGCAGAATTTTAATTAAGCCCAAACAGCGCTTCAAGCCCATTTAGGATTAGGGTTTCTAATCTACTTCTCCCAATATATAAAGGAAACCTTAAGCACGTTTTTATGTGGCTTTTTAGAGAGAAAAGAGTGTGCCTCTTTTGTATTTAGGGTTTCATTCCTAAAAAGCTCTCTTATGTCTTCTATCGGTGCTATTCCTTGAAGAATCTCAAGATCCGGTATTGTAGAAGTTGCTGCCTTCTCTAGTCATCAAAGGTGCTAATGATCTAAACCTTCAAAGGTGGTCTTGGAGTCATAAACAGGAGAGTTTGTGTTGTTAAACCTTTGAGTGGGATCTCAAAGTCACAAACGGGGGTGTTTGTGTTTTGCAAAGGCCAAAGAAAGAAGGAGTCCGTGGATTCGGAGCTTACACGTGGTCGTGTCGGTAAGTTCTACTAGTTGGTAGCAATAAGAAGTCGAGCGTGGGGGCTTGTAAGTCTTATTGTATGAACTTCGATTCTTTCTAGTGGATTTGTTTTTTACCTTGAGGATAGCTAGGTTAAATCCTCCCCAGGTTTTTTACCGGTTTGGTTTTCTTGGGTTATCATATCGTTGTGTTATTTATTTTTCCACCGCTTTGCATGATATGATTGTTTGATTGTGATAACCTAGATTTAGAATTTGGACTAAGTAACAACTTGGCTAATTACCTAGGTTAATCCAATTGTGTTTAAAGGGGTCTAAAAACCAACAGTGTGGATGAATTAAAGAACTTTGCAACCAACAACCTTCTTAGTTGGTAATTGAAGTCGCGTCATCGTATCCGCGTAATTGGTTAGTCACGTATTTGGGAGTAGTGCATCAGAAAGGGGAACTGTCACTATAGAACAAGTCCAACTGGGTATTGGGGTAAGGGTTCAATCGTAGGTTGGTAAGGTACTTGGATTCCTTTACTTGTAATCTCTTGTTATGATAATAGTGGAGTTTCGGGAGTGGTGACCTGAAAATCACCGTTGGGGTTTTTGTCGTTAGGTTTTCCCCATTCGTAAACAAATCACCGTGTTATTTATTTTCCGTTGCATAATTAGTTTATTGGTGATTTGTTTGTGCTACCACGCGTTTGCATGATAAATTGATTAATTAATAACTTGACTAATTAATTAATTAATTTCTATCACAAGGGATCATTCAATTTATGGCCTATCAAGAGGGAATGCATACCAAATCATCTTATTTTCTAACTACCTCGATCATCTCTATAAAATACCATATATATATTTGGTATTTAAAATTAGTGTCTTACTTTATATATATACACACACACACACACACATAAGATAGAAATTCTACTCTTACCTAATCTAAGTGTATATGTGTGTGAAGCTCCCTCCTCAAGACTTGAACCCCAACCCTTACCCCCCACACCCTACAAGCACTTATACTTGTGAAGTGACTATCGCACCAAGGGGTGTGTAGGAGTAAATTAGCATCATACTTTTTTTTTTAGTAAAAAGAAAAAAAAAACATGAGTTTATGTATCGAATAATAATTATCATCTGATTAATATGAAAATTGACATGCATATTAAAAGAATGAGAAATTATTATCCAACTATAAAGCTTTTAAAATATTAAAGAATTATTTGCAAAACCATTTCACAAGCTAGCACAAACTCAAATCGATGTGAATTCCATGTGGTAAAATTGATGGTGGTAGTACTAATTTCAAATCCACATCTTTTATTGATGTCTACATTAAAGAGTGATATTGTGATATGTACGGATCATGTATAATAAAGAGTATGTGAAATTAATGTCTTTTTAAAATAACTCTTATTTGCAGCATTAATATACATGGCAAAGAGAGAGAGAGAGAGAGAGAGAGAGAGAGAGAGATGTAGGAAAATAGAAATAGCAAGAAAGATTACTATTTAAAAACATACAATGTTAACCACCACGCACCCTTGACGCGACGGTCAGGGACGAAACTACCAAGGGGCTGACCCATGAAACCCCTTTACTTGGCCCCCCTCTCCCAAACAATTTACAAGCTGACCCATGAAACCAAAAATGAAAAAAATTATCAAATCATCCCTTGTCCTGTTGTCCCAAGAATATCAAGAAAAAAATTTCGCTAAACATTTGGATAATTTACAAATCCGGACAACAAAGAAAATCTACAAAACAATTCACATATTCAGATAATAAAAAAAATATTTGGGCATAGTCTAAGTAAAAAAAATAAATTATTTCCTAACAAGATAAATCACAAAAACGTAATAATCTTTACCCAATTTTTACCTCTCATTTGAGAGCTCTTTGTCTCTCTCAAATGACTCCATACCACGATCCACGAAAACAACTCCTATGTTGTTAATCACTTCATCCATACACAAATTAGTGTCACCAAAAACTTGGATCGATTGATGTCTTTTACTTAACCCATTTAAAAAATTTATTTTTTTAATTAAATAGCTACTGCTCTTTGACACAACCCGTGAAAATTTTTGTTTTTTTTTTTTTTGAATGATAGAATTTTATTAAATTTTAATGTTTTATTAACGTTGGGACACACTTGACATGCATGCATAAATGTAATACACGTGTGAAACAACAATCTACTATTTTTTGCTTTACCTAAACTGCCACCAGAGCATGTGTGTGATTAGTCTATTGGTAATAAAGTTTGTTCCTTAGCTAAATTAATGTAGTGATGGGAAAAGATTTATTATTTACATAGTTGAAGAATCAAAGTTACCATTCATTATGAAGTAATTGTTTAATAGATTTCTTTTTCATTTCTTTTTTTACTACTTTTTTAAAATGGAAATTTTTAAAGGAAAAGATCTCACATCTTTATGCTACCTCAACCTTAACCAAGTAAATATAAATAAAAAATTCCTTAACCAAGACACCAATAATTGTCTCACCCTTTTTGTTGCTGAATTTTAGTGCATGATGTTGATTAACCGTTATTTTAGTAGTTTTATTAATGTAATACTAGACATAGATTTGAACTTTTAACTATAGTTTTTGCATTTTTTTTTAGAATCTTTTATATATAGCATTATGAAGTTATTAGGTATAGAATTATGTGAAAAGAATAAATAGATTTTAAAAAAAAAATTATAATGTGGATAGAATAAAAAATTGGTCTAAACACAGTCAAACCTTAAAAATATCAAGATATGTCAATTGACTTGCAGAACTCTTGATAATAAATATCTATTATTGATTTTCACAAAAGACAAAAATACAAAATTAATTTAAAAAATTAATGCTAATAATACATCATTGTCAACCTTTAGAATTAATATTTCCCTAGTATGGGTTAATATTCCAACTTCCTAAAATTATTAAACAAAGAACTTTGGCCCCCAGGTTTGAATCTTGGCCCATTCCCGCCTCGTGTCATTACCTAAACAAGGAAAAGAAACTTCTGGCAAGAGACAAGAAATTCCCAACCCCAAGGAACCGTAGTCAGAGCTATCTCTTTCTATCATTAAGTTCCTCGTGATAAATCAAAGTATCAATGTGAACCTTTTAACTCAAAAATCAATCTCTGACCATGGCCCCTGGTCAATCAAGGTGAACGGGGAATAAGTAAATATTTATAACGTGGATAGAATAAAGTATTGATCTAACTTTAGTCCGGTCTTGAAAACATTAAAATGTGCCAATTGATTTATAGAATTCTTGATTATAAATATCTATTATTAATTTTTATAAAAAAAAATACAAATAAAAAATTTTAAAAATTAATACTAATAATAGATCGTTGTTGGTATCAATATTCCAACTTTCTAAAATTCTTAAACAAAGAAATTTGCCCCCCCAAGATTTGAACGTTGGTTCCGTTCCTACCTTAAGTCATTACCAAAACAAGGAAAAGAAACTTCCGGCAAGAGACAAGAAATTCCCAACCTCAAGGAACCGTAGTCAGAGCTATCACTTTCTATCATTAAGTTCTTCATGATAAATCAAAGTACCAATGTGAACCTTTTAACTCAAAAATCAATCTCTGACCATGGCCCTTGGTCAATCAAATCATCCCCGCCTGGTTGTCCTAAAAATATCAAGAAAAACATTTAGCTACAGATTTGGACAATTTACTAATCCGGATAACAAGGAAAATCTACAAAATAATTCAGATAAAAAAAAATATTTGGACACAGTCTAAGTAAAAAAAATTTATAACAAATCAATTATAAATCCTAGCAAAACAAATCACAAAAACCTAATAATCTTTACCCAATTTTTATCTCTCATTTGTGAGCTCTTTGTCTCTCTCAAATGACTCCACCTCATAGTCATACACTGCTAATCACTCATCCGCACACCAATTAGTATCACCACTAACTTGGATAAGTTTGTGTCTTTAACTCAACCCGTGAAAAATTTTATTTTTATTAAAAAGTTGCTGCTCTTTAATACAACACGTGGAAAATTTTTTTTGAATGCTAGAATTTTATTCATTTTTAATGTTTTATTAACTTTGGGACACACTTGGCATGCATGCATAAATATAATACACGTGTGAAACAACAATCTACTGTTTTGTGCCTTACCTAAACTGCCATCAGAGCTTTTTGTCCCTCTCAAATGACTCCACCTCTAATCATACGCCGCTAATCACTCATCCGCACACCAATTAGTGTCACCAGCAACTTGGATCAGTTTGTGTCTTTAACTCAACCCATGAAAAATTTTATTTTTTTTAAAGAGTTGCTTCTCTTTAATACAACACGTGGAAATTTTTTTTTGAATGATAGAATTTTATTCATTTTTAATGTTTTATTAACTTTGGGACACACTTGGCATGCATGCATAAATGTAATACACGTGTGAAACAACAATCTACTGTTTTGTGCCTTACCTAAACTACCATCAGAGCTTTTTGTCCCTCTCAAATGACTCCACCTCATAGTCATACGCTGCTAATCACTCATCCGCACACCAATTAGTGTCACCAGCAACTTGGATCAGTTTGTGTCTTTAACTCAACCCATGAAAATTTTTATTTTTTTAAAAGAGTTGCTGCTCTTTAATACAACACGTGGAAATTTTTTTTTGAATGATAGAATTTTATTCATTTTTAATGTTTTATTAACTTTGGGACATACTTGGCATGCATGCATAAATGTAATACATGTGTGAAACAACAATCTATTGTTTTGTGCCTTACCTAAACCGCCATCAGAGCATGTGTGTGATTAGTCTATTGGTAATAAACTTTGTGGCTTAGATAAATTGATGTAGTGATAGGAAAAGTTTTATTATTTACATGGTTGAAGACTCGAAGTTACCGTTCATTATCATGTGATTCGTTAATAGATCTCTTTTTCTTTTCTTTATTTACTACTTTTTCAAAATTGAAATTTTTAAAGAAAATATCACATATCTTTATGCTACATCAACCTTTACCAAGTAATTATAAATAAAAAAATTCTTAACCAAGACACCAATAATTGTCTCACCCTTTTTTTGGTTGGATACTAGTGCATGATGTTAATTAACCATTATTTTAGTTGTTTTACTAATGTAATACTAGACATGGATTTCAACTTTTAACTATAGTTTTTGTTTTTTTTTTTTTTTTAGAATCTTTTATATATAGAATAAATAGATTTTTTTTAAAAAGTTTTACAATGTTGATAGAATAAAGAATTAGTTTAATCTCAATCAGACTTTGAAAATATTAAGATGTGACAATTGACTTGCGTAACTCTTGATTATAAATATCTATTTTTGATTTTTACAAAAAGAAAGAATACAAAAAAAGTTTTAAAAATTAATGCTAATAATACATCATTGTTAGTATCAATATTTTAATATTTTAAAATTCTTTTTTTTTTTTTAACTTTTTATATTTTTAAACAAAGAACTTTGGCCCCCTGATTTGAATTTTGGTTACTGTTCTCGCTCCGATCATTACCTAAACGAGGAAAAGAAACTTCTGGCAAGAGACAAGAAATTCCCAACCTCAAGGAACCGTAGTCAAAGCCATCACTTTCTATCATTAAGTTCCTTGTGATAAATCAAAGTATCAATGTAAACCTTTTAACTCAAATATCAATCTATGACCAAGGCCCTTGGTCAAACAAGGTGAACCGGGAATAAGTAAAATTTATAATGCTGATAAAATAAAGGATTGGTTTAATTTCAATCAGATCTTGAAAATATTAAAATGTGTTAATTGACTTGCAAAATTCTTGATTATAAATATTTATTATTAATTTTTATAAAAAAATATATATAATTTTTTTAAAAAAAATTAATGTTAATAATGCATTGTCAGTATCAATATTCCAACTTTCTAAAATTCTTAAATGAAGAACTTTGACCCCTAGATTTGAATGTTGGTTCCGTTGCTGCCTCAAGTCATTACCTAAACAAGGAAAAGAAACTTCCGGTAAGAGACAAGAAATTCCAAACCTCAAGGAACCGTAGTCAAAGCTATCACTTTCTATCATTAAGTTCCTCTTGATAAATCAAAGTATCAATATGAACCTTTTAACTCAAAAATCAATCTCTGACCATGGCCCTTGGTCACTCAAGGTGAACCGAGAATAAGTAAAAATTTATAACGTGGATAGAATAAAGAACTGGTCTAACTTCAGTCAAATCTTAAAAATATTAAGATGTGTCAATTGACTTATAAAACTCTTGATTATAAATATCTATCATTAATTTTTACAAAAAAAAAAAATACTAATAATACATCGTTGTCAATATCAATATTCCGACTTCCTAAAATTCTTAAACATAGAACTTTGCCCCTAGATTTGAACGTTGGTTCCGTTCTTGCCTCAAGTCATTACCTAAACAAGGAAAAGAAACTTCTCGCAAGAGACAAGAAATTCCCAACCTCAAGGAACCGTAGTAAAAGGTATCACTTTCTATCATTTAGTTCTCGTGATAAATCAAAGTACCAATGTGAACCTTTTAACTCAAAAATCAATCTCTGACCATGGCCCTTGGTCAATCAAGGTGAACCGGGAATAAGTAAAAATTTATAACGTGGATAGAATAAAGAATTGATCTAACTTCAGTTAGATCTTGAAAATATTAAGATGTGCTAATTGACTTGTAGAACTTTTGATTATAAATATTTATTATTAATTTTTACAAAAAAAAATACAAAATTTAAAAAATAAATTAATGCTAATAATACATCGTTGTCGATATCAATATTTCAACTTCTTAAAATTCTTAAACAAAGAACTTTGCCCCCTAGATTTGAATCTTGGTTCCGTTCCTACCTCTAGTCAATTCCTAAACAAGGAAAAGAAACTTTTGGCAAGAGTCAAGAAAATCCCAACCTCAAGGAACCGTAGTCAGAGCTATCACTTTCTATCATTAAGTTCCTCATGATAAATCAAAGTATCAATGTGAACCTTTTAACTCAAAAATCAATCTCTGACCATGGCCCTTGTTCAATCAAGGTGAACTGGGAATAAGTAAAAATTTATAACGTGGATAGAATAAAGAATTGGTCTAACTTCAGTCAGATCTTGAAAATATTAAAATGTGTTAATTGACTTGTAGAACTCTTGATTATAAATATCTAATATTAATTTTTACAAAAAGAAAAAATACAAAATTTTTTTAAAGAAAATTAATGTTAATAATACATCTTTGTCAGTATCAATATTCCAACTTTCTAAAATTCTTAAACAAAAACTTTGCCCCTAGATTTGAATGTTGGTTCCGTTCTTGCCTCAGGTCATTACCTAAACAAGGAAAAGAAACTTCCGGCAAGAGACAAGAAATTCCCAACCTCAAGGAACCGTAGTCAAAGCTATCACTTTCTATCATTAAGGGTCTGTTTGTTTTGGCTTCAAACCATTTCAGGAAATCATTTTCCATAAAACCGTGTGTTTGGTTGTGCATGGAAACTAGAATTTCCGGAAATGCATTTCATTTGACCGTAAAACTAAAGGCTTTGACCCGGAAATCATTTTAC
This sequence comes from Quercus dentata, assembly GCA_028216015.1. Lineage (NCBI taxonomy): Eukaryota > Viridiplantae > Streptophyta > Magnoliopsida > Fagales > Fagaceae > Quercus > Quercus dentata. Next base: position 8,816,269 of record CP116452.1, on the reverse strand, counting down.
GTTTCTATTTTCACTTCAAACCATTTCCGGGCTTAGATGCGCAAAGAGAGAGAGAAAGAAAGAAGAGAGAGTAGAGAGAAACAACAAGAATACAACGCAATGAAGGCAAGTGTCGATCGCAGCACTTGCGAGATCGTCACACCCCAGCACCGACGAGATCGTCACCACCCAAGACCGATCCACCCAAAACCGATCTCGTTCTCGACCCAAAGCTCATTGGCGCCGCCGTTCTCGCCATCGTTCTCGTTCTCTACCGCCAATCACCAATCCGATCTACCCATGAGTAACCCATCACCGATCTACCCATGATGAACCCAAACACCTCCCTCTCTCTTCCTTCTTCTCTCCATTTGACCTGATTTGATGAATTTTTTTTGGTTGGGTTTTTTTTCTTGTGTTTATCTATTGAGAAATGATATTATATATTTGTTTGGATGCTGAGAAAATTGTTGAGAAAATGTGAAAAATTTGTAGGAAAATAGCATTTTTAGAATGTTACCAAACACATGAAAATATTTTCTAGAACAATATTCATAATGCAACCAAACACTAGAAAATATTTTCCTTTCCCGAAAATAGCATTTTCGAAAAATATCTATTTTCCCGAAAATATTTTACATTGAACCAAACACAACCTAAGTTCCTCGTGATAAATCAAAGTACCAATGTGAACCTTTTAACTCAAAAATCAATCTCTGACCATGGCCCTTGGTCAATCGAATCATCCCTTGCCTGGTTGTCCCAAGAATATAAAAAAAAAAAAAAAACATTTAGCTAAAGATTTGGACAATTTACAAATCTGGACAATAAGGAAAATCTACAAAACAATTCACATATTTAGATAATAAAAAAAATCTTTGGACACAATCTAAGTAAAAAACAAATTATAACAAATCAATTATAAATTCTACAAAACAAATCACAAAAATCTAAAAATCTTTACCCAATTTTTACCTCTTATTTGAGAGCTCTTTGTCCCTCTCAAATGACTCCACCTCATAGTCATACGCTCCTAATCACTCATCTACACACCAATTAGTGTCACCAGCAACTTGGATCAGTTGGTGTCTTTAACTCAACCCATGAAAAAATTTATTTTTTTAAAGAGTTGCTGCTCTTTAACACAACACGTGGAATTTTTATTTATTTTTTGAATGATAGAATTTTATTCATTTTTAATGTTTTATTAACTTTGCAACACACTTGGCATGCATGCATAAATGTAATAGACGTGTGAAACAACAATCTACTGTTTTGTGCCTTACCTAAACCGCCATCAGAGCATGTGTGTGATTAGTCTATTGATAATAAACTTTGTGTCTTAGCTAAATTGATGTAGTGATAGGAAACGTTTTATTATTTACATAGTTGAAGACTCAAAGTTACCGTTCATTATCATGTGATTCTTTAATAGATCTTTTTTTTTTTTCTTTTTTTACTACTTTTTCAAAATGGAAATTTTTAAAGGAAAATATCTCACATCTTTATGCTACATCAACCTTAACCAAGTAATTATAAATAAAAAATTCCTTAACCAAGACACCAATAATTGTCTCACCCTTTTTTTTCGCTAGATATTAGTGCATGATGTTAATTAACCATTATTTTAGTTGTTTTATTAATGTAATACTAGACATGGATTTGAACTTTTAACTATAGTTTTTGTATTTTTTTTTTTAGAATCTTTTATATATAGCATTGTGAAGTTATTAGGTATAGAATTATGTAAAAAGAATAAATAGATTTAAAAAAAAAAAATTATAATGTGAATAGAATAAAGAATTGGTTTAACCTTAACTGGACTTTGAAAATATCAAGATGTGACAATTGACTTGCAGAACTCTTGATTATAAATATCTATTATTGATTTTTACAAAAAGAAAGAATACAGAAAAAGTTTTAAAAATTAATGCTAATAATGCATCATTGTCGGTATCAATATTTCAACTTTTTAAAATTTCTTTTTTTTTTTTGTAAAACTTTTTAAAATTCTTAAACAAAGAACTTTGGCCCCCTCCATTTGAATCTTGGTTCCGTTCTCGCCTCCAGTCATTACCTAAACAAGGAAAAGAAACTTCTGGTGGGAGACAAGAAATTCCCAACCTCAAGGAACCGTAGTCAGAGCTATCACTTTCTATCATTAAGTTCCTCGTGATAAATCAAAGTATCAATGTGAACCTTTTAACTCAAAAATAGATGTCTGACCATGGATCTTGGTCAATCAAGGTGAACAGGGAATAAGTAAAAATTTATAACGTGGATAGAATAAATAATAATAATTGGTCTAACTTCAGACAGATGTTGAAAATATTATGATGTGCTAATTGATTTGTAGAACTCTTGATTATAATTAATTATAATTAATTTTTATAAAAAAAAAATTTTAAAATTAAAAAAATAAATTAATGCTGATAATGCCTTGTTGACATATCAATATTCAAACTTTCTAAAATTCTTAAAGAAATAACTTTGTCCCCTTGATTTGAATGTTGGTTCCGTTCCTGCCTCAAGTCATTACCTAAACAAGGAAAAGAAACTTCCGGCAAGAGACAAGAAATTCCCAACCTCAAGGAACCGTAGTCAGAGCCATCACTTTCTATCATTAAGTTCCTCGCGATAAATTAAAGTACCAATGTGAACCTTTTAACTCAAAAATCAATCTCTGACCATGGTCCTTGGTCAATCAAGTTGAACCGGGAATATGTAAACAAGCTAAGTTCTAGAATCCAGGAAAAGTACGTAATTGATTTTTTCTTTTAGTTACGGTCAATACGCGCAGTGATTTATTTATTTTGTTGGGGAGTATTTGTATTTCTCGAACCATTTGGGATCGGAAAAAGTTTGGTTTTAATTTTTTCAAACTGGTTTGCTAGAAATGTATCCTTAGCAATCGAAACAAACAGTAAAAGGGTCCTGACTTCTGAGCTATGGCTTGCCAAGGAAAGCAATCAAAACATGTTACACCTGCACTCTTAGTTGCTTGCTGGTTTGTTTTGCTATCCTCCTGCAAGGCTAATCTAAAGGCAGAAACAGAGGCTCTACTCAAATGGAAAAAAGCCTCCCAGCTGACCAACCAATTCTGAACTCATGGGTAGAGCAAATCAATTCAACTGCTTCAAGTGCATGCATATGGCATGGAATAGCTTGCAATGATGAAGGGAGTGTTGCTGAAATAAACCTTGCTTACTCTGGATTGAAAGGTACCCTCGAAAACTTTGATTTTCTTTCCTTTCCAAACCTTCTTCGCCTTGATCTTAGATCTAACAAACTCAAAGGCACCATACCAATGAACATTGGCATGATTTCTAAAGTCCAATATCTTGACCTTTCCATTAATTCCTTCAATGGGTCACTCCCTCTTTCCCTTGCTAATCTCACTCAAGTTTATGAGCTTGATGTTTCCCAAAACAATATAACAGGAAAACTCGATAGCCGTTTGTTCCCTGATGGCACGGGTAAGTCTAAAACCGGACTCCTTAGTCTAAAAATTTTCTCCTCCAAACTAATGAGCTTGTTGGCAGAATTCCTGAAGAAATAGGCAATTCAAACACCTGGTTCTACTGGCTCTTGATGGGAATTACTTTTTTGGTCCTATCCCTTCATCTTTGGGAAATTTGAGTGACTTAACCATCATTCGTCTTGCTGATAATCAACTTTCAGGACAGATTCCTGCCAACATTGGGACTTTAAAACTAACAGAGGTGTACCTGTTGTTTAACCAGTTATCGGGCTCTGTACCAGAAGAAATAGGAAACCTTTCTTCCTTAGTTACTCTACACTTGGCCGAGAATAACTTCACTGGCCACTTGCCCCAACAAGTGTGTAAAGGTGGAAAACTTGCTAATTTTAGTGCAGCCTTGAACAATTTCATTGGTCCCATCCCTGTTAGTCTTAAAAACTGTCGAACCTTGACAAGGGTTCGGCTTGAACATAACCAACTAACAGGATATATAGACCAAGATTTTGGGGTGCACCCAAATCTTACTTATATTGATTTGAGTTACAACAGGTTGAGAGGTAAACTCTCACCAAACTGGGGTGAATGCCAAAACTTGACTGTTTTGAGACTTGCAGGGAATATGATTAGTGGTAAAATCCCCAATGAGATTGTTCAATTGAGCAAAATGGGATACATTGACCTTTCTTCCAATCAATTGTCAGGTGACATACCAGCAGAAATTGGAAAGTTATCCCAATTGTACTCCCTATTCCTGAATGACAACAAGCTTTCAGGTAAGGTACCAGTGGGAATTGGAGGACTTTCCAACTTGGTATCTTTAAACCTTTCAATGAACATGCTAAATGGGCCAATTCCACTTCAAATAGGGGACTGCTGGAAGCTACAAAGTTTATCTTTGAGCAATAATTACTTGAATGGCATGATTCCATATCAAATTGGTAGTCTTGAGGCATTACAAGATGTACTAGATTTGAGTTTCAATTTACTGTCTGGAGAGATACCACCCCAGCTTGGGAGCCTTAAAAATTTAGCAAACTTCAACCTCTCACACAACAACCTCAGTGGCTCAATCCCCACTTCACTAAGTAACATGATGAGCTTGACAAGCATCAACCTGTCAAACAACAACTTAGAGGGCCCTCTTCCTGAGAGCAAAATCTTTCGGTCATCTACATTGGAGGCTTTCAGTAACAACAAAGACCTATGTGGTGAAATCCAAGGTTTGCGTCCATGTAATGCCTCAATAATAAAGAAGGGTGGTGGAAAAGGGAAAAGAAAAATTGTAATAGTCATTGTTGCTTCTTTAGTTGGTGCATTGTTAGTTTCATTTGCATTTGTTGGGATTTTTATATTTCTCCAAAAGAAGTCCTCAAGAAACATGTTGAAAGCTGAAAACACATCAGGGACTGAAAGTCCATTCTCACTATGGTACTTTAATGGGAAAGCCGTGTATAAAGACATACTTGAAGCTTCAAAAACTTTGATGAAATGTACTGTGTTGGGGTGGGATCATCTGCAAAAGTTTACAAAGTGGGAATTCCAGGCAGTCAAGTATTAGCAGTGAAGAAGCTGAGTTCTCATGCTGAAGGCGTAGGGGCTGAGAATATAAAAATTTTACCAACGAGTTAGCAGCTCTGACAGAAATAAGACATAGGAATATTGTAAAGCTCCTTGGCTTTTGTTTCAATGAAGAGCACATGTTTTTTATATATGAATTCATGGAAAGAGGAAACTTAGCAGATATGTTACGCAGCAAAGAAGCAAAGGAGCTAAATTGGGAAACTAGGGTACGAATTGTTAAAGGTGTGGCCTATGCTTTATCTTATATGCATCATGATTGTGTTCCACCTATAATTCACCGAGACATCTCAAGCAAGAATATTTTGTTGACCTCTGAGCTTGAAGCCTGTGTCTCTGATTTTGGCACTGCGAAGTTCTTGAAGCCTGATTCATCTAATTGGACAACAATTGCAGGCACGTATGGCTATCTCGCACTGTAAGCTTCAAAGCTTCTCTCTTTTGATTTTTTTTTTTTTTTTTTTTTAAAATTTAAACATGTTTGTTTTAGAACTTTGTATTTTTTTTTAAATATAATTTTTTTCTATTTTGGGATATAAGTACATGGGATGTTATATATTTATTAAATAATGGAAAGGAATGAAATGAAAAGAAATTTCTGAAAATATTCATTTCATTTCCTCTTTGTCTAGAAGTTTAACTAATAGGAAACAAAATGGGTGAGAGCAAACTCATTCGTACATTTTCCTTCACAAATTCAATTTTTCATATATCCTCCAAAAAATACAAGGCATGAGAGGGAAAGGATTAGTGACATTTAATGCATATTTGATCAAAATTCCTATATATATTACTCATTTCCTATAATACAATTTTCCTAATATTTGCCTCACTATTACCTGATGATAGAATCATTATTTTTTTCTAGTCTAAAGTACACGTTTGGTCCATAAAGTTTGGGATTATTTTCATTTTGGATATTTATATAATTTGACTACTAAATGCTAGATAAGTGGTGTCCATTAAGGCACCTCACTCATCTAATGCCAAATGTCACTAAACTACTAATGGAAATGAAACACAACTAAATTAAAAACAAAATCAAACATGAATGGTTGAAATAAAAATTTTAAAAGGTAAAGGGTCAAAATTAAAACAAACTTAAATTTAAACGCCAAGAGTGTATTTTAGTCTTATTTTACATTTTTATTTTTGTAATTGAATCTTGTTATCTTGCACCAAATAGGCTATACATTTAAGTCATCATCACGATCAATTTTTTACTTATCTTTTTACTTTTTAGTTTTTATAATAATAATAATAACAATAATATTAATATTAATATTAATAATATAGCAAAAAACGATTGCTTACTTTTTCAATAAAATAAAATGTATAATAGAAATATTGTTATAAAATGATTCATCTTAATTTATTATATATATATAACTAATAATTTCTTGTGATATTATAGTACATGTTTTAACTCAAATCATGTCATTGCATTGATTTTTTGCAGAGCTTGCTTACACAATGGTAGTGACTGAAAAATGTGACATTTATAGTTTTGGTGTTTTGGCACTCAAGTTCTTATAGGAAAGCATCCAGGCGAACTCATTACAGATCTACAATCTTTAGTTGGTACAAATGTCCACCTCAAAGATGTGTTAGATGATCGTCTTTCACCTCCCATAGGTCAAAAGACTGCTTATGATTTAACTCTAATAGTGAAATTAGCAGTTTCATGTTTACGTACCAATCCACAATCTCGCCCAACCATGCGAAGTGTGTGTCAGCAGCTGGAGATGTAGGCTTCTAATAATTAAAGTAATCTTCTCTTACCCTATGTGTGGGCATTTTGTGTATGTTTTTTTTTTTTGGGTATGTAAGTTTGTAAGACTAATAAAGATGTGTAAGATGCTTATATTGAACGCAGACCATGCGTCCTTTAAGCATGTCATGTTAATTTTCATGTATTGTGGGGAATATTTTGGATGAATAAATTCATTTTATGCATTAAAGTCCCACATTAGTTAAGTATTATAGAGAAACCTAGATTACGTTGTTCTTTTTAACTATTACTAAAAGGAAAGAAAATTAAGTTTTTGAAAAAATCAATAATGCAATAAATATTTTCTTGTATTCAATAACTGGCAGTTACCACGTGCCAGAAATAAAACACCTAAAGCTACAGCCATTTTCAATTAAAACCTCACTAAACGACACCCGTTCATCCTTCAGGTTTCTCTTCTCTTTTGCTTGTGAACTTCGATCATTCAATATGAAACTTGAAATTTGGAACTTATTAAATAATATGTATTTTGTAATATATTTTTCAGAATAATATATATTTTGTAATTAAAAGGTCATTATAAATTTAATGTTAATTTTCTTGTAGTTACATTTTATCATAAATTTCATTTTTATTTATATAATTAGAATTATGAATTAAATTATTTATGAAATCAGTCATTCGGCGATTGATCCAACCATAAATGGAATAGAAAATCGGGCCTTTTCCAATTCTTTTTCCGACCTGATTTTTAAAAACAGGGATGAAGCCACACAAATCTTATAATGTGCATTAAGTCAATACTTGTCAATTCTTAATACAAATTATCTTGACTTAAGGGTTTTTTTTTTTTTTTTTTACTAAAGTCAATATGCCTTGTTGAAACTTGAAAGTCCAAAAACTTCGAATATGACCTCCAATGACCCAAGACTTGGAAGCTATCAATTTTTCAAGTTTTGTCAGAGCAGAAATGTGAGACTAATTATTTATAAGAAACTAATTATTTATAAACCAAGTGTTCTATTTTTTTTTACCACTTTACTTAAATATTCTTTCTTTATTCTTTTTAATTACTCTTTTATTCTTTTTTTTTTTATATATTATTATTTGTATGGAAGAGAGAAAAAGTTTGAATAAAGAAATTCGGTTAAGAGAGACAAAGAGAAGGGAAAAGGTAGAGTTCAAGAGAGATGGGTGGCTAAAAGTGAAGAGGAAGATATTTCTTATGGGAGAGAGAGAAAGTTTGAACAAAAAATACCAAAAAAAAAACAAATAATACATTTGTTAGTATAATCCTATTGTTAGAACATCACTGTAGCAAATGTCAAATTTATTAGCATCTAATCTAGCACATCTCATGAAAGTAATTTTTTTGTGTTTGGTATGCTAAATGCTAAAAATTTAGCATTTAGCACATTTGATGCTAGTGCTTAAAGCATTCTCATTAGCTCTCTCATAAAAAATGCCATTTTAACACACCAAAAACCTATTTTATCATTTTAGCACATCATTTTATAATTCACTATTTATCACATCTTCTATTTTTCAATTCTATACATTAAAATAATATATCCAATACATTAAATAATATTAAACAAATTCCAACACATTAAACTACCATCACAATCAACCTCCACAAACCACCAACGGCAACGGCAAATCACCACCAACGGCAAATCAACCTCCACAAACTACAACAAATTCTGGCCCAAATCACAATCACTGGATCTCCAACAAATTCCAAATCAAAAAACCTCAACAAAAAAGAAAAGAAAAAGAAAAAGAAACTCAAAATCTTCAACAAACACCGTCGGACCACTACAGCCACAAACACCGCCGCCCACTACAGCCACAAACATCGCCGACGCAAAACTCAACCAACCACCGCCACAACCACGACACCACCACCAGCCCAAAATCCCAACCCAATCGATCAATCAATGACCCAAAACCCACACATTGAAACCCACTACAGCCACAAACACCGTTGCCCACTACAGCCACAAACATCGCCGGCCCAAAACTCAACCAACCACCGCCACAACCACTGGCCCAAAATCCCAACCCAACCGATCAATCAATGACCCAAAACCCACACATCGAAACCCATCCCAAATATCACACTCACGACCTGATTAAGAGATCTAAAGGTCGGTGGCAAGGGCTGTGGAGGTTGGCGGCGGGATGAGGCAAAGAGAGATCTTGAGCAAGGAGGACCGAGAGGGAAGAGATAGAGAGTGACGGAGAGAGAAGAGAAAAATGCAAAGTGATGAGAAAGGAGAGAGAAATATGAATAAAAAAACAATAAACAGAAATGGCATTTTCATCCGTTTGCTCTAAAAAAATGAGAGCGTCTCGTAGCATGTTCTATAATTTTAGCATATTTAGCATACCCGATGAGGGTCTTTTTGTGTTTGGTGTGTCAAATGTGCCAAATATTTGGCATTTGGCACATTTGAGAGACCTGATGAGAATGCTCTGTGTAGAGTCTAATTATCTTGAAATAATACCATAAGGTCATTAATATTGTGCACTATCATCTTGCATCAATTCTAAGCTTAAGCCTCCTATAAAATTTAAAAAATAAAATTAAAAATTCTAAGTTAAAGCCTAAAGAGTAAAGACTAAGAGATAATATCTTATGCTACCCGGTGCATAAACTATTTTGTTCCTACATTTTTCATAAGCTATGAAGTTTGAGAGAGTGACATAAATTTTAACGGTATAGTTTACCACTTTCTCCAAAATGATTTCTTGATAGTGTTAGGGACACAAGAAAGGACGGCCTGACGTGTATCATCGGGGGCGTAGCTATGTGCAAGGGTGGGGGGCCATGCCCCCCCCCCCCCCCCTAAAAATTTGAAAATTTTAAAATATATATATAATTATTTTAATGTTTTCAAAATTTAGTCTACAAAAATAAGAGCTGGCCCCCACAAATATTTAATTTAGTTCCATGATGCTCTTAAAAAAATAATTGATCTAATAGTTATAAAGACGTAACATTATTTTTCGTAATTCTATTTTTTATTGTAAAATATGTTCTTATATCTGTTAAATACTTGATAATATTTGGAACCAAACATGTTTGAATCTATATATTTTTCAACTTGTTATATGGAAATTAACAAGTCATTGACTCATTAAAAAATAATGTCACTAAAATTACACATGAAATGTCTTTTTAGTTGCCACATAATAGGTTAGAATAAGATAGCTTCAAATATGTTTGGAGCCTAACTTATTCCTCCAAGTTTTGGAGCATTCATTTTTTTGAAAATTTCATTAGTTCAATTGAAAGATTTTTTACTTACTTTAGTATAAAATTTGATAGTTTGTATCGAAAATGAAATTTTTAAAGAATTTCACTATAAAAATGGTAAAAATGAATTTTATTTTATGAAAAGTCGCTATTAAATATAATTTTGATTGAAAATAATAAGCTCTTCTTTTGTTGGGTGTATGTATATATATAATTTATCAAATAAAAAAGTGTGTATATGTGCATATGGGGGGTTGTCTTAATAAATATATTAGTGCTGCAACTTTGCCCCCTAAACAAAAGTTCTTGGCTCTGCCCGTGTGTATCATTGTAAGACTCGCTTAAAAAACGAACCAAGTTTTTGGTCAAACAAAGCATTCCCTAAGGAAAGAAGTTTATGGTCAAACAAAGCAAAATCCTAAACAAAAGAAAAGGAAAACTTCTAGGTAGCTTCTCTTTATTTTCCTCCCACCAACAAAACTAGGGGGAAAAAAACAGTAATTAAATATTTTGCTAGGTTAGGACATCAATTTTTTTAGTGTAGATAATGTTTGTGTTGGGAGGACCACAATTTGACTCCTTACAACCTCTAAAAGCAGGCTCGCGTGGTGTGATGTCGAAACCCATAAAAGATTTGAGTGTGTCTTTCTCATCACCAATTGGTTTTGAGGTGGAATGGCACAACTTACTATCCAAAAAATGGTATCAGAGCCAAGGTCATAGGTTCAAGTCACGGGAGTGTCATTGTGAGGGAGGGATTGTTTGGGAGACCACAATTTGACTCTCTACAACCACTCTAAAAACAAGCCCACATGATGTGATGTCGAAACCCATAAAGATTTGAGTGTGTTTTCCTCATCACCAATTGATTTTGAGGTGGAATGGCACAGCTCACGGTTCAACAGTTTGAATTTTATATCTCTTACTTGTTAATAAGAGACTTTATCAGTCCACCATAAAGATAGATTATATATATATATATATATATAGGTTAATTATGGATGAAAAAAAGGTAAGGAGGAGGTGATATGAGTGACTTCTCTATTTGAGCGTGACCATAGTAATACTTTCACTCACTAAGACCGGTCCTAAAAGAGGAACCCATAGAACCGTAGCTATACCCCAAAGCCACAAGGGCACTTGTGGGCAAAGGGGCCGTGGTGTAGGGCTCCATAAGGATAGAATTAATTATGAGTTGAACTATAATATAAATGGAAAATAAAATTTTGGTATTAGTCAGCCATTAGTTCCATTTCTTGGACTTTTCTTTTCCGGTGTTTGCGGAAGCAAGCTTACAAGTTATCAATGATATTTTGTTAGGACATGAATAATGGGGATGGAGTTAGTTGTTATTGGACTGTAAATTTGATCAAATGGAGTTGAAACTCTAGCACTTCCTATGATTATGGGATGAAACTAGGGATATGCTTTTTAATGTACTTTATAGAAGTTCAATTAAGTTGCTAGTTGTGACTCTTTATTTCTCAATCAAGAACACAATATATATATATGTGTGTATGTATATTATAAAAACATGTTGCTTAACAAGGAAATACCTCAAAAATTTTGGGGAGAAGTCAACAACACCTCGTGTCACATTGGCAATAGGATTTTCTTCCGAGTTGGTACAAAGAAGACTGCATATGAGATATGGAATGGGAAGAAGCCTAAAGTGAAGTATTTCCGGGTATTTGGAAGTAAATGCTATATCTTAAATGATCGAGAGAATCTTGGGAAGTTTGATGCGAGAAGTGATGAGGGTATTTTTCTTGGCTACTCTACTACAAGTCGAGCGTATAGAGTGTTTAACAAGAGAACAAAGGCTGTGATGGAGTCCATAAATGTCAAGATTGATGATGCCTTACCTAAGGTAGAAATGATTGATGATGTAGAAGGGCCAAGCACCAAAGAACCTGATGTTGAGGTAGAAGCTTTGGATATAGAAGGTGAAGAACCTATACCGGAAGTAGAATCGACTCCCATCAACCCAAGAATGGAAACGAGATTGATGTCTAGAACTTCAAGTCCTCTTACTCCTCCAAGTTCATCCTCCTATCTCTCGTAGTGATGAAGTTTCCACTTCAAAAGGCCATCTTCAAGAGTTATCAAGAATCATCCGGAAAGTAATATCATAGGATCTCTTGATGACGGTCTTCGCCTCGTGAAAGGAAATATTCTGCTAGCCAATCATGTAACATATCACCGTTATCTTGCACAGTTTGAACCAAAAAGGGTTGAAGAGGCTCTTCAAGATGAGAATTGGGTTGAGTCAATGCATGAAGAGCTTAATCGGTTTGTGAGGAATGATGTGTGGGAACTTGCTCCACGGCCCGAGAACGTTCATGTTATAGGCACAAAGTGGATTTTTAAAAACAAAACTCGATGAAGATGGAGAGATAATTCAAACAAATCTCGGTTAGTAGCCCAAGGATACACTCAAGTAGAAGGAGTGGATTTTGATGAATCATTCGCTTCGGTAGCAAGACTCGAATCCATTCGAATCCTCATGTCCATTGCGTGCACTTTGAATTTCAAACTTTATCAAATGGATGTAAAGTGCGCATTTAAATGGATATCTAAATGAAGAAGTATTTGTTGAGCAACCAAAAGGATTTGAGGATCCTCATTTTCCGATCATGTATTAAGATTGAAGAAAGCCCTTTATGGCTTAAAACAAGCGCCTAGAGCCTGGTACGATCGTCTTACACATTATCTTCTAGATAGAGGTTTCAAGAGAGGGTATGCCGATCGAACTCTGTTTGTCAAAAATGATGAAGATTATCTCCTTGTAGCACAAGTCTATGTTGATGACATAGTGTTTGGGGCAACTATCGAAGATCGTGCTCTCAATTTTCTACGAGGAGATGAAGAAGGAGTTTGAGATGAGTATGGTGGGGAGCTCAGATTCTTCTTGGGTCTTCAAGTCAAACAACGTAAGGAGGGTATATTTGTATCTCAAGAGAAGTATGCCAAAAACATTGTCAAGAAGTTTGGACTAGACTCCAAAAGCATGCCTCCACTCCCATGAGCTCTTCCACTAAACTGAATGTGGATTCGTCAGGAGTTGAAGTAAGTCCTACATTGTACAGAGCATCATAGGGAGTTTGCTCTACCTTACAGCCCGAGAGACTGGACATTGCTTTCGGTGTGGGCGTTTGTGCCAGTACCAAGCTAATCCGAAGGAATCTCATCTCGATCACGCTTTGCTAAGCGAATCATTCGATATGTGAATGGTACGCAAACTATGGTCTGTGGTATTCAAAAGACTCAAATGCTTGTCTTGTTGGGTATTCGAGATCTTGATCAATGGGCAATGTAGACGATCGGAAAAGTACTTCAGCGTTTGTTTTTATCTTGGTAACAATCTGGTCTCGTGGATGAGCAAGAAGCGTAATCGAGTGTCTCTATCTACTGCAGAAGCGAGAATACATCGCTCTTTGGAAGTTGCTGCACTCAGCTACTTTGGATGAAGAAATTACTTCATGACTATGGAATTCCTCAAGAAACGATGTGTGTCTTCCTTCTCAGACAACACAGTGCCATCAATCTTTCCAAAAATCCTGTCTAGCATTCAAAATCCAAACACATAGAGATACGTTACCATTTCATTCGGGATTTGGTAGAGGAAAGAGTTGTGTGTCTTGAGTTCATACACACCGACAATCAAAAGACGGATATCTTCACCAAGCCTCTCGATGGCCCACGGTTTGAATCACTCCGTAAGACCATTGGTATTGGTACAATTCCTTGACTCTCTTGTGTGTTGTGTGCTTCACATATTTATAATATGATAAGTCTGTTTGTGTTGGGGCACACACCTCTTTGATTAGCTCTTTGTGCAACATGTTTCTTGTTTGTTTGTCCATTTGTGAATACTGTTGCTTCTTTTTATGTTTATTCAATCATTTTTTGTTTCTTGTGTCAAAAATCCAAAATTCACATAAAAATTAGAAAATCAAAAAGCTTGATTGACTTTGTTGAGTTTTGTCTCAAAACTTGTTTTGCCTTGTACCTTTGTGCTAATGGCTTTGTGCATTTTCGAGCATTGCTTGTTTTCATGCACCTATATCATCATGGGAAAAATCCTGAAAATCTATGTGATTGTTGTAAATAGATCTTCAAACTTGTCATGAATGATTAGTGAATGGTTATGTTGATCTTGAGACATGCATAGACTTGTGTCTATATATCTTCCCACTCTTTATTTTTGTTTTGCTAAAAAGAGCTCACCAAATGTAAATCTCCAAATGAAAAGAGATATTGAGTCTGCAAAAGCCTGTCGCACATTCTAGTATTCGACTAGGAAAAAGGGTAAGCGACCTTATATTAAAGAGAATATTTCTTCAAAAAGCCAAAGGCTTATTCATTCATTGAAATGTAAAATATCACTCTCACAATGAGAGGTGATTGCTTCAAAAGATCAAAAAGATCAAATGTTTTGTTGAAAAGTGGAGTAAAATGATAAGCTCCAAGTTATGTTATCAAGTTGTGTGGGAGGTCATATATACATATTTCTATAATTGAGATGGGTCACATGATCTAGTACTAATTGTGTATGTCTTGGTTGAATTGATCATTGAAGCTTCACATTAGACAAAGGATTATCTCATTGTTGATATCCACACACAACACACAAGTTTATGTTCAATAAATGCCATATTCATTTGTGTGATTGTACTTGATGAAATGTGTTTTCACATGCTCAATCCTTGTTAATTCAAGCACAAAAAGATTTTTGAGTGTTTTAGGTGTTTTTGGAAAGTATTTTGTTTGAAAAATCTGAAAATTTCAAAAATCCTGTTTTGCCCTGTTTTGGCGGCTCGATCGCGGGTATGTCAAGTCACGAGCCTCGCCGCATCTTCGCTGGTCATTTTTGGCGACTTGTTCGCGAGTGGAAGGTCCAAATACGAGGTTCACTCGAGAGATTTTCGCGGCTCAGCTCGCGACTCACTCATGGGGTAGACCTTCCAAATCGTGAAAAACACTTAGAAAAATTTTCAAATTTTTGGTCTTGAGTGCTTTGGCGGCTTGATCTGGCGACTATGTGGCGACTTGTTTGAGTCGCGAAAATCGCGTGTTTTGGACATACAGGGGCAGTTTTTTTAAAACTTTTTGTTTTTCCCTCGATCTTTTTGTGACTGTTCATTGTCTTTGTCATCTGCACTTACCCATTCACACCGTGCCTCC
The DNA here is from genome assembly GCA_028216015.1 of Quercus dentata. Classification (NCBI taxonomy): domain Eukaryota; kingdom Viridiplantae; phylum Streptophyta; class Magnoliopsida; order Fagales; family Fagaceae; genus Quercus; species Quercus dentata. The sequence continues at coordinate 8,801,050 of CP116452.1, read as the reverse complement.
ATTGTCGATCTCCATTATTTGCTTCTTCTCGGCTCAAAATCGTCGACTAATAGGTATGATTTTCTGTCTTGAAGTCTATTTTACTTGTTGTCATGGTTTTCCCTCCGGATTATACACATTCGATTGTGATTTTGTGATGGGTTTTTAGCTCAATCACACTCTTTGCCCTTGCTTAGCTTATGGTAGCTTGTGCTTCTGTTTTTGAGCTGGTTTATTTTGGTGGTCGTGTTCTTCATTCTGTGCTTAGCTAGGGTTAGCTATTTTTGTCCGATTTGCTGTTTGATGTCATGTTTCACTATGATCCTGTGTGGTATTCTTTTGTTGTATTGTTAATTGTGGGTCCTTTGTCACCTGATTATGTGGTTTTATTTGGACTCCCTCTTCTGTTTAGTTCAATTTGGGCCATTTGTGTCCCTCATTGCTATTTTCTGACCATCTTCATCCAGCACTTAGGGTTTCTTCATTGTCCCTAAATCTTCACTAACCCACTGCTAATATAATCTGTTGGATTGTGTTCTGTCATTTCCCTTGTTCATAATGCAGACTCGTCATGTCTCCATTCAAGAAAGTCAGCTTTGAAAGGAGGTAGTTCCAAAGGGAAGGAACCAGTAATTGATGTTGATGAAGACCAACCTCAACCTAAAGTGACTCGCTCTTCATCGAGGAGATTCGATCCCAACAAGTTCAGATCATATGCAGCCTATCACTCGTATGAGAACTTCTTTCTACATGCCACACCATTACTAGAAAGAGCTCAGGATCAGTCCTCACTTTATACCACCGACATTCCGAAATGGTTTGCCCACAAGGATTGGAATTACCTTCTCTCTGATCCGGATGACGTGTATGAAGAGTTGGTTAAAGAATTTTATGCTAACGCAATTGTGGAAGGAGATGAACTTAAGTCTTTGGGTTCGGCAAAAGAGCTTTTCTCGTCTCTCTCCTATATATCTCGCGTAAATTCTTCATATCAACAGACCCATTTTCCGACATTCACCGTTTATGATGATCTCTGTCCCGATGAGGAGCTTCTCAAACAAAGTCTTGGTCAAGACTTGGAGTTCTCACCCAATGGCAAATCCATCGTTGTTTCCTCTCTTTCTCCAAAATCGAGAGTGCTTACAATTGTGATGTTTCACAATTTGTACCCTTTATCAAGTAATCGGGTATATGAACCTCGGACGTGCTTTGTTTCTTCATGATCTAATCTCTGATGAGGAAATAGACATTTGTGCTCATATCTTTCATGTTCTGCACAAAAACGGTTCTTGAAATGAGTCTCGAGATATGCATTCCTTTCTGCGAGTCTCATTTCACGGATCTTGAAGCTCAAGGGAATTTATCCAACGGCCGATGAGTCTCCTATCCCCAAACCGAGTCCAATCAACATGCGTACATTCAATGCAAGCATTGGACATAGTCGGAAGAGAGCCAAACCAGAAACTTCGCATCTTACAAAGTGACTCTCGGTTCAAAATCTCTCCCTAGATGAGAAACTTGATCGCATTGTCTCCTCTCTCCCCACGAGTTGAATACAAAGATGTCCGGACTCACTTTGCTTCTCTACACCATCAAAGCAATCGATGGGATATGAAGTTTACTTCTCTTCAAACTCAATTGGATCAAATTCGAGAAAGTCGGAAGAGGATGACTAGCCTATTCCATGACAAAAAGGGGGAGTGATAGGCATGATCGGAGGGGGAGGATATTACCCTAAGGGGGAGTGTCATTATCTAAGGGGGAGTGTTTTTACATTTTTCTTCTAGTTTCAACTTTCTCTTTAAGCTGATATATTGTGTTTTGTAAACTGTTATTCAGATGTTTTGTGTTTGTACCCATTTGCTTTTGTAAGTCGTTAGGGTTATTGTTTTATGCATGGTTTGTAGGCTTTATGGTATGTACCTTGTCAGTATGCAAATTTTTTATGCTTTTGTTGAAATCAGACTTTAATCTAAATGTTCTGCATTTTGGTTTATGTCTTGTCACTCTTGTGCCCTTGTAGGATTGTTCCTAGATGCATATGTCTTGTGTGGTATGCATTGGTTGAGTGTTGAGCATACAAGTGTCTTGCCTTGTGCTTGTTAACTTGTATGTCCTTGTGTTCATTCCAAGTGTGAATGAACACTGTGATCACTACCTTGTGGTGGTCACTTGGTTGATCAAGCCATGGTTTATATCTTACTCCATCTTTACTTGATCTCATTCTGCCTGTTTCATATGCATTTATAATTTTCTACTTACAATGATCATGGTGTATTGTTGTGTTTCAGGAGTATTATGTTCATATGATTCAAGTGCTTCACAACTTCTAGAGTTAGGTGTGAGTGAGTTTTGTTCAACTGTTCCCAACTCACATGTTAAGTCTAGAGTCTCATTTTAGGGTTTTGTCACGGAATAGCCAAAGGGGAGATTGTAAGGTTGAATTTATTCAACCATCTAATTTGCTTTATTCCGTGCCAAATTTACTTGTAATTCAACATTTAGTAACCCCGTATTTAGGTGGGTTTGTTGTAAGGGTAGTGAGTGAGATAGAGTGAAGATTGCTCAAGAGTGTGCAAGAAAATGCAGAGTCGCGGCTAGGACTCGCGGGTGGACTCGCGGCCGCAAGCCGCCGGAAGCTGCACACGTGCCAAGCATGCTTTGGAAGATGAACAGTCATGCTAGCTGGAGCACTACAGACAAAACAGACAACTGGCCATACGGTTAACTCAAGACTGGATCTCGCGACTTAGTCAAGCCGCGAGCCACCCCCGTTTTGTAAAACCCGACGTTTCACATTCCTCTCCCACTCTAGTATAAATACCCCTTTTACCCACGATTGAAAGCGAGCTTCCAGAGAGAATTTTAAGAGAGAAACCCTAAAGAAAAACCAGATTGTTTCACCCACAATCTATACCTTAGAGTCTCTTCAAATTCCTCAACTCTCTTCCTCTCCATTGTCAAATCCTTAAGAGGCATTATACCAAACCTGGTTCTCACCATCATCATCACCGTGAGACAGTTGTTTGGAGTTAAGGAAGCGATTAGGAAGGAGTCAATCTTCATTGGTTGATGCTACGGTCTAGTAGCGGAATCCGGGAAGTTAGAAAAGAAAAAGGTTCGGCGCAACCTCGTTGGAGCAAGAAGCTTGGAGGGCTTAGGTGCACTTTGGGTAGATTAGGCTTGGAGGGTCTATTGCTCAGTCCTTGTATCCCAACCGTATTTTCTAGTGGATTGATTACCGCTTTGGAGGGCGGCGGAGAGGTTTTTCGCCGAGGACTTCGGTTTCCTCTTTGATAACACATCGCGTGTTGTCTTTGTGTTTGCATCTTCCTTCCTCTCTATCTTTGCCTTATATATTATCTGCTGTGGTTTTATTTTGTTATGGCTTAGATAGTATTTAACCAATTTCATATTATAGCATGTGTTAAGTTTCCGCACACTAGTTGTTTGACATATTGCTTGAATTGGTTAAGTTGTATTTTGGGGGTCTAAACGTTCAAAGGTGTTTTGTACACGTTTTTGAACTTTCAAGGAGCTTTTTGATGGCGTAGAGGCAACATCAAACCTATTTTGTATGTTATGTATAGTACAAGTATTGAATAAACTGTTTTTATATAAAGATAATTTTATTGATAACGAAAGAAATTGCAAAGTATGTAAATCCACAATTACTAACAGATATATAAACGGAGGACACTTTTCCATCCAAATACAAGTTTCAGATTTAGGTTTTGAAGTTGTCCTTTGGTTATAATATAATCATGTAAGTGCAATATTGCAGTTCTTATTACCAAAAAAAGAGAGGGGAATATTGTTTTTTTTTCCATGACTTAGGTTGATTATGAAGAAATTCTGAATATTGAAGATTTCCTTAGAGAAGCAAGGTCAAGAACTGAAGTAGAATGAATAGCAAAGATTATAGAGAAACAGTGTGAGACAATGAAAGAGAAAAACAGAGAAAGCGAAGAGAAAGTTAAGAGAAAATTCTTTGTATTGAAGAATGATTATTTTGCTTTATAATACATCTGAGTACTTGCACCCTATTTATAGTGTAGACTGTAGAGATTATAACTATAACAAGATAATTATCGATCAGTAACTTATACGGATCCAATCCGTGATTTCTGGATTTACAAAATGCACTTGTAACCGTTTTTCGCGCCATCCATAATTGTCGTTTCAACTCAGCAACACGACACCGTTTTGTCACGGATTCAATAGCACTCACCATCGACTCTAAACGACGCGTTTTGTTCATGGAGTATTAATGAAACGGTGCGTTCCTTTGTTGAATTGGGCCCATGTGTGGCTTGAATTGCCACAAGCCCAAGTCAAGTCTAAATTCTCCTTAGTTGACCAAATCCTAGTTGTAATAGGAAACCTTTTTTTTTTTTTTTCTCTGCCAACTTTAACATATACATACATATATATATATATATATATATATATATATATATATATATATATTGTATTAAGTGCAGCCATGTGAAGTGAGATAAAAGAAAGAAAAATTCCAATTAACCTAGTGAGCAGCCGCATGAGAGAAAATAGAAAAAAGAGAGGCAATCGACTTCTATTCTTATTTTTTCTGTGAGAGAGTGCTAGGGTGTAATTGGGATTTGAGTTTCTTGAGAGTGTTCTTGTGCACTATTGTATTTTCCCTGATAATAGTGAAATCCCCGCAACTCCGTGGACGTAGGCAAATTGCCGAACCACGTAAATATTGTCTTGTGCGTGTGATTATTTTCTTTAACGTGTGTTTTCTCTATTTGTTTTGTTTCTCACAGGTTGGGATTTTAGGTTAAATTCCCTACAACTGGTATCAGAGCCTAGGGTTAGGTTTGAGTGGGAGCAATGGCGGAGGAAGCAGGAAAGGCGTCTGGAATAGAAAAGTTTGATGGCACAGACTTCGCGTATTGGAGGATGCAGATTGAAGATTATCTCTATGGGAGGAAATTGCATCTGCCTCTTTTAGGGACAAAACCCGAGGCTATGAAGGCCGATGAATGGGCTCTTCTTGACAGACAGTACTAGGAGTTATCGGGTTAACTCTGTCTAGGTCTCATTGCACACAATGTTGTAAAAGAGAAGACCACAACAGATCCGATGAAGGCTTTGTCCGGTATGTATGAAAAGCCGTCAAAGAAACAATAAGGTGCACTTGATGAAGAAACTGCTCAATCAAGATGGCGGAGAATGCATCGTAGCACAACATCTGAATGAATTTAATACTATCATAAATCAATTGTCGTCGCCGTAGAAAAATTGATTTTGATGATGAGATTCGTGCTCGATCGATCGTCTTGGCTTCTTTGCCAAACAGTTGGGAGGCAATGAGGATGGCGAAAGAAGCAATTCTACAGAAAGGAAAAACTCAAGTACAATGATATACGAGATTTAATTAAGGCCGAGGAGATTCGTAGAAGAGATGCGGTGAATCCTCGATCCTGGTTCCGCCTAGACCTTGAGACAAGAGGCGGAGGTAATAACAGAAATTCAAATCGTGGCGATCAAAATCCGTAAATTCTAATCGGATGTATAAATCTAGATCGAGGCCAAGTACAATGTCGGAATTGTGGGAAAACAGTCACTTTAGGAATCAATGCAAAAGTCCAAAGAAGAAGAATGAAGATGATTCTCGCGCTAATGTCAGAATGAAGAGGTACAGGATGCATTACTTCTTGCAGAGAGACAGTCCACTTGATGATTGGGTTTTGGATTCAGAGCTTCGTTTCATACCACTCCACACCGAGAAATCATACGAAATTATGTTGCGGGTGATTTTGGTAAGGTGTATTTGGTGATGGTTCACCCTTGGATGTTGTGGGTATGGGAGATGTTCGAATATTGTTGCCCAATGGGTCTGTTTGGTTCTTGGAGAAGATTCGACATATTCTGACCCGAGGAGGAACCTGATTTCTGTTGGACAACTTGATGATGAAGGACATGCAATACTATTTGTTGGTGGTACTTGGAAGGTTACAAAGGGAGCTAGGGTATTGGCTCGTGGAAAGAAAACTGTACTCAGACATGACCTCAAGTCCAAGAGACACAATTGCGATTCTTTGATGCAAGTAATCTTGATACAAGCCTATGGCACCAAGACTTGGTCACATGAGTGAGAAAGGGATGAAGATGTCTTTGCTGTCAAAAGGAAAATTACCGAATTGAAGTCCATTGATTTTGACATGTGTGAAAGTTGCATCTTAGGAAAGCGAAAAGGTGAGCTTCTTGAAAACTGCGAACATCAAGGCTGAAAAATTGGAGTTAGTACACACGATTTGTGGGGGCCTTCTCTGGTTGCATCTCTTGGAGGTTCAAGGTACTACATCACTTTCATTGATGACTCAAGTAGAAAGGTATGGGTTTATTTTCTGAAAAATAAATCGATGTATTTGAAACCTTTAAGAAGTGGAAGGCCATAGTTGAGACAAAACAGTTTGAAAGTAAAATGTTTGAGGTCGAGATAATGGAGGAGAGTACATAGATGGAGGGTTCATGAGTATTGTGCTTTGCACAGGAATTAGGATGGAGAAGACCATTCCCGGGACACCACAGCAGAATGGTGTGGCTGAGCGCATGAATAGAACTCTCAATGAGCGTGCTAGAAGTATGAGGTTGCATGCCGGACTACCAAAAACTTTTTGGGCTGATGCGGTTAACACTGCAGCTTACCCGATAAACCGAGGACCTTCGGTTCCCATGGAGTTCAGACTTTACGAGGAGGTTTGGAGCGGTAAAGAGGTAAAGTTTTCACACTTAAAAGTTTTTGGTTGTGTTTCCTATGTTCATATTGATTCGATGCTCGTAGTAAACTTGATGCAAAGTCTAAAATATGTTTTTTCATTGGCTATGGTGATGAGAAATTTGGCTATAGGTTTTGGGATGAACAAAATAGGAAAATCATCAAGTAGAAATGTGATCTTTAATGAACAGGTTATGTACAAGGACAAAGTCAATCTGTAGTGTCGGATGTTACGAGAGATAGATCAAAAGAAATCTGAGTTTGTCAACTTAGATGAATTGATCAAGGTACTTGTCCGAAAAGGGGTGAAGAAGATAAGGAGAATGTAAATTCACGGTAGATCTCGAGTACACCAGTAGTCAAGTCCGCAGATCTTCCAAAAACATTAGACCTCCACAGCGTTATTCACCCTCTTTAAATTATCTCCTGTTGACTGATGGTGGTGAGCCAGAGTGTTATGATGAAGCCTTGCAAGATGAGAATTCAAGCAAGTGGGAGATAGCCATGAAGGATGAGATGGATTCCTTGTTGGGGAATCAAACATGGGAACCGATCAATTGCCGTGAGGAAAGAAGGCTTTTGCACAACAAGTGGGTATACAGAATAAAGAATGAGCATGATGGTAGTAAACGTTACAAGGCCATATTAGTTGTTAAAGGATTCCAGCAGAAGGAAGGCATTGACTACACAGAGATATTTTCTCCGATTGTGAAGATGTCAACAATCGAGACTAGTACTGGGAATGGTGGTCTGCAAAAACTTACATCTTGAGCGCTTAGATGTGAAGACAACATTCCTTCATGGTGACTTGGAGGAAGATCTTTACATGATTCAGCCAGAAGGGTTCATTGCTCAAGGACAAGAGAATTTAGTATGCAAACCGAGAAAGAGCTTGTATGGCCTAAAACAAGCTCCTAGACAGTGGTACAAGAAATTTGACAGATTTTATGCACGAATTGGGTTCAAGAGATGTGAAGTCGATCACTTTGTTGCTATGTTAAGTTTTTTGACAATTCTTACATCACATTACTTGTTGTATGTGGATGATATGCTTATTGCGGGGTCTAGCATTGAGGAGATTAATAATCAAGAAGCAATTGTCCAAACAGTTTTGCAATGAAGGATTTGGGAGCTCACAAAAGCAAATCCTTGGTATGAGAATCATTAGAGACAAGACTAATGGTACATTGAAGCTTTCACAATCGTAGTATGTGAAGAAAGTTCTCGTGCAGGTTCAACATGAATGAAGCTAAACCAAAGTGAGCACACCCTTGGGTAGTCATTTCAAACTAAGCAAAGAACAATCCCCGAAGACAAAGAAGAAAGGGACCACATGAGCAAGGTGCCCTATGCCTCGGCTATTGGCGGCTTGATGTATGCTATGGTGTGTACAAGGCCGGACATTGCACATGCAGTGGGAGTTGTGAGCAGATTCATGAGTAGGCTTGGAAAGCAGCATTGAGAGGCAGTCAAGTGGATTCTGAGATATCCAAGGGTTCATCGATATACATGTCTTTGCTTCACAGTGCAAGTTTGAAACTGCAGGTTATGTAGATGCTGATTTTGCTGGTGATATTGATAGTAGAAAAAGTACTACTGGGTTTGTTTTTACTCTGGGTGGTACAAATATATCATGGGCTTCAAATCTACGTAAGATTGTTACTTTGTCTAGTACGGAAGTTTCGAGTATGTTGCAAAGAATCAAGCCGGAAAGGAGATGATTTGGCTACATGGTTTCTTAGATGAATTGGGTAAGAAGCAGGGAGATGGGCATTCTACACAAAGTGATACAATCAGTGCAATCTTTCTTGCCAAGAATTCGGCTTTTCATTCAAAGTCGAAGCACATACAGACAAAATACCACTTTATCCGTTACCTTGTTGAAGATAAGTCTGGTAATGCTTGAGAAGATTTGTGGATCTAAGAACCCGGCAGACATGTTGACTAAGGGTGTCACTATTGAGAAGTTGAAGTCTGTGCACGCCTTCAATTGGTCTTCTAGCTTGAGGACAGGAGGACGAGTTGCGGGGATGAGGGATTGTGTTATGGAGGATTGTGGTTGATGTTTGCGGCTTGTGAGCCCTTAAGGGCTAAGGTGGAGCTGATGGAGGAGTTTGCTAGTGTAGCTTGATCAATTCAAGCCAAGGTGGAGATTTGTTGAATTGGGCCCGTGTGTGGCTTGAATTGCCACAAGCCCAAGTCAAGTCTAAATTCTCCTTAGTTGACCAAATCCTAGTTGTAATAGGAAACCTTTTTTTTTTTTTTCTCTCTCGACTTTAACATATACATATATATATATATATATATATATATTGTATTAAGTGCAGCCATGTGAAGTGAGATAAAAGAAAGAAAAATTCCAATTAACCTAGTGAGCAGCCGCATGAGAGAAAATAGAGAAAAGAGAGGCAATCGACTTCTATTCTTATTTTTTCTGTGAGAGAGTGCTAGGGTGTAATTGGGATTTGGGTTTCTTGAGAGTGTTCTTGTGCACTATTGTATTTTCCCCGATAATAGTGAAATCCCCGCAACTCCGTGGACGTAGGCAAATTGCCGAACCACGTAAATATTGTCTTGTGCGTGTGATTATTTTCTTTGACGTGTGTTTTCTCTATTTGTTTTGTTTCTCACAGGTTGGGATTTTAGGTTAAATTCCCTACATCCTTGACTTAATGAGACGGTGCGTTTTGATTCTGTTTCTTCTTCGTCGAGCCGAACTTAACCTCCTTCATCTTCAACAGATTATATTTTCTTGTGCGGATTTTCTTGCCAAGATGGGCTCTGCTCATACTAGGGAGTTTATTTTGTTTAATGATCCGCCTGTGGATCTTGAAGAGCTTATAATCTGGGATGCTGTTGGATTGTATCATAACAGACTGCTCTCTGAGCTCTCCCTCCCTCCTTAGTTCTCTGTTTTAATGAAGTTTCCTTTTCACCAAAAAAAAAAAAAAAAAAAAAAAAAAAAACAGATTATATTTCATGTATACTTTGAAAAAAAGAAGAAGAAGAAGGATTTCATGTGTAGTTGATCTGAATTAAACGCAAAAAATGAAAGCCAAGTTCACTTCCGTTACACGTTATACTATCCAAGGACCTAGCTCACTGAGTCCACAGCTTGCACTATTGAGAGTGACAATTAGCCAAACACAATAACCAAGTTAGGTCAAGAACAATATTGTAGGAATTTGGAAACACTTGTTTTGTTTCTTTGTGGAGGAAGACTTAGTAATACCTTAATATTCCAGCAAAAGAAAAGGAAATGACACCCAAGCCTGCCCTGAACATTTTGAGATCTTAGGCGCGGACTAAAATGAGGCATTTTTTTTTTCTAATTATGTAATAATTAAATTAATATTTATTTAATTTTTTTATATTATAATATATTTTATTTAAAATTTATTTTTCTTGCTTTTTAATATACAAATTAACTAATTAAATTTTTATATTCAAGTTCTTTTAACATCTTATTTTTCAATCGATAATATAACTAATTCACTTAATCTTTCTTGGGACATTGTTGATTTTAGATATGATTTTATTAATTTTAATTTTTAAAAATGTCTTTCTCAAAAGCAATTATAACAGGTATTGTTAGTAAAATTTGATAAACAATGCATGTATTTAGAAATGAATCTAACATTTTTATATAATTTAGTATGACAATTGGAGTGTATTCTTTTATTTGTAAAATTTCTTTTAAAACTTTTAATTTAGAAAATAAATCCAAACTATCAATATCATAGTAAACATCATGTTTGAGAAAAGATTCAAGATTAATTTTTCTCTTCTTTTATCTTTTTTTAGGTTTATCATATCTAGATGCATATTTTCTAGTAGACATTTCTAATCAAACAATATATTTATAATGATTGGAATAAAAAATAACTTTCAAGTGTAAAGCAATGAACTTGATGCATATAAAAAGTATTGTTGTAGTCTTACCAATTAATAACAAGTAAATTAAATTTTTTTTTTAAAATCCAAAGCCAACCAAAAGTACAAGTGTACAACTCCACCCACAGCCACACAAGTCTTTTAAGTTAAGACTCACTCGCAAAAAAACAAAAAAAAAAAAAAAAAAATTTGAGAGAGTTTCAATCTATGACGTCCGTCCTTGATAATAGCTATTTATTATCAGATCAAGACATCAATCAGTTTTTGATGTATGTGGGAATTGAACCCCGCAAAAAAGCAAATTACATATAACCCAAAAAAAAAAAAAAAAAAAAAAAAAAAAAAAAACAAAAAACAAAATACAAGAATTTAAAACTAAAACTTCAAGACCTAGCGGCCCCAGCCAAAACTCAAGCACTCAAGGTAGGCCCACGGCCCCATCTAGAAGTCTTATTAGACAAGGCTCCACCCACAAGAAAAACACGTAATCTGCAGAATGCAATAGAAAAAATCAAATAAGAAAGAGAAACTCGGAGAAAGAATAAAACTTCACTTTGAATAAGATAAGAGAGTAAGAAGCAAATGCTCTTTGGGCTTGTTAAATATTAGCATTGAGATGTGTTATATCATGTTGTGTATGCTAGAGTAGATGCGGAAGAGGAAGCATAGAGGAGGAACACCGAGAACACGAGGGTTACGTGGTTCACCCTTACGGCCTACATCCACGGAGGAATCCCTTAAGGGCTACATCTTTATTGTATGAGAGTGTAGTACAATAACTTCCCGTGTTACAATGAACCCTAACATGAGTATATATAGGTGACTAAACCCTAGACTAATAGACTTCTAGTACAAGTAGGAGACTTGACTTGCACACAAAGTAGAATTAGGGTTGGGCCTATTACATTGGGCTAATATGAATAATATATATCTCTAACAGGGCTAATATGGCCTATACATAATACCATGCCCTAGATATGTGTCTATGTGTCAAAACGCTGGCCTCTAAGAAGTTCATAACTTTGGGTTTTCTCTTCATTTTGATTTTTTTGTTTGCCTCAAAAGTGGCATCCAGACCTGGGACTTCCGAACTTGACAACCCAAGTAAGTCTGCCGTCCTTGGTTTTTTACTTTTAGTTTGCTTCGTTATATTATTCTCATTTGATTAAAGTGAATCCAGAGAAAAAGAAAAAGAAATAAACTAGTTTATTTGCTTAAAACACAGTGTCTCATATCATGGGGTAAAAAGCTTCGAAATTTTTTGATAGAAATAGTAAGTCATTTATATTCACACTCTATCTAAGTGAGTGCTATATTTTTGGCATGGATACTCTAAAGATAGTAATATTATAAATATTACAAATTTTACTGCATTAATACTACGAAATAATATGTCAACTTTTAAAATATATGACAAAAAAGCAGTAATATAATTATGGTTCAAGTTTCACGTCCAAACAAAGAACAAGTTGGTCATTGAAGTTAATCATCAGCACCCATAACCGATTTATCACAATTGAGCTTGTATGAGTGGTGGTAAGTAATTCTCAATAACACAACAGAGTATCCAACCCAAAAGCCTAATCAACACCGACCCACGATAAAATCTTCAAAAAATTTATATACCTCCACCCAAAAGACACACCAATATGCCATTACAATATGTGTTTTTGTTACAGTCTGGATAAGTATATCAAAGTGGTATATAAATTGTAATAAAAGTTTGTAAGCTTTTTAATTTAAATTTCGTTTAAGTTTAAAATGTTTTAATATTGTGGCATTATTGTCTTGTTCTTTCAGAGGTGAAAAAATGTGGTGCGGTGCCTCAATCAACACCAAATTCCGGGACCTATTTTGGAGGAGGTTACAGATATCTCATAGGCAATTCAGACAATCAAATTTAGGTATCGGAGCTTGAGTACTTTTTTTTTTTTTTTTGGGGGTGATATTAACACATCATTTTCTAAGCTTTTTATGGTAAAATTAAATATGTCACAATATTAAAAAGCCTTGATTTTACGGCATTATTATCTTAGGCTATGTTTGTTTTGGGTGAAAATCACTTCCGGAAATACGTTTCTGTAAATGCGGGTGTTTGGTTGCGCATGGAAAATAAATTTTCCGGAAATGCTTTTTAGTTGACCGTGTGTTGGGATGTAAAATGATTTCCATTTTATTTTACCTTCAAATATCATTTTCTGGAAAACAGAGAGAGAGCCGAGTGAGAGTGAGATCGCGCCCGCGTGCAGAGAGAGAGAGAGAGAGAGAGAGAGAGGAAGAAGAGAGAGGGAGAGAGCACACCCCTCCGACGAGCCAAGCTCCGGCCAGAGAGATCGCACCCAGAGAGAGATCGAACCCAGAGCCCAGAGCCCTTCGACTTCGACTTCGACTTCAACTTCGAATCGCACCCTTTGACTTCGCCCTTCGACTTCGAATCGCACCCGGATCGCACCCTTCGACTTGCTTGGCGAACCTGCAGCCCAAGATCGCACACCTTTAACTTCGCCGACTTCGCACCCTTTGACTTTGCCGACTTCACATGCCTTCGACTTCGCTGAGATCGCACCTTAGGATCGCACCCTTCGACTTCGTCGACGAACCCAAAGCCCAGGATCGCATGCCTTCGACTTCGCCGACTTCGCACGCCGACTTCGCACTAAGATCACAATTGAGAAATGGTTGGGTTTTGATGAATTTGACCGGATTTGATGAATTTTTTTTGGTTGGGTTTTGTTTCTGTGTAGAAATGGAATTATATATTTGTTTGGAAGTTGAGAAAATGTAAGGAACAAGAAGAAAATGTGTTTTTTATATCATTTTTAGCAACACAACCAAACACTAGAAAATATTTTCCAAAGCATTTTTTGGAATGCAACAAAACACTTGAAAATATTTTATTTTCCCGAAAATAGCATTTCCGGAAAATATTTATTTTCCGGAAAATATTTTACATGAACCAAACACAGCCTTAATCTTTCAGATTCACCAAATCCTGGGACCCATATTGGTTACGGTTACAGTAATATGAAGTCCAAAATGTCTGCAGCTCCGGGCAGTCCAACTTGAGTGCTTTCTTTGTGATCCTAAGCTGTATAAGCACCACATATATCATAACGCCTAAGATATGAAGCACATGAATAAAAGGAGTCATGGAATACTTGGGTCTCCACTACTTCTTTTTGGTGATCGAATAAGCTACAACCTTTTGTTATTAGAAATTATTAAATAAAAAAGAGAACAACTATACCTTCTTGCTAATATGGTCACTAGCATTAGAATTACTACATGAATTCATGCCATGTATGTGGCATTTTCTCAAGCATTTCAACATATAGCCTTCGCTTCATAGTAACTATTTTAGTCATAATTAAATCAAGACACAATTTGATTTTTCATATAGATGAATCGAGTTTGAACCCCCAAATCTTTTAACCCACGACAGTAAAGCATTAGTGTTGATGATCATTATATTTTGTTTACCCACACTACGACTTTTGAAATTATGAATATTTATTTATTAAAAAAAGGAATAGAGACATGGTTTAATAAGGTTATCATTGTAAAATTGGTTCAAATCATGTCTTTGAATTTCATGGTCAAGATTTTAATTTTTGTATTTACTAGTCTACATGGTAGCATGCCTTTCTTAGATTTAAGCGAGGCGACATGAATCTTTATCACATGTTTGGAAAATACTTTTTAGTCATGTATGCTAGTGGATTCTAATTTTTTCAATAAAAATCATAAATTAACCCACTCTCATATAATATAACCATGATTATTTTGAGGAAAAAAAAATAGAGGTAAATTGTATATTTCCATCCTAAAACTTTTTTGGTCAATTGAATGTCTTTCAAATCTTTAAAATTAAGTAATAATCAACCCATGAATTCAAAAAGACAATTGAAATCTACTGCTTTCATTATATAAATTCCGTAAACTCTCATTATTTTTTGTTAAATTTAAAGTTAAACTTTTTTTTGACAAATAAATTTTATGTTAAACTGGTTATGTGAGCAAAAACACAAAAATAATTGTGTTTGGACGGTTCGGAAGGATAGGTCATAGGAGATTAGTATAAGATATGAAGGGTAAGGAGAGGAGAGGGGAGCTGAATGGTTGTGTTGCACAAATAAAGGATGAGTTGCTATCATCTGCTTAATCATGATGAAGTTTTAAAACCCCTAAAGTTATAAATAAATCGCCTTTTAAACATTGTTTTGTAGTCTATGACTCCGTTGGGCCTTGATCCTTATTTAACTCTCTGCTTATTTTTTATAGTTTACTCTGTAATTTCTAATGAGTTTCATCTCCTATGAAAAAAAAAAATAAAAATTGGCAAAGTGAACCTAATCACCCAGAAATCAAACTCCAACTGATATGGCCTTCGGCCAATAATGATTTAGTTCCCAAATAAATCATCAAGGTCTAGAACCCAAACAAAAATGCTTAGTTGAGGTAAAGTGTATATTTTTGCTTAACTTGAGCTGGCTATGTTCAAAGGACAATGATTAATACACCAATGAGAGGTTGATTTAAGTTGAGAGAAAAAAAGTTCGGGAAGTTTAAAAATAACATTAATAGACATGTAAAAAAGATGTGTCGATCGATTAAGAAAGAAATAGAAAATATGATTTTGAATAGAATAGAATAGTAGAAAATAATACATGTGATTGATTTGATTGGTTTGTTGAATATTTATAAATCATAACTAACTTTAAAAAAATTAGTGTTTTTTAATTTATAAATTTCCCCAATAATTTTTTTTTTTAGGGCTAATTACAACTTACTCACATGTGATTTGGCTGAAATTTAAGTTGTTTACCTATAATTTGAAATTTGGCACTTTACTCACCCGAGATTAACTCAATTAGTATTCATTTACCCACCTCTGTTAAAAATGAGGTTAAATATGTATTTTTGCTCTCTTTTATGTCTCCTCCTCTCCAAACATTAAAAAAATAAAAATAAAAGAATACGAGAATACAAAATCAAAAAGTTAGAATTTTGTAAAAATTATGAACAAACATTACCACCACCATGAAAGCTTCTGTCAAGAATCATCTCTAGCAAAAACAAATTCCGTATGAACAAATATTATCGAAAAATTATCATTTTCACTTTCCATTAAACCACTAATCTTTGAACTTTCATAGATGTAATTCAATATGAGATATCAATGAAGAATAAACCAATTTGTTAGTGCATTAGTGCATTTCTCTCTCTTTCTCTCTTAATCTCTCTATTTCTCTATGAAAGGTGACTACCTTAAATTAAGTCAATTTCCTTACAATCCCCATCCATTCTCCTATAATTTCCATCAATTTCCATTAGGAACCACTGGGTTCCTAACAGCTTTTGGGATTTGCAAAGTAGTGACCAGCAGGTGGAGGTCAATGGGGCTGTCTCTTGGAATTGGGCTTCACTGTGTTGTTACCACA
Source organism: Quercus dentata (assembly GCA_028216015.1). NCBI lineage: Eukaryota > Viridiplantae > Streptophyta > Magnoliopsida > Fagales > Fagaceae > Quercus > Quercus dentata. Next base: position 8,784,988 of record CP116452.1, on the reverse strand, counting down.
TTATTATTACCAACTCCTCTCTCTCTCTCTCTCTCTCTCTCTCAATGTGTGCAATGTGATTTGAAAATTCTCATTTTATGGCATTGGTGACCTTAAGGAGGGCACAATTGATTCAGTCTATTCGTGATTATTTTTTGGGTATGTGCTGGTACAGACTTGTGTGGTGAGATAAACTTTTCTCATGCTCTAGCAATGATGTTGCAAGAAGAGGACTGACTTTTCCTAACTATTGGCCTTCTCTCATACTGTTGGTGATGTTGCAGAAAAAAGAGAAGGATAGATTAGAGACAAAGAAGATGAGATTGAGTTGCTTTTGTTTTTAACCATTGGATCATTTTCTTGCCAAGTGTCATTCTTCAAAATAAAAACTGGAAAAGAATGGAGGGGTTTAAACGGGAGGGGAGCCGGACCCAACTTTCAAAGAGAATGTAGAGCACATCCAACTTTCTTCACAGCTAATACAACATCTTGGGTTCCAACATTGATTGCTTCTCCTTTGGGTACGGCTGTTTGTTCTTAATTTTTACAAACCTTTATCTTTTGGTCTTGTTTTCTTTTATTATTTTATGGTTTTTATGTTTTGAAAGGAGTGAGACATAAAAAAATAACAAAAATACATATTTAGCCTCATTTTTAATAGAGGTAGGTAATAGAATCCTAATTAAACTAATCTCGGGTGAGTAAAGTGTCAAATTTCAAATCATGGGTAGACAACTTATATTTTAACCAAACCATAGGTGGATAAGTTGTAATTGACCTTTATTTTATTTTATTTTATTTTATTTTATAAGATTTAAGAGGAAAAGTAACATCCATACAATCTAATAGTGTAATGATCAAAGGAAAAACGTTAGTTACATCTACGCTATACCTTAAAATGACTAGTTTAGTTTAGAAAATAAAATAAAATTTTATTTTTTTAGATTTTTTCCAAAAAATATTTATAATTATTTTTCATAAATTTTAATTAAAGGAAAAAATTAAAAATCAAATCTACATTGTTTTAAGGGTCACTAACAATGTGATCTTGAGGGAGACCAATGGAAATGGTCAAAATTGGCTTTTACCCATTTTTCACAAACTTTCCAGCAAAATGTCTCATGTCCGAAACTAATTAGGGAAATGACCCTGCTTTAAAACTCAATTTTCTAAAAATCAAGTTTCAAATGTAAAACTCGATTTTTTGGAATATCAAGTTATAGTGAACGTGGACTTTAAAAAAAAAGAAGAAATTCTAGAACTCAAGGACATGGAAATCAAGTTCCTTGAATGGAACTCGAGATCCAGAATTTTCTTATTTTTATTTTAAATTTTCAGTTCGCTATAACTCGATTGTCCAAAAATCGAGTTTTAAATTGAAACTCGATTTTTAAAAAATCGTATTTCAAAACAGGGACATTTCCCTAAATAGTTTCAGATATGTGATATTTTGCTGAAAAGTTTTCGTGAAAGAGACAAATGCTCATTTTCTCTCAATGGAAAGCATGAGTTTAATAAAATTGAAATTTGAAGAACGAAAATGAATGAAAGTAAAGTAACATGATTAAATCAATTTTAAACAAAATTATAGGATTGAATTTATAATTTAATATAGCTTTTAATTATCACATCAAAGTTGGACAAATTTGGTGGAGGAAATTGTATCTCATGGCATCTGCAAAAGAAAAGTCAGTCAACTTAGTTTTATTTGTTATATGTCAACTGAAGTTTAATGCCGAAAACGGTATTCAATCAACTCACGACACACGGTAGTCAGACAGTCTTTAACTTTAAGGAGAAATATTTGCAGTGGTTGGTTAACGAGGAAATGTGCATGGTAGCAGTCTCCTATGAGAACAGGTCATATAGGCTTTATTATTATTATTATTATTATTTTTTTTTTTTGTAAATTAAGATATTTTATCTTTTAGAAGTCTATTTCATCTTAATTACATTTTATTTTATTATCATGTTAAGATATTAATTAATTTTTTTTATGTAGATAATATTTGAATTTCAAATCTCTTATTCAATAAAATTTTTTATCAATTGAACTATTAATTGAGAATTTTATTATATATTTTAGAATTATATGGTTTAAAAAATGTGTAAAGTAATACCATGTATAATTTAAACATTTTTTTTAAATGTATAATTTGAATCGTGAAATTGTAATTATTTTTAATTGTACTCATACATATGTATGAGATTACAAATTAGTAATAGATAAATCATTAAATCAAATTGCATGACTATTGAATATGTCATATTAATAAAGAATAGATGGATAAACATTTGAAATGTTGCGCGGTGGGTTGGAGGATCTTTAAATTGGTTTGGATTAAAACTTGGTCCATTAGGTAGAATGATATTTGTTTATGAACTTATAAAAATTGCATTAAGCAAACCTTACATTGTTAATATATATTTATATATATATATATATATATATATAAATTTACTAAATGAACTATTTGTATTGTTAATTAATTATAAAAAATCATTTGAAATATTATGAGCTTCTTTACAAATTTACACATTATTTTTTTGTTTTTTGTTTTTGTTTTTTTTTTTTTTTTTTTTTGAAATAGGTAGCTTGTGGGGGAGGGAAAGATGACATTCAAAAACAAATATAAGATACTACAAATGATACTATTATCACTTGGCTATCATTTGAACTCCTACAAAATCTAATTTTTAGGCATACTACAAAATCCAATTTTAGGTATATGTAATAAGTATATATATTCAAATCAAGTCTTATAGTGAAAATTTGTTCATGAACACATTATCATGTTTTGAGCTTAATTTGTTTAATAGTCTAGCCTAAACTTAGATTTGAATTCGACTCATTTGCTAAGTAAATGAACATAATCAAGGTTTTTCTTAAGTAGAGTCTAAAATGTTTATAAACAATTTAATTCATTTATAATCCTAGTAGTAGGAGTTTTTTTAAGGGTGCAAACAACACATCAAACCTCTTTAAATGAGTGGGTTTCAGATTAGCTTAACGATAAAGTCTCCGATGGTTGAACAAGAAATTTTGAGTTCAATCCCCGACTTACACCAAAAGCCGATTGGTATTTTAATCTAATTGATAAAGAGTTATTATCAAGAGCGGATGCCATAAATTGAAACTCTCTCTCTCTCTTTCTCTCTCTCAAAAAAAAAAAAAAAAAAACTCTTTAAATGTTATTTAAGGTACAAGTATTACAAAAAAAATAAAAATAAATAAAAGGGTGGTATTGATAGAATAAACTTGAAGTAACTTCAATGGACTTTGGCCTTGTGTTTTGACATATTAAAAATAACCCTTAATCTGTAGCATTAATATTTAATAGACATGCCAAAGAGAGATGAATGGGACTGGAGTGGAGTCCAATTATTTTTATCTTTGACTTAATCAAATCGATTTTCATGAGCTCTTGAACAGGAAGGACTTTTTATACAGAGCAAGAATGACTTTGAAAATTTTACTTAAACCATTCAAAGAAGACTTTGAATGAGATAAGAAAATGAAAGGAAACTGCTCTTCAGTTATATATATATATATATATATATATATACAATGTCCTAGACATATGCTTCTATGTATGACAACAATGGCCTTTAAGAAGTTCATTTCGGTGGTTCTCTTCATTTTGATGCTTCTCTCTGCCTCAAAAGCGGAAATAAGGGGAGTAACCGAGACTTCCAAGCTTGATGTGACAAGTAATTAATCTGTCCTTAATCTTGGCTTTTATATTCTATTTATTAATTTTTCAGAAACGATAAAGTTGTATTATTTTCTGCTGATAATGTGGATCAAATGGTGAAGAAAATCTTGATTTCCTTCTCTCTCTTTTTTTTTAAATGTCAAAGCTAGCTCTTTCTGACAATATTTGATCAAGCAACAATTTTTTTTTTTTTTTGGTGAATTTTTTTTTTGAAGTGTTTTTTTTTTTTTTTTGGTGGATTGGAGTGGAAAAACTGTGATTTTATCTCAGCCAAAATGTGAAAAAGAACTGAACAAAATTAGATAGGTTTTAAACATTGATTTAAAACCTATCTCATTATAACTATTGATTTAAAATAATAAATAAATAAATAAATAACTCTACCTTGGCTCATTTAAGGCAAACAAAAAAAAAAATTTAACGTTTTTAACTCTATTCCAATTTTTTTTCTTAATAAAACTCAATTAGTTGGAAGAGTAATGCTACAGACATAAATTATTTTACAATATTTTTACAAATTGCTAATGTGGCTTTAGTACTTTTTTTTTTTTTTTGAAAGGTGGCTTTAGTTTTTTTCAAATAATTATTAATAAACATAAATGTGATGTTAGTGATGGACCCATATTAAAACTAATAAGAATTTCCACATGAATAGTTTGAAAAAATATTGTAAAATAATTTGTAACCGTAACATTTCAAAATATAACAACTTCCTATCCTCACATGAATTATAAGTCTTATTAATTACTCAAATTTATGGTGGGACCAGTTATTAATGTGAGATCAGGTAATGTCAGTCATTGTATCCCAAAAATTATTAAAACTAAATAATTTTCTCAGGAAATCTATTATGAATTTATGGAATTAATTTTGGCACTAATTTCTTTCTCTTTCAGATTTTAAGGGTCGAAAGCTAGTGCCAGCAGCCCGATCTGGTTCCCCTTGCTGCTACGGATACGAGGCCCCTCCCAGCAATCCTTGAGTTCCACTTGTGATTCTCTATATGCCCCATAATGTTTGAGATGTGAAGCTCGTGAATAAAATTAAGGAGCGAAGGATTTCTTCTTCCACTGCATGGTGGTTTATAATAAGCTTCTACCCTTTACTGTATTATGCAATTTCTGTCTTTTTCTTTTTCTTTTTCTTTTTTTAATTATAATTTTTTTTTTCCCTTTTGCTGATTCATGTAATTTTGAATATGATTATATAATTGAAGCACGTCCAGTGCAAAATATTGCATTTTGTTTTTTTTTTTTTTGGTGTACTTAAGAAAAGTTATAAAAACATTTATGATTTAAGACTTTCAAGGATATTTGCATATTGTTGTAAAGTTGAATATTGATTTGAAACACCAGGAAGTGACAGCCGAGTTATAGATATGGTTACTATATAGTAACTATATCTTATCTTTAATAGCTTAACCATCCTGCAGGTTCTTAATGATATAGATTTTTGGTTTTGAATCTAGACAAGTGGGGGAAGGAAAATAAGTGCTAGATCGAAAGGCTGCATCCCCAATTTTCTCATTTTCTAGCTATATCATGATTATCTATAAAATATTTAAATGTCAATTTAATTTTTTTTAAATAATACTTAAAACACTAGTTTATAGATCAAAATCAAATAGCAATTAACATAAATTTAATACAAAATTTTGCATATGTATTAGAAGAGTGAGAACTTATGTTGTTACTAAGAACAATAATTAACACGCTCCATTTAACCCGCCCCTCCCCGCTTCGCCTTACATGGGTTTTTCCCATCCCCGCAAAGGTGGCGGGGCGGGGATGGGGCAAGATTTTAGCTCCACACTACGGGACGGGATGGGGATGGGTTTAGACTTTTTAAACCCACCCCGCCCCGCCCCTCCCCGTCCCCACCCCGCATATCTAAGGGTTATTATTGTAAATTTGTTATACCCTAAAACCTTACTATTTAAACAAACATATCAATATTAGCTTATTTTATCCTATTTAATGTGGTTCTCAACCTTTATTTTGTTATGTGTTATACTATGAGTTTTTTTTTTTTTTTTCTTGTTAAACACTTGGATATATTATTCAATTTTTTCTAAAAATTTATTTGATTTGATGGGATAAATTTAATTGTAATTTCAAGTATATTTTGTAGTTTAAAAAATGTTTGCAGAACAGTTTGTGCCTGTAGTATTACTCTTTTTAATTATTCCAAATTTCACATGGAATTCAAGACATAGCTTATCCGTAGAAACGTAAAACAATTATACATATGTATAGAGACACATTTGTCAATAAGATTCAGTAAGGAAAACGTTTTTTACAGCAGGCATCATAATGTAGTAAGTGATTAATAGTTTTTGAGATTCTATTAATCTTATGTTTATATGCAGCCAAATACTAGGCATTTAAGAAAATTCCAAATTTAGCCAACGGTATGATTGAAATTGGTAAGAAACTACTGACATTAAAACGAAAGTGGGGATTTGAAGGTAACATTTTTACATGGAGCAATGGACGAGAAGGCGAGGGTTTTGTCCAAGAAAGATTGGATAGGGCTTGTGGAACCATTGAGTGGAGGGCTCTTTATCTACATTTGAAAGTCACTCATCTCCAAGTAACATATTCTGACCATGTGCCCATTCTTATATCAACTCACCCACCTATCGGTCATAGGAGAAGGAAAAGGCAACCAAGGCGTTTTGAAGAAAAATGGTCCACTCATCCGACCGGATTGTGAAGGCTTGATCCGTGAAGTTTGGGGAAGGGGTACTCAAAATGGGAGTCCAATGTTTAGGCTCTTTGAGAAAATCAAACAATGCCAGGTTGCATTAGTGGAGTGGAGCAAAGACATTTTTGGGAATTCTAAAACCAGACTACAGGTAAAGCAAGCAGAACTTGAAGATCTTTCATTGCAAAATAATGCCAATAATGCCCAACGCATTAGTACCTTGAAATCCAAGATAAATACAATCCTGCATCACGATGAGCTTTCTTGGAGACAAAGGTCCCGTTCCATTTGGCTACCTGCAGGTGACAAGAATACAAAATTTTTTTCACCAACAGGCAAGTCAACGGTGTCGAAAAAACCATATATTAGGTGTTCAAGATACGGATGGTGATTGGCATACATCGGATGAGCAGATTGCCCAAGTAGCCAAGCAATACTTCAAAGAGCTTTTTACCACAAAAACCCCCACGAAAATGAGGAGTGTACTAGAGGCGGTGGAGAGACGTGTCAACCCAAACATGAACAATGCATTATTACAAAGGTACGCACTGGATGAGGTTAGACTGGCCCTTTTTCAAATGCATCCTTCAAAATCTCTTGGTCCCGATGGTATGTCACCTTTCTTTTTTCAAAAATATTGGAATATAGTTGGATCTGATGTAACTAAGGCTATCCTGTTAGTTTTAAATTTTGGCCATATGTTGTGTAAAAAGAATTATACTCACATCATACTAATCCCAAAAAAGAATGATCCTGAGCAGATGTTTGACTACAGGCCCATTAGTTTGGAAAATGTGGTATCTAGAATTCTCTCTAAAGTCTTAACGAACAGGTTGAAGACTATCTTACCAACCATAATATCCGAGGCTCAAAGCGCATTTGTTCCAAACCAGTTGATCACGGACAATACCATTGTGGCATATGAACTGTTACACAGGATGCGGAATAAGAGAAAGGGTAAGGTGGGCCAAATGGCGGTGAAGCTTGACATTAGCAAAGCCTATAACCAAGTTGAATGGGGTTTCTTGAGGAACATAATGATAAAATTGGGCTTGGATCGCAAATGGGTAAATATGGCAATTGAAACGATCACCACAACATCTTATTCGGTTATTATCAATGAGGAACCTAAGGGTTGTGGAACATAATGATAAAATTGGGCTTGGATCACAAATGGGTAAATATGGCAATGGAAATGATCACCACAACATCTTATTCAGTTATTATCAATGGGGAACCTAAGGGTTTTATCTCTTCTTCAAAGGGAATAAAACAAGGGGACCCGCTTTCGCCTTATTTGTTCCTACTATGTGCGGAAGGGCTGTCCGCCTTCATCGAGAAAAGTCAAGAAAACCGATCTCTCAAGGGAGTGTTGTCTAGCAAACATGGAGTATGTATTTCACACCTTTTGTTTGCCGATGATAGTCTACTGTTTTGCCAAGCAACAGTTTGATGAATGTCGAGACTGTTGGAATTATTGGGCAAATATGAAGGCGCATCTAGACAACCAATTAATGTATTAAAGACATCCCTTTTCTTTAGCAAAAATACAAGGAGGGAGTTGAGAAATGAAATTCAGCAACTTTTGGGTGCACGAGTCATGATGGAATGTGAAAAGTATTTGGGCCTCCCAATGCCCAATGGAAAGTCGAAGGTGGGAACGTTCAAGGAGTTACAAGAAAGGATCACAAAGAGGGTATTGGGATGAAAGGAAAAGTTTATCTCAAAAGCGGGTCATGAAACCTTCATCAAAACAATGGCTCAAGCTATCCCAACCTATTCCATGAGTTTATTCAAGCTCCCTAAATCCGTATGTGACAACATAAATTCCCTTTTGGCTATATATTGGTGGGGCCAAACCGGGGCGGAAAGGAAAATCCATTGGCTAAGTTGGAACAAGTTATGTATATCAAAAAAGAAAGGAGGAATGGGATTTAAAGACATCCATGCTTTCAACCTTGCTATGCTAGCCAAACAAGCATTGTGCCTAATTCACAACAACGGGTCCCTATTTTATAGAGTTTACAAGGCAAGGTATTTTCCAAGCACCTCATTTTTGGATGCTGAGTTGGGGAATAACCCATCCTTTATATGGCGCTCTTTCTTGGCTGCAAGGGATATCATATATGCTGGCTCTCGATGGGAGATTGGGGATGGTAGGAAAATACATGTGGCCACCCATAATTGGCTACCTCACTCCCCTGTATTCATCAATGCACCACCAGTGAATATGACAGTTCATGACTTGATGAATGAGGAATCTAAGCAATGGGATAGGGGGAAGCTTTTTGCTACATTTGATAGACACACCTGCGAGACCATACTCAATATGCCTCGAAATCACCAAGCCACACAAGACAGATTGGTATGGATGGAGAATAAAGCTCACACCTTCATGGTTCGTCCGATGTACCAGGTTGCTCTACGCCTACAAAGAACCAAATCGAGCCGAACATTCATCGATGCAAGCTTAGGGAAACTTTTGGAAGAAAATATGGAAGCTGAACGTGCCACCTAAAGTACGTATCGGGATGTCTACCAACAAGGCAGAATCTGCACAAGAAACGAGTCGAAATTGAAGAATGCTTTGTGGAGTCAGTGTGATCACTAGACCGAGACAGTCAGCCATGTGTTGTGGGAATGTCCGTTGGCGCAGAATGTATGGGCTTTATTCAAGGGAACTATCCAGAAATGCAGCAATGAGCCTATTGATTTCCTCCTCCTTTTTCAGAAGATGCAGCAGAGGCTTAGTCTTGTGGAGTTGGAGAAGTGGGCAACTACGACTTGGATGATTTGGCAAGCTCACAATAAAGTCTACTTTGAGAAGGTGCAGCTCCATCCGAAGGTCATCTTTGAGAGTGCTCACAAATGGCTGGAGGAATATCAATGTCTCAATGGTGCACAACGGGTTTAGTAGGGACGTAGTGCAGAAGTTTCTTATTTTATTGGATAGAATGTAAAAGTATCTCTTGTAGGTCATTGCAACATGTTATGTTGTTCACTGATGGTCCACCCAAGGACTAGATGCTTGATCTAGTTATTACTGTATATTGGCTATTGAAATAAAATTTCTATCATTTCGGTTTCAAAAAAAAAAAAAAAAAAACAAAATTTTTAATGGGAAATTCGGACATTACAAAGGTTTAAATTTTCCCATTAAACCACATCGCAAACTATTATGGAAATTGCAAGTATGTAGTTGACCAATTACTTCCCATATTTCATTAACACCAGATTAGGAATTTCACAAATAATATTCATTGTATTTCCAAATCTCACGTAGATGTTTAATTATACACCACCTCATTTTTTTTTCATACATATAAATATATCAAAATATGTTGCACAAATTCATTTCTAATATTATAGTTGTGTGTGCCAGAAATGAGACTATTGGGCTTAACTTCACTTGGGCTCACAACTTATTTATAGTGTGGGCTTTAGGATTTCCTACTTTGAGTCGTTCTTGGCACGAAAACTCGGACTAATGTCCCTCCTCTCTTCCTAAATGACTGTTTTTTCTCCCTTTTTTTGAATCCCTTTTTCTTCCCCAACTTCTCCTATTTACAGCTCTAAATTAGTGGGGAGATCATGATTACTACCATTGTTAGTGCAATTGAAAGTCTAATATTATCTCTTGTAAGTGAATGTTTAGGTGAGAGTGGAATGTAGCGATTATGACTTTGGAACTTGGTTCCAACTCAGGTGAATATGCTCGGTAGTGATGTTCCCTGAATTGCCGAGCATCCTATGGTGTGTTCGGACAAGGTTTCATTGATTGTTCGGGAAATTTATGCCAAGCACGGGTTAGGGGCCGAGGCTCAAAACTCGTAGTTCGTGAAGGCGGTTTCAAGTAGAACTTAAAGTGATGGGGCCATGCCATTGGGCCTCGAGCCAGGGGCCCATCCGGGTCTTGGGACCTCGGTGCCGTACATTAGTCCCCCCTTGATTCATACCCGGCTACTGGGAAGAATCAAGGAGCTGATCGAGTCTTTCGATTTCGAAAGTCCTACGACCAAAGACTCATGTGGTTATGGCTTTTCATTAATGCTCTTCTCAAAAGACGCCCTATTCCGGGTGTCGAGTTCGATTGCCATTATTGCCTAACCGTTCGTGAACCGAAGTGGCGCGCGTGTCGGTTATCTTTGGCATTCGCAGGGTCTTTCGTGAATCGTGCTTATTTATTGCTTGATTAAACGTTCCCATACCCTCTTCTACTCCTATAAATAGCTCTTTCCATAACATTCTCTCACTTTTTCCACTAATTTCTTGAGCATACTCTCTACCGATCACTTCTTTGTGCGCTTACTCACCAGCCCCGTAGTTCCTTTCTCCCTTAGAACCCAAAGTAAGTTCTCTTCCCTTTCCTATTCCTTGACTTATTTCTTGAGTTCCCTTGCATAGTATTAAGTTTCAAAAATGGGTTACTCTTATCTCTTGAAGGCCCCGATGCTTTGGCCACTTTTAGGCAAAAGTTTAATGTTCTCGAGGGCATGGTACAGCCATGAGAGCGAAATCGCGCTCCACCGAGAGCGAAATCGCGCTCCACCGAGGGCATGGTACAGCCTTTTTTCCTTTAATGGCAATTCTGGAAGGTGGAGTTAGGTTCCCCGTGGATCCCCTTTTGATAAACACTTAGGTACTACGGTCTGTGTCTCGACCGACTTCCCCCAACTTTTACCGGGTAGTTAGCTGCGTTAGTTGGTTGAATCACACCTTTGACTTACGGTTAAATTACCATGATATTAACCACACGTATAGTCTCTGTGGGAACAAAGCTTCCAACTTTTACCTAAAAACTAGAGATAATCGAGTACGGCTGATATCATGCCTACCTGATTTGAATAGGAACTCGGCCGGGGAGTTTGTTCGGGTGCACGGCAACTAGTTTTCCGGGGAGGTCCCCTGCCCTCTTTCACGGCATAAAGTGGGTTCGTACCAATTTCTTGACTTAACCGTTCCCCCCTTTTTTCCTTTTATTTCCTTTTTATTGAAGTAGATTTTCATTATCGAATATTGATATAACATTTGTTCTTTTGCAGACGGCAAAGTGTTCGTTCCAGACATCAAAACAGTCCACGTCAAAGACTTAAACTTTATCCTCCGTTCCGAGGTATTTGTGCACTGGGATAGACAGCTCCAAGCATCACACCCGATCCCCTGAGTAGAGCCTCTTTACTCCACCTGGCAGTCCTTTAAACAGGTGCTATTGGTTGATAGTCCACTTTTGTCGTACATCGACGTTTGGTACATGAATTTTCTACTGCCAAAGCTTATGACCGGAGAGGCGAGGGAGTTCAGAAAGCGCTACACCAGCTCGGACGAGCTAGCTCCTTTTCGAGATGAGTCTGTGGAGCGTGTATCTCGGCGTCTTCGAGAGTTAGCTCACGAGGCCATTGAAGAAAAGGCCCTTGTTCAAGAGCAAGCTCAGCCCGAGAATCCTATTGCGGAGGCCGAGCATCCTGCGCTTAAAGCGACCAACTTGTCGGCTCAGGATACCCGTCTAGGCGAAGACATGGTGACCAGGAAAGTCATGACCATCGATCGTTTTGTGCCCGGCGCACGGCAACCCACCCAGCCCCCACCTTCTCGGGGTCGAAGCCAGGTGCCTCCGCCTCCACCCTCTTCTCAAGCCGGATAAGCTCGGAAAAAATAGAGGGTTGCTGATCAACCGTCTACGAGTCCGGGAGAGGTAGCCGTCCCGAACCCTCCCGACCAACAGGAGGTATCGTCATTCACAAGCCGCAAACCCGTGTCGGGCCAGGCGTTGCGTCCTCCTCCTAAGCCGCACCAGCGTGGAAGCCTAAGTTTTTGTTGGACGGCAAGCCTCCGCCTTCAACAACCTGTGTGCGGATATGGGAGAAAGGCGAGGGTGGTCGCATTGCTTAGACCCTGGCCGAGGGTCTTCTTCTTCCCGACGACGTGCATGCTTTTGAGGACAGGTCGGAGGAGTCCGTGGGGTGCCGGCTAGAGTGGCATACTATTGCGGTAACTCTTTGTTCTTCTATTACTTTCCATTCATTCCTTTTCATTTCCATACTAACTTCTGTGTTTGTTAGGCTGCTCGATTGGCTCACATATTGGCTGGCCATGCAAAGGATCTTGCCGAGGAGGTCGATCGTGAGAAGGGGCGCGGGAGTCGGCCGCCAAAATGACGAAGGAAAAAGCAAGGCAGGTGAATCTGCCGAGAAGAAGGCTGCTGCCGCGGAGAGGAATAAAGCGTTGGCGGAGAAGAGGTGCTCGAAGCTCTTGGCTAAGCAGTACAAAACAGGCGTGAAGCTAGTTGAAGCGATTAGCCTAAACACCTCCCAAGCCAAGTTTTGGCGATGAGACATTAATTCTACTTTTCAATTCTCCTTTTAACTTTTTGAATGACGTTTTGTTCGTTGCGTGTTTGCTTGGATTATGTCTGCGAGCGTTTCACTTTGTCCCTCTATATCACCTTTCTTTATCTATTTTTGTGGTTATTTCTTCTGTAGTAAGTTGGGCCGGGAGTTGCCTGCACAATGGAATAAATAATGCCCTAATATATCGCATTCATACAACGGGAGTTAGTTTCCCCATCAAATGGCATGATGCCTCAAAACCTAGTGCACGATTCTCCCTTGCTCGGCGATTTTGGATGATCCGAGAATGAAATTGCAGTCCTTAGTGTTTGTAAAGGTGTTAAGGTTTCCACCTACTCGACGATTTTGATCGAACCAAGAATGAGGCTTCTGTCCTTAGAGCTTTTTCCTTTTTGTAACGATAAGATTTCCACCTGCTCGGCGATTTTGATCGAACCGAGGATGAGGCTTATGTCCTTAGAGTTTTTTCTTTTTATAAAGATAAGGTTTCCACCTGTTTAGCGATTTTGATCGAACCGAGGATAAGGCTTCTGTCCTTAGAGTTTTTTCTTTTTGTAACGATAAGGTTTTCACTTGCTTGGCGATTTTGATCGAATCGAGGATGAGACTTCTGTCCTTAGAGTTTTTCTTTTCGTAACAATAAGGTTTCCACTTGCTCGGCAATTTTGATCGAACCGAGGATGAGGCTTCTGTCCTTAGAGTTTTTTTTTTGGTACAAATCATGCAGCTTTCTTAAAGTGCAATGACGAAATCGAAAATAATGTAGACAAGTAACTTCATCATTAGCTTGATTTTAGCAAAGTACAAAGTTTCTACTTACATTTCAGTGTATGGATGGTCACAGATAAAACTTCTTTAGGTTGTGGGCATTCCATGGTCGGGGGAGCGGCCTCTCGTTAAGGTCTTCCGGGTAGTAAGCCCTCACACCGGCAATGGCGATAATTCTGTATGGTCCTTCCCATGTTTGAGCAAGCTTCCCTACAGCTACGTCTCGCGTGTTTCCCACGACCTTCCTTAGCACCAATTCCCCGGCGCTGAATTCCCTACCCTTTATATCTTGGTTGTATCTTTGGGCAAGTTTCTACTAGTACTCCACAAGCCGTATGATTGCTGCCTCCCGACATTCTTCTAACCAGGTCAAGCGCTCCATCATCAGGTCGGCATTCTGGACGGGGTCAAATCCTGCAACCCGTGCACTGCACAAGCTCACTTCGGTTGGTATCATGGCCTTCGCCCCATATGTCAAAGAGAAAGGGGTCCCACCCGTGGATCCTCTAGGAGTCATACGGTAAGCCCATAAAACGTTAGGTAGCTCCTTAACCCACCTCCCCTTTGCCCCATCCAGCCTCCTCTTCAACCCATTCAAAATCGTCTTGTTAATCGCCTCGGCTTGGCCATTGCTTTGAGGGTATGCCGGAGTTGAATATTTGTTCTTAATGCCGAGATCGCTACAGAAGGCCCGAAAAACTTTGCTATCGAACTATAGCCCATTGTCTGATACCAGTGAGTTCGGCACCCCAAACCTTGTGACTATGTTTTTCCATACAAACTTTTTCACGTCGATATCCCGGATATTGGCCAAGGCCTCGGCTTCCACCCACTTCGTGAAATAATCAACTGCCACCAATACAAAGCGGCGGTTACCTGTTGCTCGAGGAAAAGGGCCGAGGATGTCCAGCCCCTATTGTGTAAATGGCCATGGGCTACTGACGGGGTTTAGATGACCTGTTGGTGGTGGTGGATCGAAAGGGCGTGTTTTTGACATTGTTCATACCTCCGGACATATTCCGCGGCATCCTTCTGCATCTGTGGCCACTAAAACCCCTGGGTCATCGCCCTATGTGCTAAAGATCGCCCCCCAACATGGCCACCACACACTTCATCATGTAGCTCGGTCAGAAGTTCGTTTACTTTCTCGGGATGTAGGCATAAAAGGTAAGTGTGCGAAAAGACCTCCGGTACAACTTGCGATCTACTAATAGCCGCACCGGGAGCCACCCAATGAATCTTTTTAGCCTCCTTTTCATCGTCCGGAACTTTATCCTCGGCTAAGAAATCTATGATCGGGTTCATCCAGCATGGATTGGCCACTGACACCATGACCACCTCAACCCTAATCGGGTCATAATCATTTTTCACATCGATACTTGGCTCCCTTATAAGCTCTATTTTGACGAGCCGAGGAGTGTCCTCGATAACGAATGAGGCCAACGTGGCCAACGAGTCGACATGTCTATTTTATGCCCGACCTACCTGGGCCACCTTCACCGTGTCCGAATCAAGCTAATGATTTGCTTCGCTGTACTCAGATTGGCTTTCATCCGAGAGTCCCGAGCTTCAAAGCTTCCTATGATTTGATAAATGACCAGTAGAGAGTCCGAATAAATCTCAACATCTTTCGCACCCGGATGCAATACGACCCTCAATCTGGCTAGAAAGGTCTCGTATTCTGCTTCATTGTTTGAGGCTTTGAATCCTAATCTGGAGGAGTGTTCTAGTCGTATGCCCTCCGAGGTGATTGTGACGATACCGGCTCCAGCTTCCATAGCATTCGAAGCGCCATCTACAAACACCTTCCACGGTTGACTTTCTGCATTACAGATTATCTTCCCGTCGTTTTTAGGGGTAAATTCTGCAATGAAATCAGCAAGAACCTGTCCTTTCACCTAGCTTCGCAACCAAGACCTTATGTCAAACGAACCCAACCGAGTTCCCTACTTGGCTATTCGACTCGTAAAGTCCTATCTCTTTAATAATGACTGCAGGAGATACTCGGTGAGGACGAACACCGTATGAGCCTGAAAGTAATGCGGCAACTTCCTCGTGGTGTGCACTAGTGCCAACACTAACTTCTCCAAGGGCAAGTATCTCGTCTCAGCATCTACTAAGGTTTTGCTTATGTAATACACTTTGTTTCTTTGCACTCCTTGGTCTTTTAGTAACACAGCACTCACAAAGAGGTACATAAACAAATCCTCCACGGACTCTAAGGCCGTTAACATGGGCGCTTTTACCAAGTATCCCTTCAATTCTCGAAAAGCCTTGTCACATTCCTCGTCCAATCGAAACCCCTTCCACTTCTTCAAAAGTTGATAAAATGGTCTGCAGCGATCAACAAATTTGGAGATGAATTGGTTTAGGGTGGCTAACATCCCGGTTAGCACTTGTACTTTCTTGGGATTGCTCGGCAGCCTGAGATGATTCACGGCCTTTATCTAGTTGGGGTTGGCCTCTATCCCCCGAGTAGAAATCGGATAACCCAAAAACTTGCCAGCCCCTACACCAAAAGTACACTTCTCGATGTTCAAAGCAACTTATGCTACCGGAGTATCTCAAATACTCCCCGAAGGTCTTCCGTATGTTGCGACTCCTTTCTGCTCTTTACCACCATGTCGTCAATGTATACTTCCACTGTGCACCCAATTTTCTCTCGGAACATTCTCGTCATCATCCGCTGGTATGTGGCTCTGGCGTTCTTCAATCCAAACGGCATAACTTCGTAGTGATAGTTTGCACTCGAGGAAATAAATGCTGTCTTTTCTCGGTCCTCGGGCGCCAAGGCAATCTGGTGATACCCCTGGAAAGCATAAAAAAAGCTCATCCTCAAGTGCCCATACGTGACGTTTACTAATTGATCAATCTTGGGCATTGGGAACGGATCTTTGGGACATGCTCGATTTAAGTCTGTGAAATCCACACAAACTCTCCATTTATAGTTCTTTTTCTTTACTACCACCGTATTTGCTAACCATTTCGGGAAGAATATTTCTCTTATCACTCCCGCCTCCTTGAGCCTCTGGACTTCCAAGTTTACCACCTCAACATGCTCCTTCGATGCTTTTCTCGGTTTTTGCTTTTTCGGGTGGAACAATGGGTCCACGTTAAGCTTGTGGACAATGAACTCGGGATCTACGCCAGGCACTTCATACAGATTCCAGGCAAAAAAATCCATATTCTGCAAAAGGAACAACAACATCTCTACCTTTTCTCGGTCATTCATGCTTGTGCCTATCTGGAAATACCTGTCAATGCCTGGAAAAATTCTAACCTCCAAAACTTCCTCTGCAACGTCCGCCCCCGTTTCCCGTCGGGGCTTCTGTAATTGCTATAAAGTTTCTTTTTCGATGGCCTCTACTTGTCCAATATGTTCATTCTTCCATTTAACCGCGAAGACAAGACACCGCCTAGCCACTCGTTGGTTCCCTCGTACCACGGTGACTCCATACTCGGAGGGAAATTTGACTTTCATGTGCATGGTAGACGGAACAGCATTCATTGCGTGAATCCACGGCCTTCCTAGGATTGCAATGTACGGTAAGAATGATCGGACTACTATGAAGGTCACTATTACTTTCTTCCCTTCCATGTCCACCGAGAGAGAAATCTGACTTTCGGGGACCACGACTCTTCCGTCAAATTAGACCAGCGGCGTATCATACTTCGCCAAGTCCTGACTCTTCAATCCGAGCTCTTCAAACAAATCCGGGTACATTACGTCAGCTCCGCTTCTCTGGTCTATCATCACTATTTTCACCAAGAACCCGCTTATCCGAAATTTATTACTACCAACGCATCATCATGAGGTTGAATCGTCCCCTCCAAGTCCTCCTTACTAAAAAGAGATCTTGACCGACTAACTTTCATTCTTTTCTCGGGTGATTCTCCCTCCGCGCAGGCCACTATCAGCACTCCCTTAGCTGTTGCGGTACCTCTCGGGGCGGTGTGGATGACTTCGATCACTCCCGGTGGTGGTGGGAGGGGATTCCTTTCTCGTTGAACACCCTGGCCGGCCTCCCGGTCTGCGGAGTCCACTACGAACTCTTTCGGATACCCTGCTTTTACTAGTTGCCTGAGATGATCTTTTAGTACTTGACACTGCTCGGTGGTGTGCCCTTTATCCCTATGGTATGTGCAGTACAAGTTTTGATTCCTCCGAGATGGGTCACCCCCCATCTTGTTCGGCCACCTGAAGAACGATTCGTTCTCAATCCAATCTAGAATTTTGTGTACAGGCTCTTTGAACGCCACATTAACCTTTTCAATTTGTGCCTCTGGTTCCTGTATCCTAAAATCTTTTTTCGATCTTGCCGGAATAACGCCCTGCCGAGATCTCCCGAGTAACGGGGCTTTCCCCTTATTTTGTAGCCGATCATCTTCGAGGCGCTTATACTCCTCAACGCGCCCCATAAGTTGCCTCATATCCTCGGGAGATCTTTTCGTCAATGACTCCCGTAGTTCAGAATCCTCAAGGAGCCCCATCCTAAAGGTGCTTGCCGCTATCTTCTCATTTCCTCCACCGATCTCATTGTAGAGTTCCCAGTACCAGCTGGTGTAACTTCGAAGGGTTTTACCGACCCTCATCTTTGTGGAAAGTAGCGCATCCACCAGCTGCAACACTCGGCTGCATGTCATGAATCTCTTGCCAAACTCTTGGATCGGTTCAAAAAAGCTACGAATGGAACCTTTTCGTAACCCATTGAACCATCTTAGGGTCATCGAGCCGAGACTAGAAGGGAATACCTTACACATCAATGCATCGTTGTATGCATGCAAGGACAACATGTGGATAAAATGACCGACATGCTCCACAGGGTCCGTCTTCCCAACGTAGGAATTGAATGGTGGTCGTGTAAATCGACTCGGCATAGGTTCCCATTCAATTTCATCAGAGAATGGTGACCGAGCAACCCTTCGTAAGGCTCGGCTCATGGCGTCCATGGCAGTATTGTGGGGTCGCCGTTCCTCTGTCGAATCCGATCCTCGATCGTCATATCCATGCGAACATGAACGGTTCCGACGATGACGTTTCTCTCGGGAGTGTGAGTGATTCCTGAGCCGGCGTGATTCTCGAGAGGGTGATCGGTTTTGGAATCGTTGGGTACCGGATTGGCTAGAGCCCTCATCGCCTCGATTTCCCGTGCTATCATCTCTCCTTTGACAGTGGTTTTGGTCCCTTTCTTGGCGTCGACCCCTTGCTTCCAGCTCTAGATCCATTACCGATCTGCAGAACCGCTCCAGCTCTCGGTCCCTATCATCATCTTGCCGTGTCCCGAGACACCCGACATCGTTCGGTGGGTCCAGTCCGATCCTTCTCCCAGGCCAAATTCTTCCTCTCCTCACAGATGCTCCTCGCGCCCTTTCTATCTTCTTTCCCGCCACGTGGATCCTCGAGAGGATCCTACCGAACCGCTCCGGGCACGCCCTCCTGAATGCCTCTCGGACATTTCCCTTACTTGAGTCTCGGTCGAACCACGGCTTCGTACGAGAGCCCCACAGTGGGCACCAATTGTGTGCGCTTTAAATGAGATCATTGGGCTTAACCTCACTTGGGCTCACAACTTATTTATAGGATGGGCTTTAGGATTTCCTACTTTGGGTCGTTCTCGACACAAAAACTAAGAGTAATGTCCCTCCTCTCTTCCTAAATGACTATTTTTTTCTCCCTTTTTCTGAACCCCTTTTTCTTCCCCAACTTTTCCTATTTATAGCTCTAAATTAGTGGGGAGATCATGGTTATTGCCATTATTAGTGCAATTGAAGGTCCAATATTATCTGTTGTAAGTGGATGTTTAGGTGAGAGTGGAATGCAGCGATTATGGCTTTGGAACTTGGTTCCAACTCAGGTGAATATGCTTGGTAATGATGTTCCCTGAATTGCCGAGCATCCTATGGTGCGTTCGGACAAGGTTTCATTAATTGTTCGGGAAATTTATGCCGAGCACGGGTTAGGGACCGAGGCTCAAAACTCGTAGTTCGTGAAGGCAGTTTCAAGCAAAACTTAAAGTGATGGGACCGTGCCATTGGGCCCGAGCCCAGGGCTATCTGGGTCTTGGGACCTCGGTGCCGTACAATAGTAGTTTATATAAATCAAGTCAATTTTGCTCAAATGACTTTAACTACTACCGATAAAAAAAAATTCAAAACATAGCAACACGCATAGCAAGGACAAAATGGGCTTACGCCCTTTTCGGGCAAATTAATTAGCCTTTTACCCTTCTTCCCAAACTAATTAGGGAAATACCCCTCTTTTGAAATTTGACTTTTTCAAAATCGAGTTAAGCCTTATAGTGACAGTTTCAAGAACCTATAGTGACATTTTTAAGGATCTATAGTGACGTTTTGTTGCCTATAACTCGATTTCATGGATATCAAGTTATAAAACGTCACTATAGGTTGTTAAAACGTCACTATAAGTCCTTAAAAATGTCATTATAGGGCTCCATAATTTTTTTTTAAACTTGATTTTGAGGAAGCCGAGTTTCAAAAGAGGGGCATTTCCCTGATTAGTTTGAGAAGAAGGGCAAAAGGCTAATTAATTTGCCCGAAAAAAGCAGAAGCCCATTTTGTCCTGCATAGCATGAAATTATATACTGTGCACACAAAATTTTACTCTTATATGGTAGCAATATATTGAATAAAGTAAGAGATACTTCACCGCAAACTCATAATTTCTTGCCTCTTAGATTGTCTTTCATTTGATGGAACGTTGACATTTCCACCATCGATCTCCATGGCTCTAAAATTGAATCTTCACGAAATTGTTATTCCATTGCCACCATTCCATGTGTCACCACAAACAATTTATCAATACATATATAACCAATAAATTCAAAGAAAAATCTAGAATGATTTTATTCATGGATAATATATATATATATATATATATATATATATAATAAGAATATATATAATCACATCATATTTCCCATAAACATTGGATCATCTCAAATCGTTGTTCCTAAGAACAATAATTAACAAATAAATAATCTTCAAAGTATCAATTAAATAATCACATATCAATTAAATTAGAATTTACCATAAATTAGAGGACAATAGGGAGATATTACTTCAATGATGCTTCAAATTAATCTCATAACAATATAAACAAACTAATGTCAATTTATATATGTTTTTAGATGGTGGGGTTGAAGTGTGGACCATGTCACTTTCTTGAGACGATACACACGTCTACGGAGTTTCCGGTGTAGTAGACTAAAACATTATGCATGCCGCCCCTGAATACAACAACCTAACCACCTTCGATGATTATCCTTACAAACCTACACTACTTATAGGATAGAAGGTCTCAATTGTACTTTTCTTTTACATAAAAATAATATTGGGGATATATCATATATGTATTTTCATGAAATACTAGTCGCAAACCCGTGCGATGCACGGGATAGTTTTAAATCAAATGTTAACACGTTCAGATTTAAATATCTCTCTAATTTCAATTATTGAAAGCTAAATTGAAATTAAAAATGAGATAAATACGGATATTATGAAGTAATATATTACAATAATCATAATATACTTTTACATTTGGTTTAATAAGTATTATAAAAGAACATCGCACGAGAATGCTACTAATTTTTTAAATTAAAAATAAATAAAAATTATATCCATAATAGAAGGACATAAAATATCATTATTGTCCCAAAAGATGACAACTCCTCCCAACAGTTTTTAATTTGTACATAAGTCCCAATACCATGTATTTTTGCTATGGCTTTTTTTTTTTTTTTTTTTCAATTTCATTTATGTCCTGACTTCCACTAAATATTCATTGTATTCATAATATTTAAAAAATGTTGAAGTAGAGCTGTATCCTTAAATAACTAAATAAAAGAGTTTAATTCCTCTCTGTTTGAATTTAAAACCAAATTGTGCATAAAAGCAAAAAAATTTCCTTTGTTCCATTGTCTTTAGTACCAAAATCACAAATCCATTAAAACCAAATTGTGCATAGAAAATCTTAGAAATTGAAAGACAACTTTAATGTGTTTTTGTAACAAAAGCAAATCGGATCCTAAGTCATAATTCGACATCAAATTGATTGAAAGCAAGCATAAATGCAGAACAACCATAGACTACCACTAAACAAATTCAAACCCATAGCTCGGTTTCACACAAAAAAAAAAAAAAAATCAAATTGATTATCGTCAAAACACAAGATTAAACTCGATTTATAGAGTTCCAAACCCAAACTCAATCAATTACGATACAAAGAGAAATGCAACTAAAACTACAATTTAATCAACCCTAGAATACAAAAAAGAAATCAATGAAGTCAGGGTAAAAAAAAAAATCTCGAAAAGGCTAAGAAAAAAAAACTAAACTAAAAGCTAAGAAATCCAAACTAAACAAATACCATACCTTTAACCCTACTTTGCAAAAAACTAAAATTTACTAAAATTAACAACAATTTATAGCATAATAACATATTACCACTAAATTTTATTTATTTCAATCAACCTAAACAAATAAAGACCAATAAAATTATGGTATATAACACCAATAACCTAGAGGCCGGAGGCCGAGGTCGATTCATGTTTTGTGTTTTTCGGGAAAAAGATGGAGAGGTTGAGAAAGAGTTGAAGAAGAAGCGGATATCTTCGATTTTGCACGGATTCAACATTAATCAAAACCAATTATCCAAATACCTAAATTAAAGAAAATCAAACCAAATCCAAATACCTAAATCTAAGATAACAAAAATTAAAATACCCGCACTTTGGTAGCGGCTTTGGCGGTATATGACGGCGATGGGAGGTGGCACTTTTTGCCAAAATACAAATTTGATATATAATAAATGGCGAAGGATAAGGAAAATGAAAAATAAAAATGTTTTTATGTTAAAAGTAGAAAAACAATTTTAAAATAGCCCTAAATCCTAATCACAAAACTTTAACTCCAAAAACTCCCAAAAGATCAAAGAAGATTTCTCAAAACTCCAGGACATTATTGTAAGGTTGAATTTATTCAACCATCTAATTGGCTTTATTCCGTGCCAAATTTGCTTGTAATTCAGCATTTAGTAACCCTGTATTTAGGTGGGTTTGTTGTAAGGGTAGTGAGTGAGATAGAGTGAAGATTGCTCAAGAGTGTACAAGAAAAAGCAGAGTCGTCGTGGGACTCGCGGGTGGACTCGCGGCGCAAGCCGCGGGAAAAGCCGCACACGTGCCAAGCATCTTTGGAAGATGAACAGTCATGCTAGCTGGAGCACTACAGGACAAAACAGGACAAGCGGCCATACGGTTATCTCGGATCGGAACTCGCGACTTAGTCAAGCCGCGAGGTCAAGCCGCGAGCCACCCCCTGTTTTGTAAAACCCGACGTTTCACATTCCTCTCCCACTCCAATATAAATACCCCTTTTACCCACGATTGAGAGAGAGCTTCTAGATAGAATTTTGAGAGAGAAACCTAAAGAAAAACAAGATTGTTTCACCCACAATCCCTACCTTAGAGTCTCTTCATATTCCTCAACTCTCTTCCTCTCCATTGTCAAATCCTTGAGAGGCATTATACCAAACCTGGTTCTCACCATTATCATCACTTTGTGAGACAGGTTGTTTGGAGTTAAGGAAAGCGATTAGGAAGGAGCCAATCTTCATTGGTTGATGCTATGGTAAAGTAGCGGAATCCGGGAAGCTAGGAAAGAAAAAGGTTCGCGCGCAACCTCGTTGGAGCAAGAAGCTTGGAGGGCTTAGGTGCACTTTGGGTAGATTAGGCTTGGAGGGTCTATTGCTTTGTCCTTGTATCCCAACTATATTTTCTAGTGGATTGATTACCGCTTGGAGGGCGGCGGAGAGGTTTTTCGCCGAGGACTTCGGTTTCCTCTTCGATAACACATCGCGTGTTGTCTTTGTGTTTGCATCTTCCTTCCTCTATCTCTGCCTTTATATTATCTGCTGTGATTTTATTATGTTATGGCTTAGATAGTGTTTAATCTATTTCACATTATAGCATATGTTAAGTTTCCACACACTTGTTGTTTAACATATTGCTTGTGTTGGTTAAGTTAATTTTTGGGGGTCTAAACGTTCAAAAGTGTTTTGTACACGTTTTTGAACTTTCAATTATCATTGCAAAATTAATTTTATAAACTCTATAGCAAATGAGACTCTAATGCTGAAACAGGTGCAAATCGCTTCTATTTCTAATATTCCTTGTTTTCTCCATTAGAGAACAGGGTTACTATAAGTCTATAAATAAAATCTGGTAAGTGGTGTAATGAAGGATCATACCTTAGAGATAGATGATGGCCATGAGTCTCTCTTAAAATGGGTGGGCGATTTTAATAACTTTGTCATGAAGCATGATACCCATTGAGAAAGTATCAAACAGGGGCCAAAAACATCCTTTCACGGACCTTTTCTTTTAAAGGGATAGGTAATAGGTCATACATACAAAACCAATGGATTTGTGGCAAACTATGATGAAATAAAGCTTCAAGACCCCAAGATTTATAAAATACTAAGTTCAAAAAGTAAATTCCCACAGCCATGAACTATATATTATTCTAAAGATTTGCAATGGCACCTTGTCCCTATTTAATGGCGCTAACCTTGGCTTTGCATGCTACCCCACCATTCAACTAACCCATAAAAACAACTACGATAAAAAACTCACAACCTAAATTTAATACCAAGACTTAAAAAAAAAAAAAAAAATTAAGACCCAAATGTAATTAGAGCAACTGATGAATTTTGCTTCTCAAAAAAAAAAAAAAAAAAACTGATGAATTTTAAATGTTCCCTAAATCCTAAATTAGACCTTTTTTTTTTGTGCGGTTATGCCAACAATCCAAGTCTTGCAGCAACTGAGTTAATGAACGAACCTCATGCACCAGGAGTCACTCTAGACAACCTTAAAAACTATTATAAATCCAGGTATGATGCCGTGAGAAAGTACACACCAAGTGCTTATGTGATCCTCTCAAACCAGTTGGGGAATGCTGATCCAAAGGAGCAACTCTCATTTGCTAAAGACTTAAACCATGTAGTCATTGACATGCATTACTACAATCTCTATTCAGATGAGTTTAGCAACATGAATGCACAATTCATTCTCAATGATAAATTTCAAATTTGCAGAGAATATCCCAAACTCTAATCTCAATGCACAAACCCACCATGAACTAAATCATCTCCATCCTCCTTAATAACTATCAAAATATTAAAAAATATAAAAATAAAATGCTGAACAATAACTTTCACCATTGAAAACTAATTACAACCAAAGGAATAAATTAAATCACGAAAAGAATTGCAAAACCATTTCACAAGCTAGCGGACTGATATAGATGTGGATCCCATGCGGCAATACTGATTGGTGAGATGACAATATGCTACGCTCCATTTGTTTCGAAAAAAAACCTTGTGTACAGATAGTTTATTTGTTTCAAAGGAAAACCTTGTGTAAAGATAGTTTTTCAGTATTTGGTAGAATCTAAAAAAAAAAATAAGTTGAAGGAAAATTATTTTTATTAACAGAAAAAGTAAAATTTATTTTGGAGATTGTTTTCTACTAAGGCTCTGTTTGTTGCGGCATTAACGTTTTCTTGAAAATTAGTCATTTTTTAGAGAACCATTTTTGGAAAACTATCTCATTTTCCAATATTTGGAAATGACCTTGAAAATGGGCTTGAGAATGTTTTCTAGTGTTTGGAATGTACAAACATTTTTTGGAAAACTATCTCATTTTTTTAGAGAACTATCTCATTGCAGCTATACCATTGCAATTTTTGTGGCTCTGGAACTCTAAGCATCAATACCAAGTGAACAGAAATACGCATAGTGGCAAGAAGTGCTTAAGTTTTACCAACCTACACCTTTGTAGTAGATAGCTTTCTCGACTTCTTGTCATGATTAAGCATGGCACTTACACTCTCAACCACCAAAATTATGCAATCAATATCCACTAGTAACAATGGCAAACCAATCATTCCATATTAAAATATATTTTAGCCTACAAAAGGACTAAAAGTTGCTTCAAGATCCACATGCCCATGAAACAAAAGGACTAAAAGTTGCAAACCAATGCCCATTAAAATGATCTCGAAACCTACAAACTAGAGGCCAAATAGTTTGATGCAAAAGGACTAAAAGTTGCTTCCGGATCCACCTGCCTATTAAACAAAAGGACTAAAAGTTGCAAACCAATGCCCATTAAAATGATCTCGAAACCTACAAACTAGACGCCAAATAGTTTGATAGATGATAAAACGCCAAATTGTCCAAATAGAAAAGCCTAAATTCTAACAAAAATTCACCTACATAATCAAAATTGGCTTAAATAGTTGTCAAAGTAGTTCTGCAGCCATTGTCTACGAAGCTTGTCTTTTTTCAACATGAATGACCTTGCTTGTTTTTCATCCCCATTCAAATGGTCAAATGCAAACACAAGCATATTTTCTTCAAACCCAACCATCTTCATAACTTCTTCATTAAGACTACCAAAATTTAGCTGATTTTCAAAAATATTTTCTATTACGAAAGCAACCTTACCAAGTTGTATAGACAAATCTTGATAAACAAAATCTTCAATCATAGTAGCATGACTTTGTTTCCTGTGAGACCTTGTTTCATTTGAAGCCACATGTGAGGGATCAACTTGCTTCTTTTTGGATACGTCATCAACATCAACATCAACAAGCGGAGGTGAGTCATCCAATGCTTCTACACCTATATCACCAACTCCCTTGGAAAAACCTCCTTTAGCCTTATCCTTACCCACAACCAAAGCCATCTCATCAAACATCTCAATTTTCTTGTTTAGGAATTGAGCATGATTTGGATGAGCCTGTGTAAAGAAAGGAAAAGAAACAATTAAAAAAAAAAGAAGAAAGGAAAAGTGTCAAAAACTAATATGAGAGCATTAAGAATAATTAAAAAAATTTTAACTTTACAATGATACAAACTAAGAAGTTTCTACCTATAAAATAAAAATAGTAAAAGTTTCTTACCTCGACTTCTTCATCATACACTATCCTATTACAGATGATCATTTTCAAATCATCATTCCATCCAAACCCACTTTTCTTGTTACGAAGTAATGCAATTATATTCCAATTGGTTTTGAGTGTTTTAAAGTGATATTCCACATGCTTTGGAGTACATTCAGTCATAAATTTCTTCATAATGTTTGCAAAGTTGTTATTTACAACTATGTGTTTTGTTGGCTTTAATTCCATGCTAAATTTGATTATAATTATGTTCAATCTTTTGAACCCTGTATTTATTGTGGGATCTAATTGTAAGGGTTGTGTGATAGAAAGAGTGTGTGAAGACTCAAGCAATTGAAGATAGAAGAGTTTTCATGGGTAGCTTGCGACCAAGCATCCCGCAAAATGATGCATGTGCCCTACATATGACTGAAATGCAAAGAGTTAGGACAGATGGATACAGCTATGTTTCGCGAGTAAGGCCTTTCCGCGAAACACTCGCTAAACATTCTGTTTTACCAGATCGTGCTATCTGATACACACTTTCTGTACCCACACTATATATACCAACATTGCCCACAAATGTTAAGGAGTGCTTCAGAGAGAAATCCCTAGCCATAAACCTTGAGAGTTAGAGATTGTTATACCCACATATCTCTACACATTTGCTTGTGGATTTTCCTCAACTCCTACCTCTCCATTTCCATATCCTTGAGAGGTTGATAGCCCAAACACTTACCACATCCTTTCAGAGTGTTCGGTGAGGTTTTGGTGCTATTGGGAAGCATTGGAAGAAACCAAGGATGGCAGATGCAACATGGAGCTTGTTGCGGGATTCGGAGAGATAGACAAGACGCGGTTTCGAGAAGCCTTGTTGGAGCAGGAGCTTGGAGGACTTAGGTACATCGGGTAGATTTGGCTTGGAGGGTCTTTTGCTAACCCATGTATTCCAACTGATTGTCTAGTGGATTGATTACCACTTGGAGGGCGGTAGAGAGGTTTTTCGCCGAGTTATTCGGTTTCCTCTTCGATAACACATCGGCGTGTTATCTTGTGTTTGCATTCTTCTTCCCTACTCTTTTTCCTTTCATTTTACTGCTACATTATAATGGTTATGGGTTAGAGTAGCTTGTTTGTTTATCCGCTCGCATTAATTCTATTCCGCACTTAGTATAAAGTTAGAGCAAAATCAATTGAGCCGTAACTTTAATTTGGGGGTCTAAATAGCTCTTAAGTTTTCACACATTTTCAAGCATTCAATTGTTATCAAAGCAGGTACACTCGCTGTGGTTTAATTACCTGAGTGTGATCCTTGACGCTTTGTGATGGACCAATCACAATCTCTCAATGCCCCACCATTCTTTGATAGGGGCAATTATGCCTTTTGGAAGGTCTATATAAGGGCTTTCTTATGTGCTATAGATGAGTCCGTATGGGATTCCATTGAGAAGGGGTATGTTAAACCCACTACAGCTAAGTCCGAATGGGACAAGGCAGCTCTTGCATTATCTAATGCGAATAGTAAGGCCATTAATGCTATATTCTTTGGTGTGTCCCCTGATGAGTTTCATAGGATATTGCATGTGGAGATAGCCTAGAAAGCTTGGATGATTCTTGACACTACCTATGAGGATACCAAGAGAGTCAAGGACACGAAGCTCCAAATGCTTACCACTAGATTTGAAGAGCTTAAGATGGGGGATGATGAGGCTTTTTATTCTTTCTATGGAAAACTCAATGAAATTGTAATTGCTAAGCTCAATCTCGGAGAGAAGATTGAAGATTCTAAGGTGGTGAGAAAGATTTTGAGGTCTTTGTTAGAGAGCTTCCAAGCAAAAGTCACAACTATAGAAGAGAGTAAAGACTTGAATGAGAAATCCAAGAGCTAATTGGATCTCTCCAAACATATGAGCTGAGATTGCCTTCTTATAAATTGAGCAAATCTCTTGCTCAGAAAACCATCACCGAGAAAATGGACGACTACTCAGACGAGGATGATGAGGAGAAGGAAGTAGCATTCCTTGCAAAGAACTTCTGAAAATTTAAGAAGATGAAAAACAGTGGAAGGCCTTTCAAAGAAAGAAAATTTTCATCCTCCAAGGGCGATATGAAGGAGTTTAAAAAGAAAGATAGGAAGGAGTTTCAATCCCCTCAAGGAATTGTGTGTTATGAATACAATGGCCATGGGCATCTTAAGGAGTGTCCTAACTACCTGAGAGGGAAGGGTAAAGTGTTTGCCACTACCCTTAGTGATTTTGACAGCTCAAATTCAGACACTGAAAGAGAATGTGACAGTGAAGGGAATTATAGGGCTTTTATGGCTATTGCCTCAGTTGAGTCAAAAGATTATTTGAGCAATTTGATTGATGAACTTGGTAATATTTCTAAGGATGAGGAAATTGAAGAATCCAAAGATGAAGATGTATGCCAAAATGAAGGGGAAAACAACCTTTAAGAAGCCTATGATTCTCTGTTGGAAGATTGTGGCAAATACGCCAAAGTTGCTAACCTTGCTGTGAAAAAGATGAAAAAGGTTGAAGAAGAGCATAAGGGTATATTTATGCAACTTAAGGAATCAAAGTGTGAAGAAGAAAGACTCAAAGGAGAGTTGGTTGCAACTTACTCTAAGATCAAGTTTCTTGAACTTGAAATTATTCAAGCAAATGTCAAGGTTGAACACATCTCCACTAAAAAACTTGACAATGTGCTATCTTCTCAAAAATCTTCACATGATAAGACCAGTTTGGGCTATACCGGAGAACGACGTTCGAAAGCAAACCCAAGAAGGAATTAAAGTTCATTTTAGCCAAAAATGTTAAGAAACTTAAAGAAGTGACGCCTGAGATTGAGACCCCCACTGTAGTAAAGAGAACCATTGGTGCAAAGCCAAAGGAAAAAGGGAAGTCATTACCCAAAAATCAAAGGGGGCCTCAAGTAAAGCATTTGTGTCATCATTGTGGCACACGAGGACACACAAGGCCGAATTGTGTAAAGCTTCATGCACTCAAAAAGGCTAATTCGATGCGTGGTCAAGAAACTTCAAGGAGAAGACCAAGGGGAGCTCAAGCTAAGGGAAATAGTGAAGGACATCTCATTGGCGATGTGATGGAAATGCTGAAAAACATATCCCAATGCCTTGCTAGCTTCACTCCAAGGTTTGAAAGCTATGTTGGTCGTACCACGCCATCTAAGGCTCTCACCCAAAACACTCGTTAAGTGTGGGTGTAGAAGGGTACTTATGCATGATCACTTCCTATGTCCATGCATTAATACTTCCTATGCTTAGGGACATAGGTTCATGCATCATATCATGCATTGCTTCCGGTTTATAGTATGTTTCTTTTACAAGTTTTGTTTTACACTTATTTTTGTTGATCTTACTTTACTTGTTCTGTTTTTTAGTGTGTTCAAAAAAATTCAAAAATCCATAAAAATTGAAAAATCTTCAAAAAGTTTGATTGCTTATGTTGTGTATATCACATGTGAGTTTGGCCTAGTACCTTCGTACTTATGGCGTAGTGCATTTACATGCTTAGCTTATTATGTATGCACATATATCTTTGTGGGAAAAATCTTGAAAACTAGGGGTGATTGTTGTAAATAGATCTTCAAGCTTGTCATGAATGATTAGTCAATACTCTTGATGGTCTTGATACTTGCATAGACTTGTGCCTATATATCTTCCAACTTTTTTTTTTTTTTTTTTTTTTTTTGCAATAGAGCTCACCAAATGTAAATCTCAAAATGAAAAAGAGATTATGAGCTACAAAAGCTTGTCGCACGTACTAGTATTTGACTAGGAAAAAGGGAAAGCGACTCTTGTATTGAAATGTATGATGCTCAAAAGCTCAAGGCTAACTCTTAGTGTTAAAATATCAAAAATTTCAAGCATCGATCTCAAAAAGAGATGTATTATCCAAAAAGGATCAAATGTTATGATTTATATAGAAGCCAAATGAAAAGCTTCTAAGTTTTGTAATCATTCTCTTGTGGGAGGTCATATATGCTCATTTCTATAATTGAAATTGAAAGTTCAACATGTGTATAAAACGCCCTTGAATGTCTAAACCCGCAATTACAAAATAACCAATTCAAGCTTTATGACAAACAACAAGTGTGCGGAAAATGAACACAAGCTATAAATAGAATTAGTAAAAAATCTAAGCCAATTAAAATCTCATCCACAGTAGAAAATAAAAGGTAAAGATTAAGGGAAGAGAGATGCAAACACAAGGACAACACAACGATGTGTTATCGAAAAGGAAGTTGAAGCCTTCGGCGTAAAACCTCTTCGCCGCCCTCCAAGCAGTAAGTAATCCACTAGAAAATGTAGTTGGGATACATGAACAGCAATAGACCCTCCAAGACTAATCTACCCAGTGTACCTAAGCCCTCCAAGCTTCTTGCTCCAACGAGATTGCGCCGAACCTATTTCTTTTCTAGCTTCCCGGATTCCGCTACTTGACCATAGCATCAACCAATGTGAAATTGGTTCTTTCCTAATCGCTTTCCGAACACCAAACAGCCCTCTCACGAAAATGGATATGGTGAGAAAAGGTTTTGGTAAAAAGGCCTCTCAAGGATTTACCTATGGAGAGGAAGAGAGTAGAGCAATTTAAAGAGTCTCTTATGTAAAGATTGTGGATGAATCAATCTTGTTTTTCTTTAGGTTTCTCTCTTAAAATTCTCTCTGGAAGCTCTCTTTCTTTCGTGGGTATAAGGGTTATTTATACTGGGACGAGAATGAAATATGAAGGGTCGGGTTTTTCAAAACAGGGTTGGCTCGCGGCTTGATTGAGTCGCGAGATCCAGCCACGAGATAATTGAATGGCCAGTTGTTCTATTTTGTCCTATAGTGCTCCAGTTAGCAGAACGCTTCAACTTCATGCATGCCTGGCATGTGTGCAGCTTCTGGTGGCTTGCGGCCGCGAGCCACCCGCGAGATCTAGTCGCGAGTCGCTGTTTTTCTTACAGAATCTTGAGCATTTCTCCACACTATCTCGCATACTACCCTTACAAAAATCTCATCTAAATACAGGGTTACTAATTGCTAAAATACAAGCAAATTTGGTACGAAATAAAGCCAACAAGATGGTTGATTAAATTCAACCTTACAATCTCCCCCTTTGGCTATTCCGTGACAAAACCCTAAAACAGACTCTAGACTTAACATGTGAGTTGGGAACAATTGAACAAAACTAAATCACACCTAACTCTAGAAACTATGAAGCTCTTGAATCATATGAATATGAATCTCCTGAAACACAACAATACACCATGATCATTGTATGCATAAAAGCATGAAATGTATATGAAGCAGGTAATATGTGATCAAGAAAAAATAGAGTTAAGAAATAAATCATGGCTTGATTCAACAAATAATCACTATAAGGTAGTGACCACAATGCTCATTTACACTTGGAATAAACACTTGGACATACAAGCTAACAAGAACAATGCAAGTCACTTGTATGCCCAATACTCAACCAATGCATAATACACTAAATATATGCATCTAGGAACAATCCTACAAGGGCACAAGAGTGACAAGAATTAACAAGAAAATGCATGACGTTTAGTTAGAAGTACTGATTTAACAAAGCATAAAGGCTGCATAAAGCATGGTACAGACCATAAAGCCTACAGATAATGAAAACAAACCCTAAAAGCTTACAAAAGCAACATGGGTACAAATATAAAAAGCTGAAAAACAACTTAAAGTAAAATATTGAAACCGCTTTTCTCCCCCTTTGATCAAGCTATCACTCCCCCTTTCATTGTATTCCCTTATGACATCATCCCCCCCTTTTTGTCATGGAATAGCTACATATCCTCTTCTAGCTTCCTCTGAATTTGATCCAATTGAGTTTGTAGGGAGGTAAACTTCATATTCCACTGAGCGATGTGATGGTGTAAAGTAGATGTGAGTCCGGACATCTTGGTACTCAACTAGTGGACAGATGTCACAATGTTGTCGAGTTTTTCATCAAGGAAGAAAGTGCTAAAACGCGAACCATTGTGAGATGTGGAGCTTTCCGGTTTGACTCTCTTCCGACTATGACCAATGCTTGCGTTGAATGTACGCATGTTGATTGGACTCGATTTTGTGCGGGGAGATTCATCTGCTATTGGGTAAATTCCTTTGAGCTACAAGATCCTAGAAATGAGATAGCAAAAAGGAACACATATTCGTGACTCAGTTGGTAGAATCATTATGCGCAGAATTTGAAAGATATGAGCACGTATGTCAATCTCTACATCAGAGATTAGGTCATGAAGAAACAAGACACGTCCGAGGTTCATATACCCAGTGCTGGATAGGGGGTACAAGTTGTGAAACATCACTATTGTAAGCACTTTCGGTTTCGAAGGAAGAGAGGAAACACTAACCGAGTTTCCATTGGGGGAGAATTCCAAGTCTTATCCAAGACCATCCTTAAGTAGTTCCTCATTTGGACATAGATCAACATAAATTGGTGAGTGTTTAAGCATTGGCCGGTTGGTGTGAAGGATCTCTGCCAAATATGCAGGAGAGACTGAAAAACTTTTTCTCCTTACCCAGCACTTGAGTTCTTCTCGTTCCACAATTGCATTGACATAAAATTCCTTTACCAAAATTCTCATAAGCTTCATCCGGATCGGAGAGAAGGTAATTCCAATCCTTGTGGGCAAACCATTTTGGAATGTCGGTGTCATGAAGTGACGATTGGTCAATAGGTCTTTCCCGTAATGGTGTAGCATTTCGGAAATAATTCTCATGAGTCCGAAAGGCAGCATAGGATCTGAACTTGTTGGGATCAAACGCTCCCGATGGAGAACAAGTCCTTTATGTTTGAGGTGAGTAGTCATCGACATCAATGATATGCTCCTTTCCTTTGGAACTACCTCCTTTCACAGTGCTTTCTTGAATGGAGACATTTCTAGTCCGCATCATGTAATTGAGGAAAGGAAAGAACACAATCCAAGAGACATTATTAGCAGTGGGTTAGTTTCAAAATATGGATAATGAAGGAAAACCCTAAGAACTAGATGGGAATGTCCAGAAAATGACAATGAGAGACAATAATGACCCAACATTGTCACAATATAGAGTAGACCAAAATATAACCACCGAAACACACAATGAAGACACCAGACAATTAGATACTCAAACATAGTCAAGAGATATACAAATATCATAGAGAGCACAAAATCCATAAGGAAAAGGCAATAACTGTGAAAAGTAAAGAGTAGAGGACAAAACCCATACCTTTCCTTGAAGATTGAGAAAATGGTGACAAAATAGTGGAAGATTTTGAAGGTGACCATGGTGGTGTTGAAATATTGAAAGTGAGACTAGAAAATGAACAGTCACAGGATGCAAGAAAAAAAAATTAAGACCCTTTTTGAAAATAGTGTTGAAAAAGAGCTTCTTTTTGCAAACCACGCAATTTTTGCGACTGAGGTAAGTCGTCGGGCGATCGCCGATTTCACCCGCCAAAACACGTCAAGCCAAAAGTTTTGAAAAATTTGCTAAGTGTTTTTCATGACCGGAAGTCTCACTCGTGAGGAAGTTGCGAGCTAAGCCGCGAAAATCTCTGTGTACCCCTCGCAACTTGACCTTCCACTCGCGAACAAGTCGCGAGAATTTACCCGCGAGCTCGCGATAGTGGCATGCAACTTGACTAACCCGCGATCGAGTCGCCAAAACAAGGCAACACTGTTTTTTGAATTTTTCAGTTTTTAAGAGAACAAAACACTTTTCAAAAACAACTAAAACACTCAAAAATGTTTTTGTGTTTGAATCAACAAAGATTGAGCATGTGAAAACACATTTTATCAAGAACAATCACACAAATGAATATGGCATTCATTGAACATAATCTTGTGTGTTGTGTGTGGATATCAACAATGAGATAGTCCTTAGTCTAATGTGAAGCTTCAATGATCAATTCAACCAAGGCATGCACAATTAGCACTAGATCATATGACCCATCTCAATTATAGAAGTATGCATATATGACCACCCACAAGACTTTGATTACATAATTTGGAGCTTTACATTTGACTCCACTTTCAATCATAACATTTGATCTTTTTGATCCTTTTGAAACAATCACATCTCATTGTGAGAATGATGTTTGATATTTCACCTTGATGAGATAGCCTTCGGCTTTTTTTTTTTTTTGAAAAATCATACACTTTATTTTTGGTCGTTTTCCCTTTTTCCTAGTCAAATACTAGTATGTGTGACGGCTTTTACAGCTCAATATCTCTTTACATTTGGAGATTTACATTTGGTGAACTCTTTTTAGCAAAAACAAAAAAAATAAAGAGTGGGAAGATATATAGACATAAGTCTATGCATGTCTCAAGATCAACATAACCATTCACTAATCATTCATGACAAGTTTGGAGATCTATTTACAACAGTCACATAGATTTCAAGATTTCTTCCACAGTGATAAGAGTGCAAATGAACAAGCTACGCTCGTAAATGCACACAGCCGTTAGCACAAAGGTACAAGGCAAAACAGGTTTTGAGACAAGACTCAACAATGTCAATCAAACTTTTTGATTTTCTGCTTTTTAAGTGGTTTTTTTTTTTTTTTTTGGAATTTTGACATAAAAGAAGAAAAAAATTGATTAAAAGCAACAATGTAAAAAAACAAAAGCAGACAAAGCAATTAACAACCAATAGAATCATGCTATACAAATAGCCAACAAAGTAATGTATGCCCCAACAAAAAAAATAACACAAGATAAATAGGTGAAGCACACATCACACAAGAGATTCAAGGAATTGTACCAACACCAATGGTCTTACGGAGGGATTCAAAACGTGGACCATTGAGAGGCTTGGTGAAGATGTCCGCCTTTTGATTGTCTATGTGTATGAATTCAAGACACACAACTCTTTCTTCTACCAAATCTCAAATGAAATGGTAATATATCTCTATGTGTTTAGATTTTGAATGTTGGACCGGGTTCTTAGAAAGATTAATGGCATTGGTGTTATCACAGAAGACACACATTGTCTCTTGAGGAATTCCATAATCACGGAGTAACTTCTTCATCCAAAGAAGCTATGTGCAACAACTTCCAGCGACTATGTACTCTGCTGAATTGATCATTGAAACTTCACATTGATCTAAGAACTATTCCACATTTGATACTCACCTACAACACAAAAGACTTTGATTCAATTAATGCTTATCTCATTTGTATGATTGTACATGTTTAAATGTGATGTGTATGCTTAATCACTTGTTGATCAAAGCCAAAACGATTTTTGAGTGTTTTATATGTTTTTCAAAGTGATTTTATACTTTCATGCTTTTAGTTTTTGTTCAAGATGCATTTTTGTGTTTTTCTTCAAAAACTGGTTCAGAGGTCATTTCGCGAGAAGCTCGCGACTTAGAGTTTCCCGTGAAATGTGCTTAAGGGAAATTAAAAAGTCATAGTTTCATACGAAAAGTCTCGCTACTGCCTCGTGAGTATTTCGCGACTAAACTCTTCTCGTGAAATGTTTTTAGACAAAAACTAGAAAATTTTCAATTTCATACAGAGGCTATTGTGACTGTCTCTCGATTGTTTCGCGACTAAAAGCTTCTCTCAAAAGCTTTAGTGTGTCTCACGACTAATATCACGATTGCTTAACTCGCAAAAAACGCGTGTTTCCAGTTTTTATGTAGCGGATGTGAAATTTTTTAAATCACTTCACTTCCCTCGCACTGCCTCTCTCGAACCCCTTTCAACCCAAATCTCATTTTCTTTCAAAAACCCATCTTTTTCAAGATAATCTTTGCTCAATCACTTCAAGGTATGTGTTTTAACACTCTTTTCATCTTTTCTACTTAGATTATGCAGATTTTAGCTTAGGGTTTTGAAATTTGGGGATTTTCGAAAAAGGGGTTGGGGTTCTTAAATTTGTGCAATTTTTTTTAAATTTTTGATTGGGCTGAGTCCCATTTGATGTGTTTGTATCTGTGTTGGCCCCATGTGGCAATTTAAACATGTATTGAGGCAAATTTCATCATGTTCATGCATTTTCCATAGGTGTTGTGTACTACTGCATGTTAGATGTTTGACAGAATGTCCTAGTGACATTCTTGGGTTGAATTAGACTCAAATGAGTTCCAATACTTGGGTTTACTCTTGATTGACCATGTTTAACATGTTTTGGTCAATGAATGTGTGTTCTACACACTTTGCCCAAGTTATGCCTCAATGCCATGCCATGCACACACTATACACACACTAGGCACACCCCATGCACCTCTTGCTACACTCACTTGCATCAAAGACATGCACAAGATGTCTGAGACACACACATGCACAATCACATACTTCATGCATTATGCCTCTGTCTACATGTTTTAACACTTATAGCATGCTGTTTTAAGTATTTTTGCTCTATTTTGAGTTAGTTATACTCTGTTTTAAGTTGTTTTATTTTTAGTTTGGAACTAACTTGAATCTAATCAAGTTTCGTGTTCTATTTTGTGTTTGTGCACCTGTTTCTTTTCTTGGCTGTCTCGTATAATGTACAAATGTCTCCTACCAAACATTCTATGACCAAGAAGTCATCAAAACATGCTCGCAAAAATTCTGACAACTTCAAGTCTATAGAGGCAGATTTGAAGTATAATGATCACTACAAAAGAGCCATGATTATCATGGAAAGGGTCGTGAAATTGGATACCCTTGAGGACAGGTTTCATACCGTAAGTGTTCAAGGAAAGGATGTGGACAAAGCTCTTGAACCCGAGTGGAGTTGTGTACTCGGAGATCATCAAAGAATTCGTCTCCAATGCCAATGGCGAAGGAGATCATATAGATTGTTGGGTGAGACATCATCACTAAGGAAAGCATTCAGGAGTTCTTAGAAGTTCGTCCTCCCTCACAACCAATCACAATACAATATGACGATAGATTGGAATCCATTGAGGAGATGGTAAGGACACTTGGTGGTACACTCAAGAAGTCCTCCATGAACACAATTCCATTCATTCCAAAGATGAGGACCTTAGCTTATGTCTTGATCCATAATTTGTACCCAATCACCAACCTCATGACACTTTCTGCTCCAAGGACAATCTTCTTGTATGATCTCTTTACTCACAAGGAGATTGATATACGTGGACATATCTTCCATTTGTTGAAGAAAAGCATAGAGAAGCAGAACTCCAAAATTGTCATGCCCTTTCCCACTCTCATTATGGGCCTAATTGCAAAGGCAAGGCTCAAACTTCCAAGTGGTCTCGGTGTGGTTCGGAGAGATTACCCTATTGGTGCACACACAGTGACTAGGAGCACAAATGACATCAAAGGCTCCAAAACAGGTGTGCATACGATACCACGAGATCATGTTAAGGAGGAGGGAGGAGATACAGAGGAGTAGATTGATAGATTCACTTCTGCCCCAGAGACTTCAACTCAGCCATCATCCTCGGCACCAGCACCAAACAGACTTGATAAACTTCTTGCTAGAATGGACCAGCTATATACCTTGTTAGACTCCCATGTGTAGCACACTACGGACCAGTTTGCATACATTCAGGGTCAAATCACAGCATTATCTTCTTAGATCGAGGACTTGTCCATAGACCATGGTTCAGATTTAGAGTCCGATCAGTCCTAGCCTCTTTGGCCATTCCGGTAAAAAAGGGAGCAAAAATTTTGAAAGGGCGCTTGCATAGTTTAGGGGAAGCATAGCTTAGACCTTAGATACATTGGTTTATTACAGGCGGTTTTCCATTGTTTGTTTTAGCTTTTATAACTAGTGGATAGTTGTTTTTATTGCTTTCTTTTAAAGCTTTAGTACTTTGTTCTTGATTTCAGTTTATATTCAATAGTTGTGTTTATCTCAATGCTTTGTAGCATTTTTTTTTTTTTTTTGTGCTTTTATGATATTGCTAATATGTCTTAAGTACCTCACACTTGTACCCTAGTAGGATCTTGTACCTAAATGCATATACTTTGTGTATTTTGAATTGGTTGTGTGTTGGACTTGCAATTGATCATTGTGGTTGGCCTTCATTGCATTGCATGTCCGGATGAGCATTTACTAGTTAAATGTTCATTGTAGTCATTCTTTAATGATTGTTCTTGTATGATCAAGATATGCTTATATGTTTTATAGTGTTTACAAACTTGATTGCACTTTACTTGCTCATGTACGTACCATGTATTCAACTTGTCATAAGCTTAATGAAAGTTTTGTTTGTGTACAAGTGTTTCAGGTTACAGGTATATACATGCAAGTGCTTCACAACTCCTAGATTAGGTGTGAGTGAGTTTTGCCACTGTTCCCAAACTCACGTTTAAGTCTAGAGTTTGTTTTAGGGGTTTTGTCACGGAATAGCCAAAGGGGGAGATTGTAAAGTTGTTATTTACAACTATGTGTTTTATTAGCTTTAATTCCGTACCAAATTTGATTGTAATTATGTTAAATCTTTTGTACCGTGTATTTATTGTGGTATCTAATTGTAAGGGTGGTGTGATAGAGAGAGAGAGTGAAGATTCAAGCAGTTGAAGACAGAAGAGTTTTCGTGGATAGCTCGTGACTAAGCATCCTGCGAAATGATGCATGTGCCCCGCACATGACTGGAATGCAAAGAGTCGGGACAGATGGAGACAGTTGTGTTTCGTGAATAGCTCGCGGGTAAGGCCTTCTCGCGAGACACTCGCGAAATATTCTATTTTGCCAGATTGTGCTATCTAATACACACTTTCTGTACCCATACTATATATACCCACATTACCCACGGATGTTGAAGAGTACTTGAGAGAGAAAACCCTAGCCACAAACCTTTAGAGTTAAAGATTGTTATACCCACATATCTCTACACATTTGCTTGTGGATTTTCCTCTACTCCTACCTCTCTATTTCCATATCCTTGAGAGGTTGATAACCCAAACACTTACCACACCCTTTCGAGTGTTCAAAGAGGTTTTGGTGCTGTTGGGAAGCATTGGAAGAAGCCATGGATGGCAAATGCAACATGGAGCTTATTGTGGAATCCGGAGAGCTAGACAAGACACGGTTCCGAGAAGCCTTGTTGGAGTAGGAGCTTGGAGGGCTTAGGTACATCAGGTAGATTAAGCTTGGAGGGTCTCTTGCTAACCCATGTATCCCAACCGATTGTCTAGTGGATCGATTATCGCTTGGAGGGCGACAAAGAGGTTTTTCGTCGAGTTCTTCGGTTTCCTCTTCGATAACACATCGGCATGTTTTCTTGTGTTTGCATTCTTCTTCCCTACTCTTTTACCTTTCATTTTATTGTTGTGTTATAATGATTATTGGTTAGAGTAGCTTGTTTTTTTTATCTGCTCGCATTTATTCTATTCCACACTTAGTATTATGTTAGAGTAAAATCAATCAAGCCGTAACTTTAATTTGGGGTCTAAATAGCTCTTGTGTTTTCACACATTTTTGAGCATTCAATGTTAAAAAAATATACTCCAAAGCATGTGGAAGATCGCTTAAAAACACTCAAAACCAATTGGAATACAATTGCATTACTTCGTAATTAGAAAATCGAGTTTGGATGGAATGATGATTTGAAAATGATCACCTGTGATAGGACAGTGTATGATGAAGAAGTAAAGGTAAGAAATTTTTACTATTTTTATTTTATAGGTAGAAACTTTTTAGTTTGTATCATTGCAAAATTTAAATTTTTTCATTATTTCTATTGCTCTCATATTAGTTTTTGACTCTTTTCCTTTTTTTTTTTTTTTTTTTTTTAATTGTTTCTTTTTTTTTTTTTACACAGGCACATCCAAATTAAGCACTATTTCTAAACAAAAAAATTGAGATGTTTGATGAGATGGCTTTGGTTCTAGGTAAGGATATGGCTACGGGAGGTCTTTCCAAAGGAGTTGGTGATATAGGTGTAGAAGCATTAGATGACTCACCTCCACTTGTTGATGTTGATGTTGATGATGTATCCAAAAAGAAGAAAGTTGATCCCTCACATGTGGCCTCAAATGGAACAAGGACTCACAAAAAACGAAGTCATGCTATTATGATTGAAGATACTGTTTACCAGGATTTGTCTATACAACTTGGTAAGGTTGCTTCTGCAATAGAAAAGATTTCTAAAAATCAGCTAAATTTTGGTAGTCTTTATGAAGAAGTTATGAAGATGGATGGGTTTGAAGAAAATATGCTTGCATCTGCATTTGACCATTTGAATGGGGATGAAAAACAAGCAAGGTCATTCATGTTGAAAAATGACAAGCCTCGTAGACAATGGCTATAGAACTTCTTTGACAACTATTTAAACCAATTTTGATGATGTAGGTGCATTTTTTTTTTAGAATTTAGGCCTTTCTATTTGGACAATTTGGCATTTTGGTATTTATCAAACTATTTGGTGTCTAGTTTGAAGGTTTCGAGATCATTTTAATGGGCATTGGTTTGCTACTTTTAGTCATTTTGTTTCATGGGCATCTGGATCCGGAAGCAACTTTTAGTACTTTTGTTGGCTAAAAAATATTTTAATATGGAATGATTGGTTTGCCATTGTTACTAGTGGATTTTGATTGCATAATTTTGGTGGTTGAGAGTGTAAATGCCATGCTCAATCATGACAGAAGTCGAGAAAGTTATCTGCTACAAAGGTGCGGGTTGGCAAAACTTAAGCACTTCTTGCCACTATGCGTATTTCTGTTCACTTGGTATTGATGCTTAGAGTTCCAGAGCCACAAAAATTGCAGTGGTATAACTACAATGAGATAGTTTTCTAAAAAACTAAGATAGTTTTCCAAAAAATGTTTGTACATACCAAACACTAGAAAACATTCTCAAGCCCATTTTCAAGGTCATTACCAAACACTCGAAAATGAGATAGTTTTCCAAAAAATGTTATCTAGAAAATAACTAATTTTCTAGAAAATATTAATGCTGAAACAAACAGAGCGTAAGTGTAATCTAGCTTTAGACCTCCTACTCCTGCTTTGATATTATATTAAATTGCTAATTCTCTCAAAAGTTCTACAAGTTGAAAAATAGTAAATTTTATCATTTCATTACATAATTCTAAGCGGGAGTTTGGTTCACCGTGATATGCCCTTGATGTGATGATGTCCATTACAATGATGTGACATTAAGATTTTTGGTTTTTTTTTTTTTAAACATTACCATAAATTAATCTAAAATTACAAAATATATCACATCACATTAATCTTATTACATTTCTAAACAATGTAATGTTGTATTCTTGCATTGAGATTACTGTTCACGAAAAATAATCTGCAAGTGCACGAAATCGTAACAAGTAGTAAAGTATTTTTAGAAAACGAATGTCGAACCTACAAGGATTAACCATGTTATTGAATACCGAAATTCACTAAATTAATTACTATTTGGAAAATCGAAAATAAAAGGAAGTTTTACTATCTAAATTAAATTAAACTATTTAATAAAAATAAATCTATGAATACAAAACGTAAAAATCTAAAAGTGTAAAAAAAATATGATAAGAATGGATCTAGAGTGGTTGATTTCACCTAACAAATCCCACACAATTTATTCTTCCTAATTATTAAATTCTAATAATCTCCCGTTGATGATTAAAAATTCCTTAAGTATTCAATATCTTCTCTCAAATAATATCAAAAATATCTTCAACTAACAATTCCATAGCTCTATGCGAATTTAATTAATTGGAGACTCATTATGTACTTTGAATTTTCTGAAAAAACACACTAATCGCGGTAAAGCATCTCTACTTTTGTTCAACTAATGGTGTTTAATTCTAGAACTAAAATAAAAAATCACCTCTCGGTCTCATTGTCATTCAATTGATCAATCAATAATTCGTAAAAAGAAATATTAAACATTAAGAATAAGAATTAAACACTCAATCATGGAAATATTAAAAATAAAATAACTCAGAATATAAATTGTGTGTTCATTGCTAGACTACATCAACGCTCTAGAAAATAAAATTTAATTCATAATCAAATTGAAAAGAAAACAAATAAAACTTATGTTTTTCATCTGAATTGGTTGATCAACATGAAACTCTCGCCTTTGTCCTCGGATCCTCCTCTTGAGAAAGACTCCCAAAAAAAAAAATTTACTTTAATGCGGCACACTCTTTTCCTCTCGGGTTTTCTCCTCTCTCTTTTTTCCCTAAAGAGCCTTTAAATAGGTCAAGGAATCCTATTCCCGTTTGGAGAAAATCCTAGATTTTTAGGCTTCATTTAACTGTCTATTTTGGCCCATTTAACTTCAGAATTCGGACTTTTGGTAAACTACAAAGTTGTAGCCCTTAAGTTAACTTTTCAGCCCAACTTAAATCATCTCGATTGGACATCCGAGCCCAAAGTTATGCTGAAAAAACTAACTGATGTGCAGGCTGGAATCCTAATCCAAATTGGACTTGGATTTGGTGCAAATTTCCTTTGATTCCTTGCTCCAATTGGATTTGAATTTAATTGGGTTGGTCTTCTCTTGAATTCATGCCTGGCTGGATGTAAGTTGACTTGATTCAATTGGCCTAGCCCCACTTTGCATGTAAAGCCCTTGTAGATTAATCTGAAATCTTCTCATTCCTTCAAAGCACAAATGAATAGATAAATATAAATAAAAATCAAATCAAATCAAATCAAAAGAAATAAAGGAAAACTAGAAATTTTAATAAATAAGAGGATAATAAAAATCATGTAAAAATTACACTTATCAATTACATTAATGTAAGATTACAATAATGTAATATTACGGTGTAATGTAACATTATAGCAAACCAAATATCCCCTAATGTGATGCACATTACAATGATATGACATTAAGTTTTTGGTTTATTTTATTTTTTCTAACATTACCATAATTTAAGATTACAAAATATATCACATCATCTTAATCTTATCACATTCCTAAACAATGTAATATTGTATTCTTGTATTGAGATTATATTAATGTAAAATTATAATAACGTAATATTATGGCATAATGTAACATCACAATAAACCAAATATCTCCTAAGAGTATCAATTTGAACCTAATCACTTAGAAACAATCTCTAACTAATTGCCTCCAGATGATCTAGTCTATGTCCCAAATAAATAATCAAGTATCTCCCATCCCCCGCCCCCAAAAAAAAAATTTGGTATTACTATATAATAAACTTTAATGGAACAAAGAAAAATCACATCAAACCTCTTTTGTATGTTATTTTTGTATAACCCTTAGTATCTAGATATGGTAAAGAGAGATGAATGGGACTGGAGAGAGTGGAGTCCAATTATTTTTGTCTTGATTTAGTCTAATCGTTTTTCATGTGCTCTCTTGAGTCTTCAACAATAAAGACTTTAAAAATATTACTAAACCTGTTCAAAGAAGACTTGAATGAGATAAGAATTAGGAAAATATATACACTCCCTCTCGTGGAGCTCTCCCTCTCGTACTAGTACAAGTACTCCCTCCCTTAGCTGTGTGCGAAGGGTAACCTTTTCAATTTCCTAAGAAAGAATGGAGGATGATATATGTGATAGACAAGATGAAGTTAACAAAACAAGAGGAAGAAACTATTGCTATTTCGGATGAAGGAAGAAGGGAAGCTATTGAAAGTTGCAATCTGAGTTTGATTGGAAAATTCCTTACATGTAAGTATTATAATAAACTGGTTGCGACGACTACAATAAGAAGAGCATGGGGATTGAATGAATCAATGCAAATCCTTGAAGTGGGGCTGAATCTCTTCCAGTTCAAATTCCAATTTGAGTTTGATTTGGATCGAATTTTGAGAGGAGGCCCCTAGACCTTTGATAATTAGTTACTATTATTGCAACGATGGAAGAAGGGCATGACTGTGGGAAATATTTGATTGGAGGCTGCATCACTTTGGGTCCAAATATGGAGGGCACCATTTGATATGGTTTCCCCTTAATTAACAAAGGAAGTTGGGAGTCGATTAGGGGAGGTAGAGGAGGTGGAATGGAAGAAAAAAAAAGGATGATCTCGGTATGTTTATGCGAGTACGAGTGGCCTTGCCAATCTCAAAACCTATTCGAAGGGGCGGTTTTATAGCTGGATCAGATGGTGTGAAGTCATGGGTGAGCTTTAAGTATGAGAGGTTGCCCATGTTCTGTCACTATTGTTGAATTTTAGGCCATGATTTGAAGCATTGTGTAGTCCATTATGCTGTGGAGAAAAAAGGAGGTCACATAGAATATCAGTATGGAGATTCTCTTAGGGCAATGGGGGTCGTCCAAGAGCTCCAAGTAGTAAAGACACAGGTCCAAGTTTTGTCTCTAAGG
Source organism: Quercus dentata (assembly GCA_028216015.1). Classification (NCBI taxonomy): domain Eukaryota; kingdom Viridiplantae; phylum Streptophyta; class Magnoliopsida; order Fagales; family Fagaceae; genus Quercus; species Quercus dentata. Next base: position 8,740,257 of record CP116452.1, on the reverse strand, counting down.
AAGGCACGGGCTGTGAGGTAGAGAAGAGTTATGTTCGGGCAAAGGCAAGGAGGTTCGTTGGGGAAGATAGAGGTGCACATTGTAGTAACCCGAAAAGGGGGGTCTTGCATTTCATGGAATCCCACATCGCCTAAGGAAGCACATGAGAATGTGTTTATAAAGAATGACTTCCCTTCAATATGTAGAGGCCTTTTCCCCAGCGCAACCTGGGGAAGAACAAAACCATGAGGGGTATGGACCCCAAAGTGGACAATATCTACATAGTTGGGGTAGGGCCGTTATACACGGTTGGGATAGGGCCGTTACAGATAAACCCGATGGATGAATCATGGTCGTGCGATCGAGGCGTGATTAACGGTCTTTGATGCTTCCGATTGAGGCATCAATTTGTAGATGATCATTCTCAACTCGGCTTGCCCAGTTGGGATAGGGTCGTTACAGATGGTATCAAAGCTGTCCTGGTAATCTTGTGTGGGCTTAAAGATACTGCCCCACAAAGTGGGCTCTAACGAGGACGTTAGGGATTTAAGTGGGGGAGATTGTGATACCCCAATTTGATTGATTGTGTGATGTGTATGGGTGTGTGTTGAGTCCTACATCAAGTATTTATTGGGTAGATCTGGGCTTTATTAACAACTACAAGGAGCCTCAATTGTGACTAGTCCTTTTGAGGTATAGCGCGGATGTGGCTAGTGCTTTTCCTTGGGTCGTTACATATGGTATCAGAGCCAACCCAAGAACCCCCGTGTAGGCTTAGTGACACTACCCCATAAAGTGGGTCCTAACGAGGATGTTAGTGATTTAAGTGGGGGAGATTGTGATGCCCCAATTTGATTAATTGTCCGATGTGTGTGGGTGTGTGATAAGTCCTACATCGGGTATTTATTGGGTAAATCTGGGCTTTATTAACAACTACTAGGAGCCTCAATTGTGACTAATTCATCCGAGGTATAGCGCAGATGTGGCTAGCTCCTTTCCTTGGGTCGTTACATATAGTATCGTAGCCGGCCTGGTAATCTTGTGTGAGCTTAAAGACACTACCCCACAAAATGGGCCCTAACGAAGACGTTAGGGATTTAAGTGAGGGAGATTGTAATATCCCAATTTGATTGATTGTGTGATGTGTGTGGGTGTGTGTTGAGTCCCACATCGGGTATATATTGGGTAGATCTGGGCTTTATTAACAACTACAAGGAGCCTCAATTGTGTAGAGGCCTTTTTCCTCATTGTTGTGTGCTTTAAGGGAAAACAAAACTGTGAGGGGTATGAGGCCCTAAAGTAGACAATATCTACACTGTTGGGGCGAGGTCGTTATAAATGGTATCAGAGCCATGCCCTAGCCGGAAGTATGGGGCCCACACACGAGGATGCGTGTACCCATAAGGGGGGTGGATTGTAGTGACCCAAAAAGGGAGGTCTTGCATTTCATGGAATCCCATATCGCCTAGGGAAGCACATAGGAATATGTTTATAAGGAATGACTTCCCTTCAATGTGTAGAGGCCTTTTCCCCAACGCAACCTGGGAAAGAACAAAACCATGAGGGGTATGGACCCCAAAGTGGACAATATCTACACGGTTGGGGTGGGGCCGTTACAGATAAACCCGGAGGATGAATCATGGTCGTGCGATCAGTGTGTGATTAACGATCTTTGATGCTTCCAATTAAGGCATCAATCAGTAGATGATCGCTCTTAACTTGGGCTTGCCCAGCTAAGATGGGGTCATTACACACGTGCTCGATCCGGAAACGTAATGGGTACAAAATCTACACCAGAGGAAACCGGTCCTAAAATTTAGCATCCTGAATAGCTAGCCATGGGTTTTTCTGAAGTTGGTGAAATGGGTGTGAGTAATACTAACACAGGTGTGGGTCACGTGGAGCCTATACCCCTAGAAGACCATAGTTTTGAACCTGGGAGTCTTACTTCAACTCCGGACTTGATTAGGCCTAGTAATCCTAAACCCAAAGGTACATGGACTCGGATAAACAAAATGGATTTTGGTTTAAGTGGGTTCACTAAGTCTATTACACTACCTGGCCTAGGCAAGAGAGATACACGTGAAACACAGGGGGGTAGATTGAAGAGCGGACTCAAGAAAGGTAGACCGAGTAATGATGAGGAAACCAAAGACCATGTATCGGAGGGGCGGAGAACCACCCTTGCCAGAGCAATGACACTCATTAAGCTTGAACTGCTAAGGACTTGGGAACCCTTGGTCAAGTTTAAGCCTTCGCAAGATTGTAAGGGAGCAAGTTCCCATGGTATGTTTTCTAATGGAGACAAGACTTGATAAAGATGGTTTTGAAAAATTGTATGGAAATTTACCGTTTCAAAATAAGATCATTGTTAAATATTCGGATTTTGGAGGAGGGTTAGCTTTTTTGTGGAAGAATGAAGTTAGTTTGGAGGTAATTAATTTCACTGTTAACCATGTTTTGGCTAAAGTCACGAAAGAAGATGGTTTTATGTGGTACTTGACTGGTTTCTATGGGTGGCCGAAGCACAAAGAGAAAGAAAATTCTTGGAGATTGTTGAAATACTTACAATCCTTTGTAGTGGGACCATGGGTGGTAATGGGAGATTTTAATGCTTATTTACATGCTTAAGAAAAGAAGAGTGCAAGGTAGTCACAATTTTCTCAAATTGAAGCTTTTAGGGAGGCTTTGAATTTTTGTCACCTTCAAGACATAGGATATAAGGGGTATCCATACACTTGGAGCAATAATAGACCCGGGGAAGCTAATACCAAGATTCGGCTTGATAGAGGTGTTGCCAATAAGGAATGGACAGACAAATTTCAATTAAGTAAAATTGTGCATTTGTCAACTTATGCTTCGGATCACCTACCAATTTTACTACATGTTCAATCCTTTTCACAACTAAGGAAGCAACGTGGGAGAAGCTTCAAGTTTGAGGAATCTTGGTTGCTCCAAACTGAATGTGAAGAGGTTGTTCAGGAGACTTGGGGGAAGGCAGGGGAGGAAAGGGTCGGTTTGGCGGCAATACGGAAAAATATAGGTTTGTGGAGTGGAGCTTATGGCTTGGGGTTCTCCCATAACTGATTCAAATACCATTGCTATCAAAGAAATTCAGAAACAGCTAGACAGATTGAATGAGGCCGAATTAACTCAAGCGTCAAAAGTTGAATTTTTGGGTTTAAGTAAAAGGATGGATGATCTCCTACAAAAGCAAGAAATTTATTGGGCCCAACGGTCTAGAATAAATTGGCTAAAACATGGGGATAAGAACACAAAATTTTTCCATGCCAAAGCAACACAAAGAAGAAGGAAAAATTATATAAAGGGTATCCGGAATACTCATGGGCAATAGGTGGAGGAGTTGGAGGAGGTGGTTGGGGTAGCTTCAGCCTACTTTAATAACCTTTTTCATGCGGGAGTGGGGGATCAGATGGAGGAGTGCCCGAATGCGATTGCAATGTATGGTGACCGATGACATGCGGGAATTTCTCTCTCCCGATTTTACTGCTAAAGAAGTGAAGGTGGCTCTATTTCAAATGGGACCAACAAAAGCTCCAGGACCTGATGGTATGAATGCCCTTTTTTTCAAAAATTCTGGCATGTTATGGGTGATTATGTTGTTCTAGCTGTTTTGGATTTTTTAAATAATGGTAATATGCTACCCGATATTAACCATAAAAATATTGTGCTTATCCCAAAAGTTAAAATCCGGAGAGAATGTCCGAGTTTAGACCCATAAGCCTGTATAATGTTATTTACAAAATTATTTCCAAGGTATTGGCAAACAAGTTGAAACAAGTCGCCTCGATCATCTCACCCACTTAAAGTGCTTTTGTCTTGGGGCGGTTGACTACTAATAATGTGTTGGTGGCATATGAGATACTTCATACCATGCACTCCAAAAAAAAGGGGAAGAAGGGTTCCATGGCATTAAAGCTAGATATCAGTAAAGCCTATGATCGAGTGGAGTGGCACTTTCTTCAACAGATTATGAATAAGTTGGAGTTTCCTGCTGAATAGATAGAAAGGGTGATGAGTTGTGTGACAATGCCATCCTTTTCTATTCTGATAAATAGGAAGTCCTATGGCATGATCCATCCATCTAGAGGAATCCACCAGGGAGATCCATTATCACCCTACCTATTCTTATTGTGTGCAGAAGGCTTTACTGAGGAAGTCTCCATCTACAGAGGGGCACCAAAGGTCATGAGCCTTATGTTTGCAGATGACTCATTGCTGTTTTACCAGGCAACTCGGGCTGAAGGGGAAACCATAGCAAAGATCCTCCAAACATATGAAAGAGCTTCTAGGCAAAGTATTAATTTGGAAAAGTCTTTAGCTTATTTCAGCAGCAACACTTCATATAGGCGGAAGGGTTAGATCTTGGAAGTTTTGGGAGTGAAGAAGGTTGATCGGTTTGAAACTTACCTTGGTCTACCAACCTTGATTGGGAGGGCCAAGTATCACACCTTCTCATTCTTGAAAGACAGAATCTGGAAGAAGCTCCAAGGATGCAAGGGCATGTTATTATCTAGAGCTGGTAAAGAAATCCTCATCAAGGCAGTGGCACAGTCCATACCCATCTACACTATAAGTGTATTTCAAATCCCCATGAAACTATGTGATGAATTAGATGCATTATGTGCAAAATTTTGGTGGGGTCAAGTGGGTAATGAACAGAAAATTCATTGGAATAGTTAGGATAAGTCAACTGTTTGAAAGAAAAAAGGTGGAAAGGGATTTCAGGATTTGAGAACTTTTAATCTAGCCATGTTGGCCAAGCAAGGTTGGAGGATGATTCAAGGCAAAGATTCGCTGCTCTACCAATGTTTTAAAGCAAGGTACTTTCCGAGATCAAATTTCCTAGAGGCTAAAGAATCACCTAATTGCTCATATGTGTGGAGAAGTTTGATGGCTGCAATGCCTATTCTTCAATCCAGCCACTGTCGAAGGGTTGGTAATAGAGCTTCAATCAATGCCTCGAAGGATAAATGGCTCCCAAATTTTCCCACAAACAAGGTCCTAAATTCGATCCAAGAAAATTGGGGTGATCCGATGGTATGTGCGTTGATCAATTCGGAGCTGAATATATGGAGATATGAGGATATTCGGACTATCTTTCATAGGGACGAAGTTGATGCCATCTGCCAAATTCCGTTGAGCCGAAGATATGTAGCTGATACCACGCTTTGGTTGCATAATCCACGAGGTGTGTTTATTGTCAAGTTTGCTTATCATGTGGCACAAAGACTCCTAACCGATGTAGCTCGGGTTGGAACATCTAGGGGCTATGTTGTAAAAAAGGTTTGGGTTGCAATATGGAAATTATGGATCCCCGATAAAATCAAAGTTTTCGCATGGCGAGCTTTCCATGAGATTCTACCAATAGCTGTGAATCTAACTAGAAGAAGGGTAATCCATGAAGAAAAATGTTCACTTTGTACAAAAGAACCAGAGTCCACCATCCATGCTCTATGGGATTGTGCAACGACTCAAGATATTTCAGCTGGAAGTGTCCGTAAACTGCAGAAATACAAACATGGACAGCCCAATTTGTTGTAACTGATGGACGAGTTTGTGGAGCGACGGATTGTAGAAGAGATTGAGCTATTCTGGACCCAAGCGTGGCTAATCTAGAATTAGCAAAACTCTTTGCTGCATGGAGGAAAAATGAAGAGTCTGACTTGCCTGAACAAAAGAGCAGAGGAGTGCATTGAAGATTTCAAACGTGCTCAAACCCAGCTAAATGTTCAACCGAGGCAAAGAATCGAGTGGAGAGGTATGGAAACCACCACCATCAAAGGCGTACAAACTCAACTTTGATGCAGCATTATTTTCGGACTTAGGCAGAACTAGTTATGGAGTAATAATTTGAAATGAAAAGGGGGAGGCTATGGTCTGCTATGATCGCTAGTGGACCAAATGTGCATACCAATGAAGAAGCAGAGCTACTTGCTTGCCGAATAGCTATAGAATTTGCTGTGGATGCTGGTTTTTCTAGGTTGATTATTGAGGGTGACAACAGCAATGTTATTCATGCCATCTCTTCTTTTGTGGAAAGTACTTCTCTATTCGACAATGTTGTGGATGATATTCACCATTTGATAAGGGGATTGCATTGATCTAATTTTTGTTGTATTAGGAGGGGTGGGAATAGGGTAGCCCATGATTTGGCCCATCATGCTAGACATACATTAGATGAGGATTTGTACTGGATGGAGGACTTTCCCCCACTAGCCATGGGTGCTTTGTATCATGATATTATATCCATTTAATTGAGTGAATATTCCCCTTTCAAAAAAAAATAAATAAATAAATAAGATAAGAAGATGAGAGGCATGCAACTACTCTTCAGTTATATATATATAGTATACACCATGTCACAAGCTTCAATGTGCGAAAACAATGGCCTCTAAGAAGTACATCACTTCCGTGGTTCTCTTCATTCTGATGCTTCTCTTGGCCTCATCAAAAGCGGAGTTAAGGGGTGTAGTCGAGACTTCCAAGCTTGGTGTAACAAGTAAATCTGCCCTTTTTCTTGGTTTTTATATTCTGTTAATTTGTTGTTTAATGTTTTTCAGAAAACGAATAAAAGTTCAATTATTTTCTGTTAGAAACATGTGATACAATGATTTAATTTATGATATCTTAATAGGTTAAACACGTGGATGAATGGAGAAGAAGAAAAATTTGGTGTCCTTTATCTGATGTCAAAACTTTTTCCGACAATATTTGGAGCAAAGAAAAAAAAAAGTCATTGACTTCAAGTACGTTAAAGTTGTTTTGAACAAGTGTTCACTATTTAGTTTAAATCTCGGACATGAAGTAATAATAATATTATCACATATGAGTATATGACTTCTTAGCAAGATTTTGTTAAGCTAACTCTACTTTGGCACATCCAAGAAAAAAGAAAAATGTTAAACTATATTCCGAAACTTTTTTTTGCTAGAACTCTATTTAAGACTTTTTTTGTGATAATTATAACATATGGCTAACTCTGCAGTTCGAGCGTCCTTTTCCCTCCTAAGGCTCTCAAATACTTTGTGTACGGGGTGGTGTCAATTCAATTACAAAGCTTTGACTAATTATATGGTATTAATTTTGTTAAGTTCTAAAAGTATAGAATAATTGGCAAATCGTGAACACAAACTTGTCTAGATATAGATCTTAAAGTCTATAGATATTATTAGACAATGCTCAAGGTAATTCAAGTCAAGATTCAAGAACAAGTAAGTTGCGGAAAGAAGATTTCAGAATTCGCTTGCTTCGACCGATCGAGAGACAGACTCGATCGATCGAGAGTCGTATCTGCAGAATTTTAATTAAGCCCAAACAGGAGTTCAAGCCCATTAAGGATTAGGATTTCAGATCTACTTCTTCTAGTATATAAAGGAAAACCTAAGCACATTTTATTATGACTTTGGAGGTACTTTTGCGATATCTAAAAGGTTTTGTGCCTTCCTCTATCAAAGTTGCTACCGGATATCACTCTTTTATCTTTAGAACTAGTAGATTTGAAGTTGCTGCATCAAGATCAACAATAGTTAAAGATCTAAACCTTCAAGGGTGGTCTTGGAGTCACAAACAAGAGAGTTTGTGTTTTTTATCACAAGTGTGGGTGCTTGTGTTGCAAAGGCCTAATAGAGAAGGAGTTCGTGGATTCGGAGCTTGCACGTGGTCGTGTCAGTAAGTTCTACATATGGTAGCAATAGGATGTTAGTGGTCTAAGTCTTATTGTAAACTTCGATTCTTTATAGTGGATTTGCTTTTTACCTTGAGGATAGCTAGGTTAAATCCTCTCCGGGCTTTTTACTTGTTTAGTTTTCCTAGGTCATCATATTGTTGTGTTATTTACTTTTCCACTGTTTTGCATGATATGATTGTTTTGTTTAGCCTAGATCTGAATAACAAACCTAAATATTCACTTGGTTAATTAATTAGGTTACACAATCTAGGGCACAGAGATCTAAAAACGTACAAGTGGTATCAAAGCGGTTTAACTCTTGATTTAGGTCATTAAGAAAAAACAAATATTACTATAAATAGCAAAAATAGTACTGTTTTCGAGGTTTTAAAGAAGGAATTTGCTTAAATTTAGGTGACACTTGAGACTCAAGTTCAGATCGATGCCGTTTTTCTTGAACCCGCCAAATTTCATGCAATTCCGACACTATCTCCCTGATGCCCTCTATTGACACCCCCCTTGATCTTGCACAGTGATTTTCGACGCCCTTATTGCTCCAGGAAAGCTTGTGCTGTCTTTTCTACATCAAATAAGTGCTAGAGGTGTTAGGACATATGTATTTCACTTGTTAGGAACATATGTCACTACTTTATGTAATTGGCTTATCCTTTGACAAAACACACTTTACTTGTATTTGGGTAGATTTAGGATGTGTTTAAATACTTCAAGAAACCATGTTTCAAGATCAAGTGTTGAAGCCTTCAAGTCTGTCCAAGAAAACAAGTTAATAGTGCAAATTCATTAAAACTCGATAGCTACATCTATCGAGCTTAAGAAAGTCATTCAAAGCCTGGTGTGCTCGACACCTCCTATTTGTCGAGGTTTAAGAATTTCTGAATTCAAATCCGATTTTCTTGGGACCCATGAATATGTCTTTAGGCTTTCTTTTCTCTTAACCCTAGACATATAAAAGGATTGTTTTAAGGACCGTCAAACAGTTTACAAGTTGCACAAGCATTGAGCAAACTCTGTTCAAGCAAATTGTGACTGGAGACGAAGTTCTTGCCCTAGTTCATCTCTTTCTCTTGAAGAAGTTGCTGTGTATGTGCACCGTAGGGTTTTATGACCAAGCATCTTCTTGATCTTCATCATGTGGATGAACTGAAGAACTTTGCAACCAACAACCTTCTTAGTTGGTAATTGAAGTCACGTATTGGGATTCGCGTAATTGGTTAGTCACATACTTGGGAGTTATGCATCAGAAAAGGGAACTATCACTACAGAACAAGTCCAATTGGGTATTGGGGTAAGGGTTCAACTGTAGGTTGGTAAGGTATTTGGATTCCTTTACTTGTAATCGCTTGTTGTGATAATAGTGGAGTTTTGAGAGTGGTAACTCGAAAGTCACCCGGTGGGGTTTTTGCCATTAGGTTTTCTCCATTCGTAAACAAATCACCGTGTTCTTTATTTTCCGTTGCATAATTAGTTTATTGGTGATTTGTTTGTGCTACCACGCGTTTGCATGATAAATTGATTAATTAATAACTTGACTAATTAATTAATTAATTTCTATCACAAGGGGTCATTCAGTTTGTGGCCTATCAAGTGGTATCAGAGCAGGCATACTCTGATTAGGGTTTTATCTTTGCTGTGTTGATCCATTGACCCCTGTTTGTCATGGATAGAGAACAGTCATTAATCATACCTCCTTTATTTGATGACACTAACTATGTATACCGAAAAGTACGCATAAGAGTTTTCTTGTAGTTTTTAGATGAGAAAGTGTGGCAATCTGTGGAGATAGGCCGAACTAAGCCTACAAAAGCGTCACCGAGAGTGGGATGATGCCAAGATTAAGGTGGCAAACTTCAACAAGAGAGCATTGAATGTGTTATTCAGTGTAGTCGCCAATGAGGAGTTCAAGAAGATATCCTCAACTGAAACTGCTAAGGAGGCTTGGACCATCCTCCGGACAACCTATGAGGGTACAAAGGCTATAAAAGATTCAAAGTTTCAGAGGCTCACTACAAGCTTTGAAGAGATAAAAATGGAGGAGGATGGGTCATTCGATGAGTTCTATGCTAAGCTAAAGGACATAGTGAACTCAGCCTTCAATATTGGGGAAACCATTCCCGAACCCAAGATTATAAGGAAGGTGCTCAAATCTCTACCCGAGAGATTTCATGCCAAGATTACGGCAATAGAGGAATCAAAGGATATTGATAAGATTCCTTTGACTAAGCTGGTTGGAAACTTGCAGACCTACGAGCTAGGGTTGACAAGGATTGGTAAGACAGGTAAAGGCAAGAGCATGGCAATCAAGGGCAAGAGCAAGTGAGAGACATGGGTCTTCGATGATGAAGATTCCAAGATGAAGTCCTACATCACTAGGCGTTTTTAAGAAGTTTATGAAGAACGCAAATGGAAAAGGTTTCGACAAGGACCGCAGCAATCTAGTTCTTCTCGGTTTAAAGGCCAAGACAAAGGGAAGAAGGATGCTAAGGAAGGTGGTCAATACACTGTTCCCATAGGACCTAAGTGCTTTGGTCATCAAGGCTTCGGTCACATGAAGAATGAGTGTCCTACATATCTCAAGAGCATTAGGAAGAGCAAGGCACTTGCTATTACCCCGAGTGACACCGAGCCTGAGGATGATTCCGACAATGAGGATGATAGAATCTGGAATGCCTTCACAGCCACTATTAATCCTACTCAAGGGATTGTTGAAGATATGGTTGAAGAAGAGGAATTGGTGGAATCTAAGTTTGAGAAGATGGATGATCAAGATGACATTCATACAGCCTATGAAAAACTGTACAAGCTTTTTGAGAAATATGAGAAATTGTATAGGCTAACCACCAAAAAGCTCGGTGATGTGGATTTGATGAGGCTAATCGGACCATTGGAGCACCGAGGTTTGAGAAAAATTTCTTGGCTAAGAAGACCAAAAAGCTTGAAGCAGAGTTGTGTCAAGTTAGAGCTCAACTAGAAAGGACTTCAAGCGCAAAGTTGGATGAGATGCTAAGCATTCAGAAATCTACTTGGATCGAATTGGCTTAAGGTATGGTCTCTCTTCCTCTAATATTGCTTCTTCTAGTACTACTGTTTTTGTTCCTCCTGCTAATAATGTTAAAATTGAGAATAATGAGATTAAAACTGAATTAACTAGTGAGAACATAGACAAGGGTAAATCTATCTTAGGAGCACTCCTTAAGCCCGAGAAGAAAGATGTTAAAAATCCTAGAGCTAAGAAGGCTAACTCTTAAAAGCCTAAACAAAAGAAGTAGCATCTCTGTCATCATTGTGGAGCTTCCGGTCATACTCGACCAAATCGCTACAAGTGGCTTGCCACTCAACAAAGTAACGACATGATAGCATCCGGGAACCAGAATCGCCTTCAATCCTCTCTTGCTCCCCTTAGAGATATTTTCAAAGCCCTCATGTTCCTTTCGAACTTGAACGGTTTTTCTCCCTCACTGTCGGTTCAAGGGTTTAATCGAAGGAAAGGTTCTTCCAAGGTGTGGAAGGAAAAAGGTTCCAAGTGATTCTGTCACTTTTCTCTCTCTCTTTTTGTTTTTGTGTGTGCACTACTTATGTGTTTTGCTATCAAGTTTTGAGTTAGTATAGTTTTTATGCTTTGGTTGTTTAGCATGTTTTTTATTGGTTATTTTTCAGTTTTGATTTGTTTTGTTTTTCATATAAAAATTTAAAAAAAAATTGAAAAATCAGAAAAATACAAAAACAGTATGTGTTTTGTGTACATTGGTACTTGTGTACCTTGGATGGCCATTGAAACAAACTCTGCTCAACTTTGTATCATTTGTAGCTTAGATGAGCATCTCTATGCACAACTAAGTAAGTGAGCTTTGTGGCTCTTGTTTGTGATGAGTAAGATTAAGTTATCTCTAGTACTTAACACTCATATCACTCTTTTTTACGAGAAGTACTAAAAAATCCTGAGAGAAAGACATAAATAACCATCTCACCACTGTTGCCCGCCAATCATAATATGACACCTGTATGCTTCGGCATAGCAAAAGTGCAGTGTCAATGACATTTGTGTGCTTAGGCATAGCAAAATTGGAATGTCAAATATTAGTGGGTATTTCTTTTCTCTCTCTAATATGCTCATGCATGATATGCTTAAAAGAAAAATATGCAATAAAAAAAAAAAAAAAGGCAAAAAGATCAAAATGTTTTAAAAATGATTGCAAGCGTGTATTCTAGGAGATGTGGGAGTTATAGGATGTACCTCAAAGGTGATAGTCCCCATCAAGCGATTATGATTGTGTGTGAATTAAAGTGATTTTCTCATATCTCAAATTATCATAACTTGTATACACATATGCAATCTTGCGATATTTTTCACACACAATATGCAATATTCTTTGCTATTCTTGATACATGTGTAGGTATAATGTGATTTGGCTATCACAAGGTTTTGCATGTGTTAATGTATGCTCACTAAACTGTCTTGACTTGTTTTTTAAAATAGAAAATTGGTTAGATTTGTTTAGTGAGTGTGTGTGTTTTTGAGGATCCATGTGCTTAAAATTTTTACTAAGAGATGATTTTGAGAGCTTAATATGTTGATTGGATCATTGGTTGAGTTGCATGTTGGATTACATTCATGTCTGTGTTTTTTACATCTCAAGAAACTGGTTTTAAAAGCTTGCTCGACACCTCCTCGATACCTTGCTATCTGTTGAGCTTCTTGAGCTTTTTCTTATCGCAATCCCGACAGCTTCTCGACACCTGGTGGATCGATCGAGAATACTTCTACCTTCTCGATGACTTCTTGACACCTACTGGATTGATCGAGAATGCTTCTGCCTCCTCGATAGCTTCTCGACACCTGATGGATCAATTGAGATTCTGATTAGGTATCTAGTGAATTGTTCCTCAACACCTCCTCGATACCTGTATCTGTCGACGACCATTTTCATGACACCTTCCTTGATAGATGTCTCGACACCTCTCGACACCTTCATCTGTAGAGATTTATGGGTACACTTTTTAAAGCTCCCTGTGCGATTTGGAACTCATTTCGCTCGATCTCTCTCTCGATACTTCTCTGATTTCTCTCCCAAACTCTCTCATCTCACTCCAATAAGTATTCCTCAAGGTTTCTTCAAGCTTTTTCAAGTTTTTCTTCATTTGGTAAGCTTCTAATCCTTTCACATTCATGCATTTCATGTTTTGAAACCTAGGTTTTGGGGTTTTTGAAAATTTTTGGGGTTTTTCAAAATTGATGAGTTTTTATTGAAATTTTGGGATGGGTTTTCACTTAATTGAGTTTAAAACCTCATACATTGCATCACATTAGCATTATAATGGTATTGTCATGCATTTAGATGTGTGCTATCTGTTTGTGTGTTGATAGGTTTGGATTAGGCTAAGCCCATGATGAAATTTCTTTTCCGTGTCACATGTTCATGCATTTTCCATGCATACGTATTCTCTTTTCAATATAATTGTTATACTTGAAATTGCTTGGGACTTTTCTGATTGTCTTTCTTTTTCTCCCTCTCTTTCTATTTACATTAGTCGTGTCTATGGCATATAGGCGTAAATCCACTCCAGCTTGGAACCCTCTTCGTTCCAGAGCTTTTTCATCCTCTAATCCTACTCTATCTCATATTCGTTCCGTAATGATGATGCCTTCAAGGCATTTTTGGAGAACATTTCTAGACGAGGCATTCATTCGTAATGCCAAGTTATTCTGTCGGACTTTGTCGACACCAACCTTCCCTCTGTCATTCACGGCAGGAGATGGGAGTCACCGTGTGATGTCTCGGTCACCTGTCTACTTGTGCTTATCCAGGAGTTTTACTCCAACATGCACGGGATTGATCATTTAGTACCTCTTTTCTTCACTCGCATTCGAGGTACACGCATTCCTATCACACCGCAACTTGTTGTGGATGTGCTTCGGGTCCCTAGGATAGAGTTTCCTGACTATCCTAGTTGGGAGCGTCCGAGGACTGTGTCTAGGGATGAGCTCATGTCTACTTTCTGTGAACGCCCTTCTATTTGGGGTAAGCGTTAGTTTACACCATGTCGACCTTTTGCTAAAGGTCCTAGATTTATAAACATGGTGATGACCTTTGTTTTGCATCCACTCTCTCACTATAAGTCCATTACAGAGCTTCATGCTCGATTTTTGTTATCTCTTCTTAAGCATCTTACTATAGATTTCCTTTTTCATTTCATTCTTTCTATTATAGATGTTCATCTAGATTCGCGTCCGTGACAAGTTCATCTTTCCTTCCACTATCACGAGGATCTTACACCATTTTTCTGTTCCTTTTCCCTTTTCTGACCATTTCACCGTTATGTGTGCCATAGATTACACTACCGTTAAACATAGTGAGGCCCGACTTCGGTCACACCAAATCGGATTCGATTGCTCCTCCCTCCCGTTCAGCTTCATCCCATTCTGCTCCATCCACATCCGCTCCTCCCTCTTCTTCGAGCGATGTGACTTTAGGAGACATCATGGTACAACTACAGCGTATGGATGCTCGCCTAGATACACTCTTTACTGAGTTGTATCGGGTGAACGTTCGTGTCGGGCCGTATTACACGGCAACAGGCATCCATGGGTGGTTTTGCTCCCGAGGCTACTTCTTCACCACTTTCTCCCGTGGCTTCGATTCGAGGATGAGGATGATGATAATGGTGATGACGATGATGCTTTAGATGATGGAGATGCTAGCTCTCTTGATAAGATGTCCGCTTGACACTCTTACCCTTTGTCACTCGTGACAAAAAGGGGAGTAGTTTTGATATGAGAGTAGTCATTCTTAGGGGGAGAGTTAGAATAGGACCATTTTGTTAGGGGGAGTGTTGATATGTTTTGAGGGATGTAGTGAGGATAGTATATATCTTTTCTTTTCTTTCTTTTTAGATACATTATTCTTGTATATGAGGTCCTGTGACCATTTATTGACATACATTGTACTTATCTTCTTTTTATATTAATGTATGTTTTTCTTTCACCTACCCCTTCATGTGTTGTTTCTTTTCTCCCTTTATACACAAGCTTCTTATTACTTGTATGTAATCTATTATTTTTGTTTCACACAAAGATGCCTTAATGAGTTTTGTTTAAAGTGTTTCAGAAATACAAGTTGTCAAAGTCTACTTGCCATAAACTCTTTTCTTGCAAAGTTTTTCAAGAGTTTGTGTTAGGATAGATTTTATTATATTTAAGAAGTGAATATGAGTTGAGTGATTTATGACTTCTCTCATATGTTCATTTGTTTGTTGTGATTTTGTCACGGATTGCCAAAGGGAGAGATTGTTAGGACATATGTGTTTCACTTGTTAGGAACATATGTCACTACTTTATGTAATTGGCTTATCCTTTGACAAAACGCACTTTTCTTGTATTTGAGTAAATTTAGGATGTGTTTAAATACTTCAAGAAACCATGTTTTAAGATCAAGTGTTGAAGCCTTCAAGTTTGTCCAAGAAAACATGTTGATAGTGCAAATTCATTAAAGCTCGATAAATTTGCATCTATCGAGCTTAAGAAAGCTGTTCAAGCCTAGTGTGCTCAACACCTACTCGATAGGTGCTTGACACCTCCTATCTGTCGAGGTTTAAAAATTTCAGAATTCAAATCTGATTTTCTTAGGATCGGTGAATATGTCTTTGGGCTTTCTTTTCTCTTAACCCTAGACATATAAAATGATTGTTTTAAGGGCCGTCAAACAGTTCACAAGTTGCACAAGCATTGAGCAAACTCTGTTCAAGCAAATTGTGACCAGAGACGAAATTCTTGCCCTAGTTCATCTCTTTCTCTTGAAGAAGTTGCTGTGTATGTGCATCGTAGGGTTTTATGACCAAGCATCTTCTTGATCTTTATCATGTGTGTTAGGTTCTAAATGTTTAGAACAATTGACAAATCGTGAACACAAATTTGTCTAGATATAGATCTTAGAGGTTATAGGTTTTATTAAACAATGCTTAATGTGATTCAAGTCAAGATTCAAGAACATACAAGTTTCAGGAAGAAGATTTCATAATCTATCTAGTTCGATCGATCGAAAGACAGGCTTGATCGATCGAAAGTCGTATCTGCAGAATTTTAATTAAGCCCAAATAGCGATTCAAGCCCATTTAAGATTAGGGTTTCTAATCTACTTCTCCCAAGATAAAAGGAAACCCTAAGCACGTTTTTATATGGCTTTTTAGAGAGAAAAGAGTGTGCCTCTTTTGTATTTAGGGTTTTGTTCCTAAAAAGCTCTCTTATGTCTTCTATCGGTGCTATTCCTTAAAGAATTTCAAGATCCGGTATTGTAGAAGTTGTTGCCTTCTCTAGTCATCAAAGGTACTGATGATCTAAACCTTCAAGGGTGGTCTTGGAGTCACAAACAGGAGAGTTTTTGTTGCTAAACCTTTGAGTGGGATCTCAAAGTCACAAACGGGGGTGTTTGTGTTTTGTAAAGGCCAAAGAAAGAAGGAGTCTGTGGATTCGGAGCTTGCAAGTGGTCGTGTCGGTAAGTTCTACTAGTTGGTAGCAATAAAAAGTCGAGCGTGGGGGCTTGTAAGTATTATTATATGAACTTCGATTCTTTCTAGTGGATTTGCTTTTTACCTTGAGGATAGCTAGGTTAAATCCTCCCTAGGTTTTTTACCGGTTTGGTTTTCTTGAGTTATCATATCGTTGTGTTATTTATTTTTCCGCTGCTTTGCATGATATGATTGTTTGATTGTGATAACCTAGATTTGGAATTTGGACTAAGTAACAACTTGACTAATTACCTAGGTTAATCCAATTGTGTTTTAAAGGGTCTAAAACCAACAAAGGTGGATGAACTCAAGAACTTTGCAACCAACAACCTTCTTAGTTGGTAATTGAAGTTGCATACTAGGATCCACGTAATTGGTTAGTCACGTACTTGGGAGTTGTGCATCAGAAAGAGGAACTGTCACTATAGAACAAGTCCAATTGAGTATTGGGGTAAGGGTTCAACTGTAGGTTGGTAAGGTACTTGGATTCCTTTACTTGTAATCGCTTGTTGTGATAATAGTGGAGTTTCGGGAGTGGTGACCTGAAAATCACCTAGTGGAGTTTTTGTCGTTAGGTTTTTCCCATTCGTAAACAAATCACCGTGTTATTTATTTTTCGTTGCATAATTAGTTTATTGGTGATTTGTTTGTACTACCACGCGTTTGCATGATAAATTGATTAATTAATAACTTGACTAATTAATTAATTAATTTCTATCACAAGGGGTCATTCAATTTATGGCCTATCAAGAGGAAATGCATACCGAATCGTCTTATTTTCTAACTACCTTGATCATCTCTATAAAATACCATATATATATTTGGTATTTAAAATTAGTGTCTTACTTTATATATATATATATATATATATATATATATATATACACACACACACACACACACACACTAGATAGAAATTCTACTCTTACCTAATCTAAGTGTATATGTGTGAGAAGCTCCCTTCTCAAGACTTGAACCCCAACACTTGCCTCCCATACCCTACAAGCACTTATACTTGTGGAGTGACTTTCGCACCAAGGGGTGTGCAAGGGTAAATTAGCATCATACTTTTTTTTTTTTAGTAAAAAGAAAAAAAAAACATGAGTTTATGTATCGAATAACAATTATCATCTGATTAATATGAAAATTGACATGCATATTAAAAGAACGAGAAATTATTATCCAACTATAAAGCTTTTAAAATATTAAATAATTATTTGCAAAACCATTTCACAAGCTAGCATAAACTCAAATCGATGTGAATTCCATGTGGTAAAATTGATGGTGGTAGTACTAATTTCAAATCCACATCTTTAATTGATGTCTACATTAAAGAGTGATATTGTGATATGTACAGATTATGTATAATAAAGAGTATGTGAAATTAATGTCTTTTTAAAATAACTCTTATTTGTAGCATTAATATACATGGCACAGAGAGAGAGAGAGAGAGAGAGAGAGAGAGAGAGAGATGTAGGAAAATAGAAATAGCAAGAAAGATTACAATGCACCCTTGACGCGACGGTCGGGGACGAAACTACCAAGGGGCTGAAGGGGGTCATGCCCCCCCCCACCACCTTTGAAAAAAAATTCTCTAGTATATATATTAGCATAAAAAATTTACTTTTGGCTTTAAAATTAATATACTTGGCCCCCTCTCCCAAACAATTTACAAGCTGACCCATGAAACCAAAAATGAAAAAATTATCAAATCATCCCTTGTCTAGTTGTCCCAAGAATATCAAGAAAAATTTTCGCTAAACAATTGGATAATTTACAAATCTGGACAACAAAGAAAATCTACAAAACAATTCACATATTCAGATAATAAAAAAAAATCTTTGGGCACAAATAAGTAAAAAAATAAATTATAACAAATCAATTAAAAATCCTAGCAAGATAAATCACAAAAATGTAATAATCTTTACCCAATTTTTACCTCTCATTTGAGAGCTTTTTGTCTCTCTCAAATGACTCGATACCACAACATCACGTAAACAACTCATATGCTATTAATCACTTCATCCACACACAAATTAGTGTCACCAAAGAACTTGGATCGGTTGATGTCTTTTACTCAACCCATGAAAAAAATTTATTTTTTTAATTAAATAGCTACTGCCCTTTGACACAACCCGTGAATTTTTTTTTTTTTTGAATGATAGAATTTTATTAAATTTTAATGTTTTATTAACGTTGGGACACACTTGACATGCATGCATAAATGTAATACACGTGTGAAACAACAATCTACTATTTTTTGCTTTACCTAAACTGCCACCAGAGCATGTGTGTGATTAGTCTATTGGTAATAAACTTTGTGCCTTAGCTAAATTAATGTAGTGATGGGAAAAGATTTATTATTTACATAGTTGAAGAATCAAAGTTACCATTCATAATCAAGTAATTGTTTCACAGATTTCTTTTTCTTTTCTTTTTTTACTACTTTTTCAAAATGGAAATTTTTAAAGGAAAAGATCTCACATCTTTATGCTACCTCAACCTTAACCGAGTAAATATAAATAAAAAATTCCTTAACCAAGACACCAATAATTGTCTCACCCTTTGTTTTGCTGAATTTTAGTGCATGATGTTGATTAACCGTTATTTTAGTAGTTTTATTAATGTAATACTAGACATGGATTTGAACTTTTAACTATAGTTTTTGCTTCTTCTTTTTTTAGAATCTTTTATATATAGCATTATGAAGTTATTAGGTATAGAATTATGTGAAAAGAATAAATAGATTTTTAAAAAAAATTTATAATGTGCATAGAATAAAAAATTGGTCTAAACACAATCAAACCTTGAAAATATTAAGATATGCCAATTAACTTGTAGAACTCTTGATAATAAATATCTATTATTGATTTTCACAAAAGAAAAAAAAATACAAAATTAATTTAAAAAATTAATGCTAATAATACATCATTGTCAATCTATTAACATTTCCTAGTATGGGTTAATATTCTAAGTTCCTAAAATTATTAAACAAAGAACTTTGGCCCCTAGGTTTGAATCTTGGTTCATTCCTGCCTCGTGTCATTACTTAAACAAGGAAAAGAAACTTCCGGCAAGGGACAAGAAATTCCCAACCCCAAGGAACCGTAGTCAGAGCTATCTCTCTCTATCATTAAGTTCCTCGTGATAAATCAAAGTATCAATGTGAACCTTTTAGCTCAAAAATCAATCTCCGACCATCGCCCCTGGTCAATCAAGGTGAACCGGTAATAAATAAAAATTTATAACGTGATAGAATAAAGAATTGATTTAACTTTAGTCCGATCTTAAAAATATTAAAATATGTTAATTGATTTATAAAATTTTTTATTATAAATATTTATTATTAATTTTTATAAAATAAAATATAAATAAAAAATTTTAAAAATTAATACTAATAATATATCATTTAGTATCAATATCCCAACTTTTTAAAATTCTTAAACAAAGAAATTTGCCCCCTGAACGTTGGTTCCGTTCCTACTATAAGTCATTACCTAAACAAGGAAAAGAAACTTCTGGCAAGAGACAAGAAATTCCCAACCTCAAGGAACCGTAGTCAGAGCTATCACTTTCTATCATTAAGTTCCTCATGATAAATCAAAGTACCAATGTGAACCTTTTAACTCATAAATCAATCTCTGACCATGGCCCTTGGTCAATCAAATCATCCCTTGACTGGTTGTCCTAAAAATATCAAGAAAAACATTTAATTAAAGATTTGGACAATTTACTAATTTAAATAACAAGAAAAATCTACAAAACAATTCACATATTCAGATAATAAAAAAAAAAATATTTGGATACAGTCTAAGTAAAGAAAAAACTATAACAAATCAATTATAAATCCTAGCAAAACAAATCACAAAAACCTAATAATCTTTACTCAATTTTTACCTCTCATTTGAGAGCTCTTTGTCCCTCTCAAATGACTCCACCTCATAGTCATACACTGCTAATCACTCATCCGCACACCAATTAGTGTCACCAGCAACTTGGATCGGTTTGTGTCTTTAACTCAACCCATGAAAATTTTTTTTTTTAAAGAGTTGTTGCTCTTTAATACAACACGTGGAAATTTTTTTTTGAATGATAGAATTTTATTCATTTTTAATGTTTTATTAACTTTGGGACACACTTGGCATGCATGCATAAATGTAATACACATGTGAAATAACAATATATTGTTTTGTGCCTTACCTTAACTGCTATCAGAGCATGTGTGTGATTAGTCTATTGGTAATAAACTTTGTGGCTTAGATAAATTAATGTAGTGGTAGGAAAAGTTTTATTGTTTACATGGTTGAAGACTTGAAGTTACCGTTCATTATCATGTGATTCGTTAATAGATCTCTTTTTCTTTTCTTTATTTACTACTTTTTCAAAATTGAAATTTTTAAAAGAAAATATCACATATCTTTATGCTACATCAACCTTTACCAAGTAATTATAAATAAAAATTCCTTAACCAAGACACCAATAATTGTCTCACCCTTTTTTGGTTGGATACTAGTGCATGATGTTAATTAACCATTATTTTAGTTGTTTTACTAATGTAATACTAGACATGGATTTCAACTTTTAACTCTAGTTTTTGTATTTTTGTTTTTTTAGAATCTTTTATATATAGTATTATGAAGTTATTAGGTATAGAATTATGTGAAAAGAATAAATAGATTTTTTTTTAAAGTTTTACAATATTGATAGAATAAAGAATTGGTTTAATCTCAATCAGACTTTGAAAATATCAAGATGTGACAATTGACTTGTAGAACTCTTGATTATAAATATCTATTTTTGATTTTTACAAAAAGAAAGAATACAAAAAAGGTTTTAAAAATTAGTGTTAATAATGCATCATTGTTAGTATCAATATTATAATATTTTAAAATTCTTTTTTTTTAAACATTTTAAATTTTTAAACAAAGAACTTTGGCCTCCAGATTTAAATTTTGGCTCCGCTCCTACCTCCGGTCATTACCTAAACGAGGAAAAGAAACTTCTGACAAGAGACAAGAAATTCCCAACCTCAAGGAACCGTAATCAGAGCCATCACTTTCTATCATTAAGTTCCTCGTGATAAATCAAAGTATCAATGTAAACCTTTTAACTCAAATATCAATCTATGACCATGGCCCTTGGTCAAACAAGGTGAACCGGGAATAAGTAAAATTTATAATGACAATAAAATAAAGAATTGGTTTAATTTCAGTCCAATCTTGAAAATATTAAGATATATTAATTAATTTGTAAAAATCTTGATTATAAATATTTATTATTAATTTTTATAAAAAAATATATAATTTTTATAAAAAAATTAATATTAATAATACATCGTCGATATCAATATTCCGACTTTCTAAAATTCTTAAATGAAGGACTTTGACCCCTAGATTTGAATGTTGGTTCCGTTCCTGCCTCAAGTCATTACCTAAACAATGAAAAGAAACTTCCGGTAAGAGACAAGAAATTCCCAACCTCAAGGAACCGTAGTCAAAGCTATCACTTCTATCATTAAGTTCCTCTTGATAAATCAAAGTATCAATATGAACCTTTAAACTCAAAAATCAATCTCTGACCATGGCCCTTGGTCACTCAAGGTGAACCAAGAATAAGTAAAAATTTATAATGCGGATAGAATAAAAAATTGGTCTAACTTCAGTTAAATCTTGAAAATATTAAGATGTGTCAATTGACTTGTAGAACTCTTGATTATAAATATCTATTATTAATTTTTACCAAAAGAAAAAATACAATTTTTTAAAAAAAATTAATGCTAATAATACATCTTTGTCAATATCAATATTCTAACTTTCTAAAATTCTTAAACAAAGAACTTTGCCCCTAGATTTGAACGTTGGTTCCGTTCTAGCCTCAAGTCTTTACCAAAACAAGGAAAAGAAAGTTCTGGCAAGAGACAAGAAGTTCCCAACCTCAAGGAACCGTAGTAAGAGGTATCACTTTCTATCATTTAGTTCCTCGTGATAAATCAAAGTACCAATGTGAACCTTTTAACTCAAAAATCAATCTCGACCATGGCCCTTGGTCAATCAATGTGAACCGGGAATAAGTAAAAATTTATAATGTGGATAGAATAAAGAATTGGTCTAACTTCAATCAGATCTTGAAAATATTAAGATATGCTAATTGACTTGTAGAACTCTTGATTATAAATATCTATTATTAGTTTTTACAAAAAGAAAAATACAAAATTTTAAAAATAAATTAATGCTAATAATACATCGTTGTAGTATCAATATTTCAACTTCTTAAAATTCTTAAACAAAGAACTTTGCCTCTAGATTTGAATCTTGGTTCCGTTCCTACCTCTAGTCATTTCCTAAACAAGGAAAAGAAACTTTTGGCAAGAGTCAAGAAAATCCCAACCTCAAGGAACCGTAGTAAGAGCTATCACTTTCTATCATTAAGTTCCTCACTATAAATCAAAGTATCAATGTGAACCTTTTAACTCAAAAATCAATCTCTGACCATGGCCCTTATGCAATCAAGGTGAACTGGGATTAAGTAAAAATTTATAATGTAGATAGAATAAAGAATTGGTCTAACTTCAAATCGGATCTTGAAAATATTAAGATGTACTAATTGACTTGTAGAACTCTTGATTATAAATATCAAATATTAATTTTTACAGAAAGAAAAAAATACAAATTTTTTTAAAGAAAATTAATGTTAATAATACATCTTTGTCAAGTATCAATATTCCAACTTTCTAAAATTCTTAAACAAAGAACTTTACCCCTAGATTTGAATGTTGGTTCCGTTCTTGCCTCAAGTCATTACCTAAACAAGGAAAAGAAACTTCTGGCAAGAGACAAGAAATTCCCAACCTCAAGGAACCGTAGTCAAAGCTATCACTTTCTATCATTAAGGGTCCGTTTGTTTTGGCTTCAAACCATTTTAGGAAATCATTTTCCGTAAAACCGTGTGTTTGGTTGCACATGGAAAATAAAATTTTCGGAAATGCATTTCATTTGACCATAAAAATAAAGGCTTCGACTCGAAAATCATTTTACGTTTCTATTTTCACTTCAAACCATTTTCGAGCTCGGATGCACAAAGAGAGAGAGAGAGAGAAGAGAGAGTAGAGAGAAACAGCAAGAATACAACGCAATGTGTCGAAGTGTCGATCGCAAGATCGGGCGAGATCGTCGCACCCCAGCAACGGCAAGATCGTCACCACCCAAGACCGATCCATCCAAAACCGATCTCGTTCTCGACCCAAAGCTCATTGGCGCCGCCGTTCTTGCCATCGTTCTCGTTCTCGACCGCCAATCACCGATCCAATCTGCCCATGAGTAACCCAATCACCGATCTACCCTTTTTCTCTCTACCCATGTCGAACCCAATCACCGATCTACCCATGATGAACCCAATCACCTCCCTCTCTCTTCCTTCTTCTCTCCATTTGACCAGATTTGATGAATTTTTTTTGGTTGGGTTTTGTTTCTTGTGTTTATCTATTGAGAAATGATATTATATATTTGTTTGGATGCTGAGAAAATGGTTGAGAAAATGTGAAAAATTTGTAGGAAAATAGCATTTTCAGAATGTTACCAAACACATTAAAATATTTTCTAGAACAATTTTCATAATGCAACCAAACACTAGAAAATATTTTTCTTTCCCGAAAATAGCATTTCTGGAAAATATCTATTTTCCCGAAAATATTTTACATTGAACCAAACACAAAGATAAGTTCCTCGTGATAAATCAAAGTACCAATGTGAACCTTGTACCTCAAAAATCAATCTCTGACCATGGCCCTTGGTCAATCGAATCATCCCTTTCCTGGTTGTCCCAAGAATATCAAAAAAAAAAAATATATATATATATATATATATATATATATTTATTTAGCTAAAGATTTGGACAATTTACAAATCTGGACAATAAGGAAAATCTACAAAACAATTCACATATTTAGATAATAAAAAAAATCTTTGGACACAATCTAAGTAAAAAACAAATTATAACAAATCAATTATAAATTCTGCAAAACAAATCACAAAAACCTAATAATCTTTACTCAATTTTTACCTCTTATTTGAGAGCTCTTTGTCCCTCTCAAATGACTCCACCTCATAGTTATACACTGCTAATCACTCATCTACACACCAATTAGTGTCACCAAAGAACTTGGATCGGTTGGTGTCTTTAACTCAACCCATGAAAAATTTATTTTTTTAAAGAGTTGTTGCTCTTTAACACAACACGTGGAATTTTTTTTTTTTTTTTTTTAATGATAGAATTTTATTCATTTTTAATGTTTTATTAACTTTGTGACACACTTGGCATGCATGCATAAATGTAATACATGTGTGAAACAACAATCTACTGTTTTGTGCCTTACCTAAATTGCCATCAGAGCATGTGTGTGATTAGTCTATTGATAATAAACTTTGTGTCTTAGCTAAATTGATGTAGTGATAGGAAATGTTTTATTATTTACATAGTTGAAGACTTAAAGTTACTGTTCATTATCATGTGATTCTTTAATAGATCTCTTTTTCTTTTCTTTTTTTACCACTTTTTCAAAATGGAAATTTTTAAAGGAAAATATCTCACATCTTTATGCTACATCAACCTTAACCAAGTAATTATAAATAAAAAATTCCTTAACCAAGACACCAATAATTGTCTCACCCTTTTTTTCGCTAGATATTAGTGCATGATGTTAATTAACCATTATTTTAGTTGTTTTATTAATGTAATACTAGACATGGATTTGAACTTTTAACTATAGTTTTTGTATTTTTTTTTTTAGAATCTTTTATATATAGTGAGCGTTTGGGGAGAGCTGAAAGTTGCGTTTCACTCCTGCGTTTTCATGCCTTTTTTTTTTTTTCCTCTGCACGTGAACAGTAAAATCACCGTGCAGGGGGACAAAAACACTATTCACACACTGTTCACGCACTGTTCATGAGTCCCACGATACTATTCATACATTTAAAAATTATTTTGCTACAGTGTTTTCAGTTTTCAGTTTTCAATTTCAGCAACAATAAGTTTAATCCAAACGGACCCATAGCATTGTGAAGTTATTAGGTATAGAATTATGTAAAAAGAATAAATAGATTTTTTTTTTAAAAAAAATTATAATCTGGATAGAATAAAGAACTGGTTTAACCTTAGTCAGACTTTGAAAATATCAAAATGTAACAATTGACTTGCGTAACTCTTGATTATAAATATCTATTATTGATTTTTACGAAAAGAAAGAATACAAAAAAAGTTTTAAAAATTAATGCTAATAATGTATCATTGTCCGTATCAATATTTCAACTTTTCAAAATTCTTTTTTTTTTTCTTTAAACTTTTTAAAATTCTTAAACAAAGAACTTTGGCCCCTCAATTTGAATCTTGGTTCTGTTCCTCGCTCCAGTCATTACCTAAACAAGGAAAAGAAACTTCTCGAGAGAGACAAGAAATTCCCAACCTGAAGGAACCGTAGTCAAAGCTATCACTTTCTATCATTAAGTTCCTCGTGATAAATCAAAGTATCAATGTGAACCTTTTAACTCAAAAATAGATGTCTGACCATGGCCCTTGGTCAATCAAGGTGAACCGGGAATAAGTAAAAATTTATAACGTGGATAGAATAAATAATTGGTCTAACTTCAGTTAGACGTTAAAAATATTATGATGTGTTAATTGATTTGTAGAATTCTTGATTATAAATATATATTATTAATTTTTACAAAAAGAATTAAAAATTAAAAAAATAAATTAATGCTGATAATGCGTTGTTGACTGTACCAATATTCAAACTTTCTAAAATTCTTAAAGAAATAACTTTGTCCCCTTGATTTGAATGTTGGTTCTGTTCCTGCCTCAAGTCATTACCTAAACAAGGAAAAGAAACTTCTGGCAAGAGACAAGAAATTCCCAACCTCAAGGAACCGTAGTCAGAGCTATCACTTTCTATCATTAAGTTCATTGTGATAAATTAAAGTACCAATGTGAACCTTTTAACTCAAAAATCAATCTCTGACCATGGTCCTTGGTCAATCAAGTTGAACCGGGAATATGTAAACAAGCTAAGTTCTAGAATCCAGGAAAAGTACGTAATTGATTTTTCTTTAGTTACGGTCAATACGCGCAGTGATTTATTTATTTTGTTGGGGAGTATTTGTATTTCTCGAACCATTTGGGATCGGAAAAAGTTTGGTTTTAATTTTTCAAACTGGTTTGCTAGAAATGTATCCTTAGCAATCGAAACAAACAGTAAAAGGGTTCTGACTTCTGAGCTATGGCTTGCCAAGGAAAGCAATCAAAACATGTTACACCTGCACTCTTAGTTGCTTGCTGGTTTGTTTTGCTATCCTCCTGCAAGGCTAATCTAAAGGCAGAAACAGAGGCTCTACTCAAAAAAAAAAAAAGCCTCCCAGCTGACCAACCAATTCTGAACTCATGGGTAGAGCAAATCAATTCAACTGCTTCAAGTGCATGCATATGGCATGGAATAGCTTGCAATGATGAAGGGAGTGTTGCTGAAATAAACCTTGCTTACTCTGGATTGAAAGGTACCCTCGAAAACTTTGATTTTCTTTCCTTTCCAAACCTTCTTCGCCTTGATCTTAGATCTAACAAACTCAAAGGCACCATACCAATGAACATTGGCATGATTTCTAAAGTCCAATATCTTGACCTTTCCATTAATTCCTTCAATGGGTCACTCCCTCTTTCCCTTGCTAATCTCACTCAAGTTTATGAGCTTGATGTTTCCCAAAACAATATAACAGGAAAACTCGATAGCCGTTTGTTCCCTGATGGAACGGGTAAGTCTAAAACCGGACTCCTTAGTCTAAAAATTTTCTCCTCCAAACTAATGAGCTTGTTGGCAGAATTCCTGAAGAAATAGGCAATTCGAAACACCTGGTTCTACTGGCTCTTGATGGGAATTACTTTTTTGGTCCTATCCCTTCATCTTTGGGAAATTTGAGTGACTTAACCATCATTCGTCTTGCTGATAATCAACTTTCAGGACAGATTCCTGCCAACATTGGGACTTTAAAACTAACAGAGGTGTACCTGTTGTTTAACCAGTTATCGGGCTCTGTACCAGAAGAAATAGGAAACCTTTCTTCCTTAGTTACTCTACACTTAGCCGAGAATAACTTCACTGGCCACTTGCCCCAACAAGTGTGTAAAGGTGGAAAACTTGCTAATTTTAGTGCAGCCTTGAACAATTTCATTGGTCCCATCCCTGTTAGTCTTAAAAACTGTCGAACCTTGACAAGGGTTCGGCTTGAACATAACCAACTAACAGGATATATAGACCAAGATTTTGGGGTGCACCCAAATCTGACTTATATTGATTTGAGTTACAACAGGTTGAGAGGTAAACTCTCACCAAACTGGGGTGAATGCCAAAACTTGACTGTTTTGAGACTTGCAGGGAATATGATTAGTGGTAAAATCCCCAATGAGATTGTTCAATTGAGCAAAATGGGATACATTGACCTTTCTTCCAATCAATTGTCAGGTGACATACCGGCAGAAATTGGAAAGTTATCCCAATTGTACTCCCTATTCCTGAATGACAACAAGCTTTCAGGTAAGGTACCAGTGGGAATTGGAGGACTTTCCAACTTGGTATCTTTAAACCTTTCAATGAACATGCTAAATGGGCCAATTCCACTTCAAATAGGGGACTGCTGGAAGCTACAAAGTTTATCTTTGAGCAATAATTACTTGAATGGCATGATTCCATATCAAATTGGTAGTCTTGTGGCATTACAAGATGTACTAGATTTGAGTTTCAATTTACTGTCTGGAGAGATACCACCCCAGCTTGGGAGCCTTAAAAATTTAGCAAACTTCAACCTCTCACACAACAACCTCAATGGCTCAATCCCCACTTCACTAAGTAACATGATGAGCTTGACAAGCATCAACCTGTCAAACAACAACTTAGAGGGTCCTCTTCCTGAGAGCAAAATCTTTCGGTCATCTACATTGGAGGCTTTCAGTAACAACAAAGACCTATGTGGTGAAATCCAAGGTTTGCGTCCATGTAATGCCTCAATAATAAAGAAGGGTGGTGGAAAAGGGAAAAGAAAAATTGTAATAGTCATTGTTGCTTCTTTAGTTGGTGCATTGTTAGTTTCATTTGCATTTGTTGGGATTTTTATATTTCTCCAAAAGAAGTCCTCAAGAAACATGTTGAAAGCTGAAAACACATCAGGGACTGAAAGTCCATTCTCACTATGGTACTTTAATGGGAAAGCCGTGTATAAAGACATACTTGAAGCTTCAAAAACTTTGATGAAATGTACTGTGTTGGGGTGGGATCATCTGCAAAAGTTTACAAAGTGGGAATTCCAGGCAGTCAAGTATTAGCAGTGAAGAAGCTGAGTTCTCATGCTGAAGGCGTAGGGGCTGAGAATATAAAAATTTTACCAACGAGTTAGCAGCTCTGACAGAAATAAGACATAGGAATATTGTAAAGCTCCTTGGCTTTTGTTTCAATGAAGAGCACATGTTTTTTATATATGAATTCATGGAAAGAGGAAACTTAGCAGATATGTTACGCAGTAAAGAAGCAAAGGAGCTAAATTGGGAAACTAGGGTACGAATTGTTAAAGGTGTGGCCTATGCTTTATCTTATATGCATCATGATTGTGTTCCACCTATAATTCACCGAGACATCTCAAGCAAGAATATTTTGTTGACCTCTGAGCTTGAAGCCTGTGTCTCTGATTTTGGCACTGCGAAGTTCTTGAAGCCTGATTCATCTAATTGGACAACAATTGCAGGCACGTATGGCTATCTCGCACTGGTAAGCTTCAAAGCTTCTCTCTTTTGATTTTTTTTTTTTTTTTTTCTAAATTTAAACATGTTTGTTTTAGAACTTTGTATTTTTTTTTTAAATATAATTTTTTTCTATTTTGGGATATAAGTACATGGGATGTTATATATTTATTAAATAATGGAAAGGAATGAAATGAAAAAAATTTCTGAAAATATTCATTTCATTTCCTCTTTGTCTAGAAGTTTAACTAATAGGAAACAAAATGGGTGAGAGCAAACTCATTCGTACATTTTCCTTCACAAATTCAATTTTTCATATATCCTCCAAAAAATACAAGGCATGAGAGGGAAAGGATTAGTGACATTTAATGCAAATTTGATCAAAATTCCTATATATATTACTCATTTCCTATCATACAAATGTCCTAATATCTGCCTCACTATTACCTGATGATAGAATCATTATTTTTTTCTAGTCTAAGGTACACGTTTGGTCCATAAAGTTTGGGATTATTTTCATTTTGGATATTTATATAATTTGACTACTAAATGCTAGATAAGTGGTGTCCATTAAGGCACCTCACTCATCTAATGCCAAATGTCACTAAACTACTAATGGAAATGAAACACGACTAAATTAAAAACAAAATCAAACATGAATGGTTGAAATAAAAATTTTTAAAGGTAAAGGGTCAAAATTAAAACAAACTTAAATTTAAACGCCAAGAGTGTATTTTAGTCTTATTTTACATTTTTATTTTTGTAATTGAATCTTGTTATCTTGCACCAAATAGGCTATACATTTAAGTCATCATCAAGATCAATTTTTTACTTATCTTTTTACTTTTTAGTTTTTATAATACTAATAATAACAATAATATTAATATTAATATTAATAATATAGCAAAAAACGATTGCTTACTTTTTCAATAAAATAAAATGTATAATAGAAATATTGTTATAAAATGATTCATCTTAATTTATTATATATATATATATATAACTAATAATTTCTTGTGATATTATAGTACATGTTTTAACTCAAATCATGTCATTGCATTGATTTTTTGCAGAGCTTGCTTACACAATGGCAGTGACTGAAAAATGTGACATTTATAGTTTTGGTGTTTTGGCACTCGAAGTTCTTATGGGAAAGCATCCAGGCGAACTCATTACAGATCTACAATCTTTAGTTGGTACAAATGTCCAACTCAAAGATGTGTTAGATGATCGTCTTTCACCTCCCATAGGTCAAAAGACTGCTTATGATTTAACTCTAATAGTGAAATTAGCAGTTTCATGTTTACGTACCAATCCACAATCTCGCCCAACCATGCGAAGTGTGTGTCAGCAGCTGGAGATGTAGGCTTCTAATAATTAAAGTAATCTTCTCTTACCCTATGTGTGGGCATTTTGTGTATGTTTTTTTTTTTTTTGTATGTAAGTTTGTAAGACTAATAAAGATGTGTAAGATGCTTATATTGAACGCAGACCATGCGTCCTTTAAGCATGTCATGTTAATTTTCATGTATTGTGGGGAATATTTTGGATGAATAAATTCATTTTATGCATTAAAGTCCCACATTAGTTAAGTATTATAGAGAAACCTAGATTACGTTGTTCTTTTTAACTATTACTAAAAGGAAAGAAAATTAAGTTTTTGAAAAAATCAATAATGCAATAAATATTTTCTTGTATTCAATAACTGGCAGTTACCACGTGCCAGAAATAAAACACCTAAAGCTACAGCCATTTTCAATTAAAACCTCACTAAACGACACCCGTTCATCCTTCAGGTTTCTCTTCTCTTTTGCTTGTGAACTTCGATCGTTCAATATGAAACTTGAAATTTGGAACTTATTAAATAATATGTATTTTGTAATATATTTTTCAGAATAATATATATTTTGTAATTAAAAGGTCATTATAAATTTAATGTTAATTTTCTTGTAGTTACATTTTATCATAAATTTCATTTTTATTTATATAATTAGAATTATGAATTAAATTATTTATGAAATCAGTCATTCGGCGATTGATCCAACCATAAATGGAATAGAAAATCGGGCCTTTTCAATTCTTTTTCCGACCTGATTTTTAAAAACAGGGATGAAGCCACACAAATCTTATAATGTGCATTAAGTCAATACTTGTCAATTCTTAATACAAATTATCTTGACTTAAGGGTTTTTTTTTTTTTTTTTTTTTACTAAAGTCAATATGCCTTGTTGAAACTTGAAAGTCCAAAAACTTCGAATATGACCTCCAAAATGACCCAAGACTTGGAAGCTATCAATTTTTCAAGTTTTGTCAGAGCAGAAATGTGAGACTAATTATTTATAAACCAAGTGTTCTATTTTTTTTTTTTACCACTTTACTTAAATATTCTTTCTTTATTCTTTTTAATTACTCTTTTATTCTTTTTTATATATATATATTATTATTTGTATGGAAGAGAGAAAAAGTTTGAATAAAGAAATTCAGTTAAGAGAGACAAAGAGAAGGGAAAGGGTAGAGTTCAAGAGAGATGGGTGGCTAAAAGTGAAGAGGAAGATATTTCTTATGGGAGAGAGAGAAAGTTTGAACAAAAAATACCAAAAAAAAAAACAAATAATACATTTGTTAGTATAATCCTATTGTTAGAACATCACTGTAGCAAATGTCAAATTTATTTGCATCTAATCTGGCACATCTCATGAAAGTAATTTTTTTGTGTTTGGTATGCTAAATGCTAAAAATTTAGCATTTAGCACATTTGATGCTAGTGCTTAAAGCATTCTCATCAGCTCTCTCATAAAAAATGTCATTTTAACACACCAAAAACCTACTTTATCATTTTAGCACATCATTTTACAATTCACTATTTATCACATCTTCTATTTTTCAATTCTATACATTAAAATAATATATCCAACACATTAAATAATATTAAACAAATTCCAACACCTTAAACTACCATCACAATCAACCTCCACAAACCACCAACGGCAACGGCAAATCACCACCAACGGCAAATCAACCTCCACAAACTACAACAAATTAAGCCCAAATCACAATCACTGGATCTCCAACAAATTCCAAATCAAAAACCTCAACAAAAAGAAAAGAAAAAGAAAAAGAAACTCAAAATCTTCAACAAACACCGTCGGACCACTACACCCACAAACACCGCCGCCCACTACAGCCACAAACATCGCTGGCCCAAAACTCAACCAACCACCACCACAACCACCGGCCCAAAATCCCAACCCAACCGATCAATCAATGACCCAAAACCCACACATCGAAACCCATCCCAAATATCACACCCACGACCGATTAAGAGATCTAAAGGTCGGTGGCAAGGGCTCGGGAGGTTGACGGCGAGATGAGGCAGCGAGAGATCTTGAGCAAGGAGGACCGAGAGGGAAGAGATAGAGAGTGACGGAGAGAGAAGAGAAAAATGCAAAGTGATGAGAAAGGAGAGAGAACGATGAATAAAAAAACAATAAACAGAAATTGCATTTTCATCCGTTTGCTCTCAAAAATGAGAGCGTACTGTAGCATGTTCTATAATTTTAGCATATTTAGCATACCTGATGAGGGTCTGTTTTTGTGTTTGGTGTGTCAAATGTGCCAAATATTTGGCATTTGGCACATTTGAGAGACCTGATGAGAATGCTCTGTGTAGAGTCTAATTATCTTGAAATAATACCATAAGGTCATTAATATTGTGCACTATCATCTTGCATCAATTCTAAGCTTAAGCCTCCTATAAAATTTAAAAAATAAAATTAAAAATTCTAAGTTAAAGCCTAAAGAGTAAAGACTAAGAGATAATATCTCATACGCCTGGTGCATAAACTATTTTGTTCCTACATTTTTCATAAGCTATGAAGTTTGAGAGAGTGACATAAATTTTAACGGTATAGTTTACCACTTTCTCCGAAATGATTTCTTGACAGTGTTAGGGACACAAGAAAGGACGGCCCGACGTGTATCATCAGGGGCGTAGCTATGTGCAAGGGTGGGGGGCTATGCCCCCCCAAAAAAATTTGAAATTTTTTAAAATATATATATAATTATTTTAATGTTTTCAAAATTTAGTCTACAAAAATAAGAGTTGGCCCCCCCAAATATTTAATTTAGTCCCATGATGCTCTTAAAAAAATAATTGATCTAATAGTTATAAAGACGTAACATTATTTTTCGTAATTCTATTTTTTATTGTAAAATATGTTCTTATATCTGTTAAATACTTGATAATGTTTGGAACCAAACATGTTTGAATCTATATATTTTTCAACTTGTTATATGGAAATTAACAAGTCATTGACTCATTAAAAAAATAATGTCACTAAAATTACACATGAAATGTCTTTTTAGTTGCCACATAATAGGTTAGAATAAGATAGCTTCAAATATGTTTGGAGCCTAACTTATTCCTCCAAGTTTTGGAGCATTCATTTTTTTGAAAATTTCATTAGTTCAATTGAAAGATTTTTACTTACTTTAGTATAAAATTTGATAGTTTGTATCGAAAATGAAATTTTTAAAGAATTTCACTATAAAAATGGTAAAAATGAATTTTATTTTATGAAAGATCGCTATTAAATATAATTTTGATTGAAAATAATAAGCTCTTCTTTTGTTGGGTGTATGTATATATATAATTTATCAAATAAAAAAGTGTGTATATGTGCATATGGGGGGTTGTCTTAATAAATATATTAGTGTTGCGTGGTGTAAGACTGCGTTAAAAAACGAACCAAGTTTTTGGTCAAACAAAGCATTCCCTAGGGAAAGAAGTTTTTGGTCAAACAAAGCAAAATCCTAAACAAAAGAAAAGGAAAACTTCTAGGTAGCTCCTCTTTATTTTCCTCCCGCCAACAAAACTAGGGGAAAAAAAACAGTAATTAAATATTTTGCTAGGTTAGGACATCAATTTTTTTTAGTGTAGATAATGTTTGTGTTGGGAGGACCACAATTTGACTCCTTACAACCTCTAAAAGCAGGCTCGCGTGGTGTGATGTCGAAACCCATAAAAGATTTGAGTGTGTTTTTCTCATCACCAATTTGTTTTGAGGTGGAATGGCACAACTTACTATCCAAAAAATGGTATCAGAGCCAAGGTCATAGGTTCAAGTCACGGGAGTGTCATTGTGAGGGAGGGATTGCTTGGGGGACCACAATTTGACTCTCTACAACCACTCTAAAAACAAGCCCACATGATGTGATGTCGAAACCCATAAAAGATTTGAGTGTGTTTTCCTCATCACCAATTGATTTTGAGGTGGAATGGCACAGCTCACGGTCCAACAGTTTGAATTTTATATCTCTTACTTGATAATAAGAGACTTTATCAGTACACCATAAAGATAGATTATATATATATATATATAGGTTAATTATGGATGAAAAAAAGTTAAGGAGGAGGTGATATGAGTGACTTCTCTATTTGAGCGTGACCATAGTAATACTTTCACTCACTAAGACCGGTCCTAAAAGAGGAACCCATAGAACCGTAGCTATACCCCAAAGCCACAAGGGCACTTATGGGCAATGGGGCCGTGGTGCAGGGCTCCATAAGGATAGAATTAATTATGAGTTGAACTATAATATAAATGGAAAATAAAATTTTGGTATTAGTCAGCCATTAGTTCCATTTCTTGGACTTTTCTTTTCCGGTGTTTGCGGAAGCAAGCTTACAAGTTATCAATGATATTTTGTTAGGGCATGAATAATGGGGATGGAGTTAGTTGTTATTGGACTGTAAATTTGATCAAATGGAGTTGAAACTCTAGCACTTCCTATGATTATGGGATGAAACTAGGGATATGCTTTTTAATGTACTTTATAGAAGTTCAATTAAGTTGCTAGTTGTGACTCTTTATTTCTCAATCAAGAACACAATATATATATATATATATATATATATATATATATATATATATATATATATATATGTATGTATATTATAAAAACATTTTTTTTAATAATTCAATAATTACAAAAATTGAGAAAATAATTTTTTGTTATTGTTGTTTAGATAAATAGATAGTAGAAGAGGGACATGTGAAGTTCGAACCACAAACATAGAAATTGGACACCACAATAATACTATTACCACTCAGATAAATTGTGGAATTAAAAGGAGGTTATTTTAAATTCTTAAGCACATGGCAAAAGGCCAAGCCCAACCCAGCCCAATATTGGGTTTTCCATAATAGATTGAGTGACACCCTACATACGAAAAATGATTTTTTTTTTTTTTTTTTGATTAATTCGTAGTTCGTTTGTTCTTGGAAGTAATGTTTGATAAGTAGCTCCAAGCTTCCTCTATAGCATAGGGCCTATGGTCAACAAATAACCAAGGTAGAAAATATTGGAAGTAATGTTTAACATGAAAGGTTGGTTTAATTGGGCTTTTGGGCTCATCAACCCCTGTGAAAAACTTGAATTCCACTTTTTGATCATTAGAAATTGCTCTCTATATTGACCCAAACAAACAAGGTGGTTTCATTGGAATTATGATTAAATCATTAAATTCATAATTTTGTAATAGTTTAAGCTTTATAGTTTTAAGTAATCAATTATTTATCATGTTATCGGAGCAAGTGATCTTAAGTTTAAATATTGTCTCCACTAGTCTACCTTAGGAAACATTATCCCCCGATTCAAACAACAGGATAGAGTTGAAAATGTCATATTTTAGTATATTTATTTTCACTTGAGTATGTTATACATATAAATGGTCTTTATTTGGTATCTTGATTAGGACTTGCTAACACAGTTGTTTGTGCTTTTATGATCCAATGTTTGTGGTTTAAACCCACCTACCTCCTCCCCTAGCTACTATCTACCTAGCCAAAAAATATATATAAAAAACATTTTTTAACTAACTAAATCCCTTTATTACCTTTAACCCAAAAAAAATAAAAATAATTATTATGTTTGAGTCAATAAGTTTACTAATTAAGCTTAAATTTAGGTTTGAACTTGACTCATTTATTAAATAAGCTAACATAAACCATTTTTTTTTAGTCGACCCAACCTATTCAAAAACATTTCTATTTATTTATAGCACTAGTGGTAGGAGCTTTTTGATGGTGTAGAGGCAACATCAAACCTATTTTGTATGTTATGTACAGTACAAGTATTGAATAAACTGTTTTTATATAAAGATAATTTTATTGATAACGAAAGAAATTGCAAAGTATGTAAATCCACAATTACTAACAGATATATAAACGGAGGACACTTTTCCATCCAAATACAAGTTTCAGATTTAGGTTTTGAAGTTGTCCTTTGGTTATAATATAATCATGTAAGTGCAATATTGCAGTTCATAACTGTCATCCATAACTGTCATTTCAACTCAGCAACACGACACCGTTTTGTCACGGATTCAATAGCACTCAGCTACTGACTCTAAACGACGCGTTTTGTTCATGGAGTATTAATGAAACGGTGCGTTCCTTGACTTAATGAGACGGTGCGTTTTGATTCTGTTTCTTCTTCGTCGAGCCAGAACCAGAACCTCCTTCATCTTCAACAGATTATATTTTCTTGTGCGGATTTTCTTGCCAAGATGGGCTCTGCTCAGACTAGGGAGTTTATTTTGTTTAATGATCCGCCTGTGGATCTTGAAGAGCTTATAAGCTGGGATGCTGTTGGATTGTATCATAACAGACTGCTCTCTGAGCTCTCCCTCCCTCCTTAGTTCTCTGTTTTAATGAAGTTTCCTTTCCACCAAAAAAAAAAAAAAAAAACAGATTATATTTCATGTATACTTTGAAAAAAGAAGAAGAAGAAGGATTTCATGTGTAGTTGATCTGAATTAAACGCAAAAAAGGAAAGCCAAGTTCACTTCCGTTACACGTTATACTATCCAAGGACCTAGCTCTCTGAGTCCACAGCTTGCACTATTGAGAGTGACAATTAGCCAAACACAATAACCAAGTTAGGTCAAGAACAATATTGTAGGAATTTGGAAACACTTGTTTTGTTTCTTTGTGGAGGAAGACTTAGTAATACCTTAATATTCCAGCAAAAGAAAAGGAAATGACACCCAAGCCTGTCCTGAACAATATTGTAGGAATTTATTTTTCTTGCTTTTTAATATACAAATTAACTAATTAAATTTTTATATTCAAGTTCTTTTAACATCTTATTTTTCAATCGATAATATAACTAATTCACTTAATCTTTCTTGGGACATTGTTGATTTTAGATATGATTTTATTAATTTTAATTTTTATAAATGTCTTTCTCAAAAGCAATTATAACATGTATTGTTAGTAAAATTCGATAAACAATGCATGTATTTAGAAATGAATCTAACATTTTTATATAATTTAGTATGACAATTGGAGTGTATTCTTTTATTTGTAAAATTTCTTTTAAAACTTTTAATTTAGAAAATAAATCCAAACTATCAATATCATAGTAAACATCATGTTTGAGAAAAGATTCAAGATTAATTTTTCTCTTCTTTTATCTTTTTTAGGTTTATCATATCTAGATGCATATTTTCTAGTAGACATTTCTAATCAAACAATATATTTATAATGATTGGAATAAAAAATAACTTTCAAGTGTAAAGCAACGAACTTGATGCATATAAAAAGTATTGTTACCATGCCCTAGATATGTGTCTATGTGTCAAAACGCTGGCCTCTAAGAAGTTCATAACTTTGGGTTTTCTCTTCATTTTGATTTTTTTGTTTGCCTCAAAAGTGGCATCCAGACCTGGGACTTCCGAACTTGACAACCCAAGTAAGTCTGCCGTCCTTGGTTTTTTACTTTTAGTTTGCTTCATTATATTATTCTCATTTGATTAAAGTGAATCCAGAGAAAAAGAAAAAGAAATAAACTAGTTTATTTGCTTAAAACACAGTGTCTCATATCATGGGGTAAAAAGCTTCGAAATTTTTTGATAGAAATAGTAAGTCATTTATATTCACACTCTATCAAAGTGAGTGCTATATTTTTGGCATGGATACTCTAAAGATAGTAATATTATAAATATTACAAATTTTACTGCATTAATACTACGAAATAATATGTCAACTTTTAAAATATATGACAAAAAAGCAGTAATATAATTATGGTTCAAGTTTCACGTCCAAACAAAGAACAAGTTGGTCATTGAAGTTAATCATCAGCACCCATAACCGATTTATCACAATTGAGCTTGTATGAGTGGTGGTAAGTAATTCTCAATAACACAACAGAGTATCAACCCAAAAGCCTAATCAACACCGACCCACGATAAAATCTTCAAAAATTTATATACCTCCACCCAAAAGACACACCAATATGCCATTACAATATGTGTTTTTGTTACAGTCTGGATAAGTATATCAAAGTGGTATATAAATTGTAATAAAAGTTTGTAAGCTTTTTAATTTAAATTTCGTTTGAGTTTAAAATGTTTTAATATTGTGGCATTATTGTCTTGTTCTTTCAGAGGTGAAAAAAATGTGGTGCGGTGCCTCAATCAACACCAAATTCCGGGACCTATTTTGGAGGAGGTTACAGATATCTCATAGGCAATTCAGACAATCAAATTTAGGTATCAGAGCTTGAGTACTTTTTTTTTTTTTTTTTTTTTTGGGGTGATATTAACACATCATTTTCTAAGCTTTTTATGGTAAAATTAAATATGTCACAATATTAAAAAGCCTTGATTTTACGGCATTATTGTCTTAGGCAGTGTTTGTTTTGGGTGAAAATCACTTTCGGAAATACTTTTCTGTAAATGCGGGTGTTTGGTTGTACATGGAAAATAAATTTTCCGGAAATGCTTTTTAGTTGACCGTGTGTTGGGGTGTAAAATGATTTCCGTTTTATTTTACCTTCAAATATCATTTTCTGGAAAACAGAGAGAGAGCCGAGTGAGAGTGAGATTGCGCCCGCGTGCAGAGAGAGAGAGAGAGAGAGAGAGAGAGAGAGAGAGGAAGAAGAGAGAGGGAGAGAGCACACCCCTCCGACGAGCCAAGCTCCGACCGGAGAGATTGCACCCAGAGAGAGATTGAACCCAGAGCCCAGAGCCCTTTGACTTCGACTTCAACTTCGAATCGCACCCTTTGACTTCACCCTTCGACTTCGAATCGCACCCGGATCTCACCCTTCGACTTTGCTGGCGAACCCAGAGCCCAGGATCGCACACCTTTGACTTCGCCGACTTCGCACCCTTTGACTTTGCCGACTTCACATGCCTTCGACTTCGCCGAGATCGCACCTTAGGATCGCACCCTTCGACTTCGTCGACGAACCCAAAGCCCAGGATCGCATGCCTTCGACTTCGCCGACTTCGCACGCCTTCGACTTCGCACTAAGATCACAATTGAGAAATGGTTGGGTTTTGATGAATTTGACCGGATTTGATGAATTTTTTTTGGTTGGGTTTTGTTTTCGTGTAGAAATGGAATTATATATTTGTTTGGAAGTTGAGAAAATGTAAGGAACAAGAAGAAAATGTGTTTTTTTATATCATTTTTAGTAACACAACCAAACACTAGAAAATATTTTCCAAAGCATTTTTTGGAATGCAACAAAACACTTGAAAATATTTTATTTTCCCGAAAATAGCATTTCCGGAAAATATTTTACATGAACCAAACACAGCCTTAATCTTTCAGATTCACCAAATCCTGGAACCATATTGGTTACGGTTACAGTAATATGAAGCCCAAAATGTCTGCAGCTCCGGGCAGTCCAACTTGAGTGCTTTCTTTGTGCTCCTAAGCTGTATAAGCACCACATATATCATAACGCCTAAGATATGAAGCACATGAATAAAAGGAGTCATGGAATACTTGGGTCTCCACTACTTCTTTTTGGTGATTGAATAAGCTACAACCTTTTGTTATTAGAAATTATTAAATAAAAAAGAGAACAACTATACCTTCTTGCTAATATGGTCACTAGCATTAGAATTACTACATGAATTCATGCCATGTATGTGGCATTTTCTCAAGCATTTCAACATATAGCCTTCGCTTCATAGTAACTATTTTAGTCATAATTAAATCAAGACACAATTTGATTTTTCGTATAGATGAATCGAGTTTGAACCCCCAAATCTTTTAACCCACGACAGTAAAGCATTAGTGTTGATGATCATAATATTTTGTTTACCCACACTACGACTTTTGAAATTATAAATATTTATTTATTAAAAAAAGGAATAGAGACATGGTTTAATAAGGTTATCATTGTAAAATTGGTTCAAATCATGTCTTTGAATTTCATGGTCAAGATTTTAATTTTTGTATTTACTAGTCTACATGGTAGCATGCCTTTCTTAGATTTAAGCGAGGCGACATGAATCTTTATCACATGTTTGGAAAATACTTTTTAGTCATGTATGCTAGTGGATTCTAATTTTTTCAATAAAAATCATAAATTAACCCACTCTCATATAATATAACCATGATTATTTTGAGGAAAAAAAAAAATATAGAGGTAAATTGTATATTTCCATCCTAAAACTTTTTTGGTCAATTGAATGTCTTTCAAATCTTTAAAATTAAGTAATAATCAACCCATGAATTCAAAAAGACAATTGAAATCTACTGCTTTCATTATATAAATTCCGTAAACTCTCATTATTTTTTGTTAAATTTAAAGTTAAACTTTTTTTTGACAAATAAATTTTATGTTAAACTGGTTATGTGAGCAAAAACACAAAAATAATTGTGTTTGGACGGTTCGGAAGGATAGGTCATAGGAGATTAGTATAAGATATGAAGGGTAAGGAGAGGAGAGGGGAGCTGAATGGTTGTGTTGCACAAATAAAGGATGAGTTGCTATCATCTGCTTAATCATGATGAAGTTTTAAAACCCCTAAAGTTATAAATAAATCGCCTTTTAAACATTGTTTTGTAGTCTATGACTCCGTTGGGCCTTGATCCTTATTTAACTCTCTGCTTATTTTTTATAGTTTACTCTGTAATTTCTAATGAGTTTCATCTCCTATGAAAAAAAAAAAAAAAAAAACTGGCAAAGTGAACCTAATCACCCAGAAATCAAACTCCAACTGATATGGCCTTCGGCCAATAATGATTTAGTTCTCAAATAAATCATCAAGGTCTAGAACGCAAACAAAAATGCTTAGTTGAGGTGAAGTGTATATTTTTGCTTAACTTGAGCTGGCTATGTTCAAAGGACAATGATTAATACACCAATGAGAGGTTGATTTAAGTTGAGAGAAAAAAAAGTTCGGGAAGTTTAAAAATAACATTAATAGACATGTAAAAAAAGATGTGTCGATCGATTAAGAAAGAAATAGAAAATATGATTTTGAATAGAATAGAATAGTAGAAAATAATACATGTGATTGATTTGATTGGTTTGTTGAATATTTATAAATCATAACTAACTTTAAAAAAATTAGTGTTTTTTTAATTTATAAATTTCCCCAATAATTTTTTTTTAGGGCTAATTACAACTTACTCACATGTGATTTGGCTGAAATTTAAGTTGTTTACCTATAATTTGAAATTTGGCACTTTACTCACCCGAGATTAACTCAATTAGTATTCATTTACCCACCTCTCTTAAAAATGAGGTTAAATATGTATTTTTTCTCTCTTTTATGTCTCCTCCTCTCCAAACATTAAAAAAATAAAAATAAAAATAAAAATAAAAGAATACGAGAATACAAAATCAAAAAGTTAGAATTTTGTAAAAATTATGAACAAACATTACCACCACCATGAAAGCTTCAGTCAAGAATCATCTCTAGCAAAAACAAATTCCGTATGAACAAATATTATCGAAAAATTATCATTTTCACTTTCCATTAAACCACTAATCTTTGAACTTTCATAGATGTAATTCAATATGAGATATCAATGAAGAATAAACCAATTTGTTAGTGCATTAGTGCATTTCTCTCTCTTTCTCTCTTAATCTCTTTATTTCTCTATGGAAGGTGACTACCTTAAATTAAGTCAATTTCCTTACAATCCCCATTCATTCTCCTATAATTTCCATCAATTTCCATTAGGAACCACTGGGTTCCTAACAGCTTTTGGGATTTGCAAAGTAGTGACCAGCAGGTGGAGGTCAATGGGGCTATCTCTTGGAATTGGGCTTCACTGTGTTGTTACCACATTATTATTACCAACTCCTCTCTCTCTCTCTCTCTCTCTCTCTCTCTCTCTCTCTCTCTCTCTCTCTCTCTCTCTCTCTCTCTCTCTCTCTCTCAATGTGTGCAATGTGATTTGAAAATTCTCATTTATGGCATTGGTGACCTTAAGGAGGGCACAATTGATTCAGTCTATTCATGATTATTTTTTGGGTATGTGCTGGTACAGACTTGTGTGGTGAGATAAACTTTTCTCATGCTCTAGCAATGATGTTGCAAGAAGAGGACTGACTTTTCCTAACTATTGGCCTTCTCTCATACTGTTGGTGATGTTGCAGAAAAAGAGAAGGATAGATTAGAGACAAAGAAGATGAGATTGAGTTGCTTTTGTTTTTAACCATTGGATCATTTGCTTGCCAAGTGTCATTCTTCAAAATAAAAACTGGAAAAGAATGGAGGGGTTTAAACGGGAGGGGAGCCGGACCCAACTTTCAAAGAGAATGTAGAGCACATCCAACTTTCTTCACAGCTAATACATCATCTTGGGTTCCAACATTGATTGCTTCTCCTTTGGGTACGGCTGTTTGTTCTTAATTTTTACAAACCTTTATCTTTTGGTCTTGTTTTCTTTTATTATTTTATGGTTTTTATGTTTTGAAAGGAGTGAGACATAAAAAGATGACAAAAATACATATTTAACCTCATTTTTAATAGAGGTAGGTAATAGAATCATAATTAAACTAATCTCGGGTGAGTAAAGTGTCAAATTTCAAATCATGGGTAGACAACTTATATTTTAACAAAACCATAGGTGGATAAGTTGTAATTGACCTTTTTATTTTATTTTATTTTATTTTATAAGATTTAAGAGGAAAAGTAACATCCATACAATCTAATAGTGTAATGATCAAAGGAAAAACGTTAGTTACATCTACGCTATACCTTAAAATGAC
Source organism: Quercus dentata (assembly GCA_028216015.1). Taxonomy (NCBI): domain Eukaryota; kingdom Viridiplantae; phylum Streptophyta; class Magnoliopsida; order Fagales; family Fagaceae; genus Quercus; species Quercus dentata. Next base: position 8,697,263 of record CP116452.1, on the reverse strand, counting down.
TAGTTTAGTTTAGAAAATAAAATAAAATTTTATTTTTTTAGATTTTTTCCAAAAATATTTATAATTATTTTTCATAAATTTTAATTAAAGGAAAAAATTAAAAATCAAATCTACATTGTTTTAAGGGTCACTAACAATGTGATCTTGAGGGAGACCAATGGAAATGGCCAAAATTGGCTTTTACCCATTTTTCACAAACTTTCCAGCAAAATGTCTCATGTCCGAAACTAATTAGGGAAATGACCCTGCTTTAAAACTCAATTTTCTAAAAATCAAGTTTCAAATGTAAAACTCAATTTTTTGGAATATCAAGTTATAGCGAACGTGGACTTTAAAAAAAAAAAAAAAAAAAAAAAAGAAGAAATTCTAGAACTCAAGGACATGGAAATCAAGTTCCTTGAATGGAACTCGAGATCCAAAATTTTCTTATTTTTATTTTAAATTTTCAGTTCGCTATAACTCGATTGTCCAAAAATCGAGTTTTAAATTGAAACTCGATTTTTAAAAAATCGTATTTCAAAACATGGACATTTCCCTAAATAGTTTCAGATATGTGATATTTTGCTGAAAAGTTTTGGTGAAAGAGACAAATGCTCATTTTCTCTCAATGGAAAGCACGAGTTTAATAAAATTGAAATTTGAAGAACGAAAATGAATGAAAGTAAAGTAACATGATTAAATCAATTTTAAACAAAATTATAGGATTGAATTTATAATTTAATATAGCTTTTAATTATCACATCAAAGTTGGACAAATTTGGTGGAGGAAATTGTATCTCATGGCATCTGCAAAAGAAAAGTCAGTCAACTTAGTTTTATTTGTTATATGTCAACTGAAGTTTAATGCCGACAACGGTATTCAATCAACTCACGACACACGGTAGTCAGACAGTCTTTAACTTTAAGGAGAAATATTTGCAGTGGTTGGTTAACGAGGAAATGTGCATGGTAGCAGTCTCCTATGAGAACAGGTCATATAGGCTTTATTATTATTATTATTATTATTATTATTATTATTATTTTTTTTTTTTTTTGTAAATTAAGATATTTTATCTTTTAGAAGTCTATTTCATCTTAATTACATTTTATTTTATTATCATGTTAAGATATTAATTAATTTTTTTTATGTAGATAATATTTGAATTTCAAATCTTTTATTCAATAAAATTTTTTATCAATTGAACTATTAATTGAGAATTTTATTATATATTTTAGAAACATATGGTTTAAAAAATGTGTAAGGTAATACCATGTATAATTTAAACATTTTTTTTAAATGTATAATTTGAATCGTGAAATTGTAATTATTTTTAATTGTACTCATACATATGTATGGGATTACAAATTAGTAATAGATAAATCATTAAATCAAATTGCATGACTATTGAATATGTCATATTAATAAAGAATAGATGGATAAACATTTGAAATGTCGCGCGGTGGGTTGGAGGATCTTTAAATTGGTTTGGATTAAAACTTGGTCCATTAGGTAGAATGATATTTGTTTATGAACTTATAAAAATTACATTAAGCAAACCTTACATTGTTAATATATATTTATATATATATAAATTTACTAAATGAACTATTTGTATTGTTAATTAATTATAAAAAATCATTTGAAATATTATGAGCTTCTTTACAAATTTACACATTATTTTTTTGTTTTTTGTTTTTTGTTTTTTTGTTTTTTTTTTTTTTTTTGGAAATAGGTAGCTTGTGGGGGAGGGAAAGATGACATTCAAAAAACAAATATAAGATACTACAAATGATACTATTATCACTTGGCTATCATTTGAACTCCTACAAAATCTAATTTTTAGGCATACTACAAAATCCAATTTTAGGTATATGTAATAAGTATATATATTCAAATCAAGTCTTATAGTGAAAATTTGTTCATGAACACATTATCATGTTTTGAGCTTAATTTGTTTAATAGTCTAGCCTAAACTTAGATTTGAATTCGACTCATTTGCTAAGTAAATGAACATAATCAAGGTTTTTCTTAAGTAGAGTCTAAAATGTTTATAAACAATTTAATTCATTTATAACCCTAGTAGTTGGAGTTTTTTTAAGGGTGCAAACAACACATCAAACCTCTTTAAATGAGTGGGTTTCAGTTAGCTTAACTGATAAAGTCTCTGATGGTTGAACAAGAAATTTGGGGTTCAATCCCCGACTTACACCAAAAGCCGATTGGTGTTTTAATCTGATTGATAAAGAGTTATTATCAAGAGCGGATGCCATAAATTGAAACTCTCTCTCTCTCTTTCTCTCTCTCAAAAAAAAAAAAAACTCTTTAAATGTTATTTAAGGTACAAGTATTACAAAAAAAATAAAAATAAATAAAAGGGTGGTATTGATAGAATAAACTTGAAGTAACTTCAATGGACTTTGGCCTTGTGTTTTGACATTTTAAAAATAACCCTTAATCTGTAGCATTAATATTTAATAGACATGCCAAAGAGAGATGAATGGGACTGGAGTGGAGTCCAATTATTTTTATCTTTGACTTAATCAAATCGATTTTCATGAGCTCTTGAACAGGAAGGACTTTTTATACAGAGCAAGAATGACTTTGAAAATTTTATTTAAACCATTCAAAGAAGACTTTGAATGAGATAAGAAAATGAAAGGAAACTAGGGATGGCAATTTTTCCCCCCCCTGCTTGACCCGCCCCTCCCCGCTTCGCCCCGTGCGGGTTTTCCCGGCCCCGCAAAGGTGGTGGGGCGGGGATGGGGCGAGATTTTAGACCCAAACCACGGGCGGGGCGGGGATGGGTTTACACTTTTAGACCCACCCCGCCCGCCCGCCCCATCCCCACCCCGCCCGCATTAATAAGGGTTAAATTGTAATTTTATTGTATCCTAAAACCCTACTATTTAAACAAAAATATCATCAACTTATTTTATTCTGCCTAACGTGGCTCTACCTCTTTTTTTCTCTCTAGCAAAGTTGGAAATAAGGTACCAATTTTAACTTCTTCTTTTTTTTTGTCTTTATTGGAAACAAATTTATATACTATTGAATTGATGATTTCATTCATAATTCATACGGTCTTTCTCAACTTACTTTTCATCATGTACATAATATAATTTTTTTAATGAGTTACGGTCCGTGGCTCTAAATATGTGTCTGTGTAATTGTTTTTGTAATTTTGTGTGGGCATTTGGCTGCTTAACAACACTGTTTCTTTAAGCTCGTTAAAATTTTATTTTATCATGTTATGAGATTTTTGTTGTGATATTGTCTTGTTAAACATTAAGATAATATTATTTAGTTTTTGCTAAAAATTAGTTTAATTTGATAGGATAAATTTATTTATAATTTTAAGTATATTTTTATTATTGAAACATGTCATTTTATTTGAAAAAATGGTAATAGTTGTAGGGAAAATTAACAAGAAATAAAGTTTTACGGTGTAGGGTGGGGCTTCATGGGTCTTCGTGGGGCCTTAAGGGGCGGGGATGGGGTAAGAAATTTTCCCCATCATGCGGGGCGGGGCGGGGCGGGGATGGGGCAAGAAAAATCCATGCGGGGCGGGGGCGAAGATCTCATCCTTCGGCCCCGCCCCGCCCCATTGCCATCCCTAAAGGAAACTGCTCTTCAGTTATATATATATATATATATATATATATATATATATATACAATGTCCTAGACATATGCTTCTATGTATGACAACAATGGCCTTTAAGAAGTTCATTTCGGTGGTTCTCTTCATTTTGATGCTTCTCTCTGCCTCAAAAGCGGAAATAAGGGGAGTAACCGAGACTTCCAAGCTTGGTGTGACAAGTAATTAATCTGTCCTTAATCTTGGCTTTTATATTCTATTTATTAATTTTTCAGAAACGATAAAGTTGTATTATTTTCTGCTGATAATGTGGATCAAATGGTGAAGAAAATCTTGATTTCCTTCTCTCTCTTTTTTTTTAAATGTCAAAGCTAGCTCTTTCTGACAATATTTGATCAAGCAACAAATTTTTTTTTTTTGGTGAATTTTTTTTTTTGAAGCGTTTTTTTTTTTTGGTGGATTGGAGTGGAAAAACTGTGATTTTATCTCAGCCAAAATGTGAAAAAGAACTGAACAAAATTAGATAGGTTTTAAACATTGATTTAAAACCTATCTCATTATAACTATTGATTTAAAATAATAAATAAATAAATAAATAACTCTACCTTGGCTCATTTAAGGCAACAAAAAAAAAAAAATTTAACGTTTTTAACTCTATTCCAATTTTTTTTCTTAATAAAACTCAATTAGTCGGAAGAGTAATGCTACGTACATAAATTATTTTACAATATTTTTACAAATTGCTAATGTGGCTTTAGTACTTTTTTTTTTTTTTGAAAGGTGGCTTTAGTTTTTTTCAAATAATTATTAATAAACATAAATGTGATGTTAGTGGTGAGCCCATATTAAAACTAATAAGAATTTCCACATGAATAGTTTGAAAAAATGTTGTAAAATAATTTGTAACCGTAACATTTCAAAATATAACAACTTCCTATCCTCACATGAATTATGAGTCTTATTAATTACTCAAATTTATGGTGGGACCAGTTATTAATGTGAGATCAGGTAATGTCAGTCATTGTATCCCAAAAATTATTAAAACTAAATAATTTTCTCAGGAAATCTATTATGAATTTATGGAATTAATTTTCGAAGTTATTCGGCACTAATTTCTTTCTCTTTCAGATTTTAAGGGTCGAAAGCTAGTGCCAGCAGCCCGATCTGGTCCCCCTTGCTGCTACGGATACGAGGCCCCTCCCAGCAATCCTTGAGTTCCACTTGTGATTCTCTATATGCCCCATAATGTTTGAGATGTGAAGCTCGTGAATAAAATTAAGGAGCGAAGGATTTCTTCTTCCACTGCATGGTGGTTTATAATAAGCTTCTACCCTTTACTGTATTATGCAATTTCTGTCTTTTTTTTTTTTCTTTTTCTTTTTTTAATTATAATTTTTTTTTTCCCTTTTGCTGATTCATGTAATTTTGAATATGATTATATAAGTGAAGCACGTCCAGTGCAAAATATTGCATTTTGTTTTTTTTTTTTTTTGGTGTACTTAAGGAAAGTTATAAAAACATTTATGATTTAAGACTTTCAAGGATATTTGCATGTTGTTGTAAAGTTGAATATTGATTTGAAACACCAAGAAGTGACAGTCGAGTTATAGATATGGTTACTATATAGTAACTATATCTTATCTTTAATAGCTTAACCATCCTGCAGGTTCTTAATGATATAGATTTTTGGTTTTGAATCTAGACAAGTGGGGGAAGGAAAATAAGTGCTGGATCGAAAGGCTGCATCCCCAATTTTCTCATTTTCTAGCTATATCATGATTATCTATAAAATATTTAAATGTCAATTTAATTTTTTTTAAATAATACTTAAAACACTAGTTTATAGATCAAAATCAAATAGTAATTAACATAAATTTAATACAAAATTTTGCATATGTATTAGAAGAGTGAGAACTTATGTTGTTACTAAGAACAATAATTAACACGCCCCATTTAACCCGCCCCTTCCCGCTTCGCCTTACATGGGTTTTTCCCATCCCCGCAAAGGTGGCAGGGCGGGGATGGGGCAAGATTTTAGCTCCACACTACGGGACGGGATGGGGATGGGTTTAGACTTTTTAAACCCACCCCGCCTTGCCCCTCCCCGTCCCCGCCCCGCCCCTCCCGTCCCCGCCCTACATATCTAAGGGTTATAATTGTAAATTTGTTATACCCTAAAACCTTACTATTTAAACAAACATATCAATATTAGCTTATTTTATCCTATTTAATGTGGTTCTCAACCTTTATTTTGTTATGTGTTATACTATGAGGTTTTTTTTTTTTTTTTTTTTTTATTTATTTTTATGATTGTCTTGTTAAACACTTGGATATATTATTCAATTTTTTCTAAAAATTTATTTGATTTGATGGGATAAATTTAATTGTAATTTCAAGTATATTTTGTAGTTTGTAAAATGTTTGCAGAGCAGTTTGTGCCAATAGTATTACTCTTTTTAATTATTCCAAATTTCACATGGAATTCAAGACATAGCTTATCCGTAGAAACGTAAAACAATTATACATATGTATAGAGACACATTTGTCAATAAGATTCAATAAGGAAAACGTTTTTTACAGCAGGCATCATAATGTAGTAAGTGATTAATAGTTTTTAAGATTCTATTAATCTTATGTTTATATTCAGCCAAATACTAGGCATTTAAGAAAATTCCAAATTTAGCCAACGGTATGATTTGAAATTGGTAAGAAACTACTGACATTAAAACAAAAGTGGGGATTTCAAGGTAACATTTTTACATGGAGCAATGGACGAGAAAGCGAGGGTTTTGTCCAAGAAAGATTGGATAGGGCTTGTGGAACCATTGAGTGAAGGGCTCTTTATCTACATTTGAAAGTCACTCATCTCCAAGTAACATATTCTGACCATGTGCCCATTCTTATATCAACTCACCCACCTATCGGTCATAGGAGAAGGAAAAGGCAACCAAGGCGTTTTGAAGAAAAATGGTCCACTCATCTGGCCGGATTGTGAAGGCTTGATCCGTGAAGTTTGGGGAAGGGGTACTCAAAATGGGAGTCCAATGTTTAGGCTCTTTGAGAAAATCAAACAATGCCAGGTTGCATTAGTGGAGTGGAGCAAAGACATTTTTGGGAATTCTAAAACTAGACTACAGGTAAAGCAAGCAGAACTTGAAGATCTTTCATTGCAAAATAATGCCAATAATGTCCAACGCATTAGTACCTTGAAATCCGAGATAAATACAATCCTGCATCACGATGAGCTTTCTTGGAGACAAAGGTCCCGTTCCATTTGGCTACCTGCAGGTGACAAGAATACAAAATTTTTTCACCAACAGGGCAAGTCAACGGTGTCGAAAAACCATATATTAGGTGTTCAAGATACGGATGGTGATTGGCATACATCGGATGAGCAGATTGCCCAAGTAGCCGAGCAATACTTCAAAGAGCTTTTTACCACAGCAAACCCCACAGAAATGAGGAGTGTACTAGAGGCGGTGGAGAGATGTGTCAACCCAAACATGAACAATGCATTATTACAAAGGTACGCACTGGATGAGGTTAGACTGGCCCTTTTTCAAATGCATCCTTCAAAATCTCTTGGTCCGATGGTATGTCACCTTTCTTTTTTCAAAAATATTAGAATATAGTTGGATCCGATGTAACTAAGGCTATCCTGTTAGTTTTAAATTTTGGCCATATGTTGTGTAAAAAGAATTATACTCACATCATACTAATCCCAAAAAAGAATGATCCTAAGCAGATGTTTGACTACGAGCCCATTAGTTTGGAAAATGTGGTATCTAGAATTCTCTCTAAAGTCTTAACGAACAAGTTGAAGACTATCTTACCAACCATAATATCCGAGGCTCAAAGTGCATTTGTTCCAAACCAGTTGATCACGAACAATACCACAGTGGCATATGAACTGCTACACAGGATGCGGAATAAGAGAAAGGGTAAGGTGGGCCAAATGGCGGTGAAGCTTGACATTAGCAAAGCCTATAACCAAGTTGAATGGGGTTTCTTGAGGAACATAATGATAAAATTGGGCTTGGATCGCAAATGGGTAAATATGGCAATTGAAACGATCACCACAACATCTTATTCGGTTATTATCAATGAGGAACCTAAGGGTTGTGGAACATAATGATAAAATTGGGCTTGGATCGCAAATGGGTAAATATGGCAATGGAAATGATCACCACAACATCTTATTCAGTTATTATCAATGGGGAACCTAAGGGTTTTATCTCTTCTTCAAAGGGAATAAAACAAGGGGACCCGCTTTAAGCCTTTATTTGTTCCTACTATGTGCAGAAGGGCTGTTTGCCTTACTCGAGAAAAGTCAAGAAAACCGATCTCTCAAGGGAGTGTTGTCTAGCAAACATGGAGTATGTATTTCACACCTTTTGTTTGCCGATGATAGTCTACTGTTTTGCCAAGCAACAGTTGATGAATGTCGTAGACTGTTGGAATTATTGGGCAAATATGAAGGCGCATCTAGACAACCAATTAATGTATTTAAGACATCCCTTTTCTTTAGCAAAAATACGAGGAGGGAGTTGAGAAATGAAATTCAGCAACTTTTGGGTGCACGAGTCATGATGGAATGTGAAAAGTATTTGGGCCTCCCAATGCCCAATGGAAAGTCGAAGGTGGGAACGTTCAAGGAGTTACAAGAAAGGATCACAAAGAGGGTATTGGGATGAAAGGAAAAGTTTATCTCAAAAGCGGGTCATGAAATCCTCATCAAAACAATGGCTCAAGCTATCCCAACCTATTCCATGAGTTTATTCAAGCTCCCTAAATCCGTATGTGACAACATAAATTCCCTTTTGGCTATATATTGGTGGGGCCAAACCGTGGCGGAAAGGAAAATCCATTGGCTAAGTTGGAACAAGTTATGTATATCAAAAAAGAAAGGAGGAATGGGGTTTAAATACATCCATGCTTTCAACCTTGCTATGCTAGCCAAACAAGCATTGTGCCTAATTCACAACAACGGGTCCCTATTATATAGAGTTTACAAGGCAAGGTATTTTCCAAGCACCTCATTTTTGGATGCTGAGTTGGGGAATAACCCATCATTTATATGGCGCTCTAAACTGGCTGCAAGGGATATCATATATGCTGGCTCTCGATGGGAGATTGGGGATGGTAGGAATGTGGCCACTCATAATTGGCTACCTCACTCCCCTGTATTCATCAATGCACCACCAAAGAATATGACAGTTCATGACTTGATGAATGAGGAATCTAAGCAATGGGATAGGGGGAAGCTTTTTGCTACATTTGATAGACACACTGCGAGACCATACTCAATATGCCTCGAAATCACCAAGCCACACAAGACAGATTGGTATGGATGGAGAATAAAGCTCACACCTTCATGGTTCGCTCGATGTACCAGGTTGCTCTACACCTACAACAACCAAATCGAGCCGAACATTCATCGGTGCAAGCTTAGGGAAACTTTTGGAAGAAAATATGGAAGCTGAACGTGCCACCTAAAGTACGTATCAGGATGTCTACCAACAAGGCAGAATCTGCACAAGAAACGAGTCGAAATTGAAGAATGCTTTGTGAGTCGTGTGATCACTAGACCGAGACAGTCAGCCATGTGTTGTGGGAATGTCCGTTGGCGCAGAATGTATGGGCTATATTCAAGGGAACTATCCAGAAATGCAGCAATGAGCCTATTGATTTCCTCCTCCTTTTTCGTAAGATGCAGCAGAGGCTTAGTCTTGTGGAGTTGGAGAAGTGGGCAACTACAGCTTGGATGATTTGGCAAGCTCACAATAAGGTCTACTTTGAGAAGGTGCAGCTCCATCCGAAGGTCATCTTTGAGAGTGCTCACAAATGGCTGGAGGAATATCAATGTCTCAATGGTGCACAACGGGTTTAGTAGGGACGTAGTGCAGAAGTTTCTTATTTTATTGGATAGAATGTAAAAGTATCTCTTGTAGGTCATTGCAACATGTTATGTTGTTCGCTAATGGTCCACCCAAGGACTAGATGCTTGATCTAGTTATTACTGTATATTGGCTATTGAAATAAAATTTCTATCATTTCGGTTTCAAAAAAAAAAACCAGAAGTTTTAATGGGAAATTCGGACATTACAAAGGTTTAAATTTTCCCATTAAACCACATCGCAAACTGTTATGGAAATTGCAAGTATGTAGTTGACCAATTACTTCCCATATTTCATTAACACCAGATTAGGAATTTCACAAATAATATTCATTGCATTTCCAAATCTCACGTAGATGTTTAATTATACACCACCTCATTTTTTTTTCATACATATAAATATATCAAAATATGTTGCACAAATTCATTTCTAATATTATAGTTGTGTGTGCCGTAAATGAGACTGTTGGGCTTAACCTCACTTGGGCTCACAACTTATTTATAGTGTGGGCTTTAGGATTTCCTACTTTGAGTTGTTCTTGGCACGAAACTCGTAGTAATGTCCCTCCTCTCTTCCTAAATGACTGTTTTTTCTCCCTTTTTTTGAATCCCTTTTTCTTCCCCAACTTCTTCTATTTACAGCTCTAAATTAGTGGGGAGATCATGATTACTGCCATTGTTAGTGCAATTGAAGGTCTAATATTATCTGTTGTAAGTGAATGTTTAGGTGAGAGTGGAATGTAGCGATTATGACTTTGGAACTTGGTTCCAACTCAGGTGAATATGCTCGGTAGTGATGTTCCCTGAATTGCTGAGCATCCTATGGTGTGTTTGGACAAGGTTTCATTGATTGTTCGGGAAATTTATGCCAAGCACGGGTTAGGGGCCGAGGCTCAAAACTCGTAGTTCGTGAAGGCAGTTTCAAGTAGAACTTAAAGTGATGGGGCCATGCCATTGGGCCCGAGCCCAGGGCCCATCCGGGTCTTGGGACCTCGGTGCCGTACATTAGCCCCCCCTTGATTCATACCCGGCTACTGGGAAGAATCAAGGAGGCGATCGAGTCTTTCGATTTCGAAAGTCCTACGGCTAGAGACTCATGCGGTTATGGCTTCTCATTAATGCTCTTCTCAAAAGACGCCCTATTCTCGAGGTGTCGAGGTTCGGTTGCCATTATTGCCTAACCGTTCGTGAACCGAAGTGGCGCGCGTGTCGGTTATCTTTGGCATTCGCAGGGTCTTTCGTGAATCGTGCTTATTTGTTGCTTGATTAAACGTTCCCATACCCTCTTCTACTCCTATAAATAGCTCTTTCCATAACATTCTCTCACTTTTTCCACTAATTTCTTGAGCATACTCTCTACCGATCACTTCTTTGTGCGCTTACTCACCAGCCCAGAGTTCCTTTCTCCCTTAGAACCCAAAGTAAGTTCTCTTCCCTTTCCTATTCCTTCAGCTTATTTCTTCGAGTTCCCTTACATAGTATTAAGTTTCAAAAATGGGTTACTCTTATCTCTTGAAGGCCCCGGCTGCTTTGGCCACTTTTAGGCAAAAGTTTAATGTTCCCGAGGGCATGGTACAGCCATGAGAGCGAAATCGCGCTCCACCGAGAGCGAAATCGCGCTCCACCGAGGGCATGGTACAGCCTTTTTTCCTTTAATGGCAATTCTGGAGGGTGGAGTTAGGTTCCCCGTGGATCCCCTTTTGATAAACACACTTAGGTACTACGGGTCGTGTCCCACCAGCCTTCCCCCAACTTTTACCGGGTAGTTAGCTGCGTTAGTAGGTTGAATCACACCTTTGACTTACGCTTAAATTACCATGATATTAACCACACGTATAGTCTCCGTGGGAACAAAGCTTCCAACTTTTACCTAAAAACTAGAGATAATCGGGTGCGGCCGATATCATGCCTACCGATTTGAATAGGAACTCGGCCGGGGAGTTTGTTCGGGTGCACGGCAACTAGTTTTCCGGGGAGGTCCCCTGCCCTCTTTCACGGCATAAAGTGGGTTTGTACCAATTTCTTGACTTAACCGTTCCCCCCCCCCTTTTTCCTTTTATTTCCTTTTTACTCAAGTAGATTTTCATTATCGGATATTGATATAACATTTGTTCTTTTGCAGGCGGCAAAGTGTTCGTTCAGGACATCAAAACAGTCCACGTAAAAGACTTAAACTTTATCCTCCGTTCCGAGGTATTTGTGCACTGGGATAGATAGCTCCAAGCATCACACTTGATCCTCGGAGTAGAGCCTATTTACTCCATCCGCGGTCCTTTAAACAGGCGCTATTGGTTGATAGTCCACTTTTGTCGTACATCGACTTTTGGTACATGAATTTTCTCTCGCCAAGCTTACGACCGGAAAGGCGAGGGAGTTCAGAAAGCGCTACACCAGCTCGGACGAGCTAGCTCCTTTGCGAGATGAGTCTGTGGAGCGTGTATCTCGGCGTCTTCGAGAGTTAGCTCACGAGGCCATTGAAGAAAAGGCCCTTGTTCAAGAGCAAGCTCAGCCCGAGAATCCTATTGCGGAGGCCGAGCATCTTGCACTTAAAGCAACCAACTTGTCGGCTACTGATACCCGTCTAGGCGAAGACATGGTGACCAGGAAAGTCATGACCATCGATCGTTTTGTGCCAGCAAGACGGCAACCCACCCAGCCCCCACCTTCTCGGGTCGGGCTGGTGCCTCCGCCTCCACCCTCTTCTCAAGCCGGATAAGCCCGGAAAAAATAGAGGGTTGCTGATCAACCGTCTCTCTGAGTCCGGGAGAGGTAGGCATCCCGAACCCTCCCCGCCAACAGGAGGTATCGTCATTCACAAGCCGCAAACCCAGTCGGGCCAGCGCGTTGCGTCCTCCTCCTAAGCCGCACCAGCGTGGAAGCCTAAGTTTTTGTTGGACGGCAAGCCTCCGCCTTCAACAACCTGTGTGCGGATATGGGAGAAAGGTGAGGGTGGTCGCATTGCTCGACTCGGGCCGAGGGTCTTCTTCTTCCCGACGACGTGCATGCTTTTGAGGACGGGTCGGAGGAGTCCGTGGGGTGTCGGCTAGAGTGGCATACTATTGTGGTAACTCTTTGTTCGTCTATTACTTTCCATTCATTCCTTTTCATTTCCATACTAACTTCTGTGTTTGTTAGGTCGCTCGATCGCTCACATATTGGCTGGCCATGCAAAGGATCTTGCCAAGGAGGTCGATCATGAGAAGGGGCGTGGGAGTCGGCTGCCAAAATGACGAAGGAAAAATCAAGGCAAATGAATTTGCTGAGAAGAAGAGCTCGCCGCCGCGAGAAGAATAAAGTGTTGGCGGAGAAGAGGTGCTCGGAGCTCTTGGCTAAGCAGTACAAAACATACGTGAAGCTAGGTCAAGCGATTAGCCTAAACACCTCCCAAGCCAAGGAACTCACCGACCTGAGGGCAGCTTTGGAGGCCTGTGAGCAAAAATGGTACAACGATGGGTTTGCCGATGCCGAGAAATCTGCAGAACCGGTGGTGGCCCAAGCTCGAAGGCTGGGTTTTGAGGCTAGGTGGTTTGCCGCCCTGCAAGCTCTGGGCGTTCCCGAGGATTCCCCCCTAAGAGACCCCAGCTAGATTCCCTTTCCAAGCCCTGCTACTACCGTGCGAGAGCCAACAATGCCCGCCGAGGAGGAAGAAACAGCAAGCATGAGGGAGCTAGTGGAATGTTGATGCTCATGCGGAGCCGGATGAGATGGAAGCCACTAGCATCCCGACTGTACAAGACCGACTTGGTGACGACCTGCATTTTCCCGTGGTCGACTGCAGGCGGAGAAGCGACAGATCCCACTAGGCCCACTACCCGATTAAGTTACTTGCCGTCCAGCTCTTTTCATGTTTTTACTTCTTTTTGCCGCATTTTTGTTTTATTTTATTATTGCTATATTTTCCTATGTCACCGGGTTGTGGTGACCGAACAATGTCCTTATTTCGCTGGGATCACCCGTAAATGGTTGCCAAGTTTTGGCGATGAGACATTAATTCTACTTTTCAATTCTCCTTTTAACTTTTTGAATGACATTTTGTTCGTTGCGTGTTTGCTTGGATTATGTCTGCGAGCGTTTCACTTTGTCCCTCTATATCACCTTTCTTTATCTATTTTTGTGGTTATTTCTTCTGTAGTAAGTTGGGCCGGGAGCTGCCTACACAATGGGATAAATAATGCCTTAATATATCGCATTCATACAACGGGAGTTAGTTTCCCCGACTATAAATGGCATGATGCCTCAAAACCTAGTGCACGATTCTCCCTTGCTCGGCGATTTTGGATGATCCGAGAATGAAATTGCAGTCCTTAGTGTTTGTAAAGGTGTTAAGGTTTCCACCTACTCGACGATTTTGATCGAACCAAGAATGAGGCTTCTGTCCTTAGAGCTTTTTCCTTTTTGTAACGATAAGGTTTCCACCTGCTCGGCGATTTTGATCGAACCGAGGATGAGGCTTATGTCCTTAGAGTTTTTTCTTTTTATAAAGATAAGGTTTCCACCTGTTCAGCGATTTTGATCGAACTCAAGATAAGGCTTCTGTCCTTAGAGTTTTTTCTTTTTGTAACGATAAGGTTTTCACTTGCTTGGCGATTTTGATCGAATCGAGGATGAGGCTTCTGTCCTTAGAGTTTTTCTTTTAGTAAATGTTTCATGCATTATGCCTTTGTCTACATGTTTTAACACTTATAGCATACTGTTTTAAGTATTTTTGCTCTATTTTGAGTTGGTTATACTTTGTTTTAAGTTGTTTTATTTTTAGTTTGGAACTAACTTGAATCTAATCAAGTTTCGTGTTCTATTTTGTGTTTGTGCACCTGTTCCTTTTCTTGGTTGTCTCGTAAATCGTGCAAATGTCTCCTACCAAACATTCTATGACCAAGAATTCATCAAAACATGCTCGCACAAATTAAACAACTTCAAGTCTATAGAGACAGATTTGAAGTATAATGATTGCTACAAAAGAGCCATGATTATCATGGAAAGGGTCGTGAAATTGGATACCCTTAAGGACAGTTTCATACCAGAAGTGTTCAAGGAAAGGATGTGGACAAAGCTCTTGAACCCGAGTGGAGTTGTGTACTCGGAGATCATCAAAGAATTCGTCTCCAATGCCAATGTCGAAGGAGATCATATAGACTCTTGGGTGAGACATCATCACTAAGGAAAGCATTCAGGAGTTCTTAGAAGTTCGTCCTCCCTTACAACCAATCACAATACAATATGATGATAGATTGGAATCCATTGAGGAGATGGTAAGGACACTTGGTGGTACACTCAAGAAGTCCTCCATGAACACAATTCCATTCATTCCAAAGATGAGGACCTTAGCTTATGTACTGATCCATAATTTGTACCCAATCACCAACCTCATGACACTGCTCGCTCCAAGGACAATCTTCTTGTATGATCTCTTTACTCACAAGGAGATTGATATATGTGGACATATCTTCCATCTGTTGAAGAAAAGCATAGAGAAGCGTAACTCCAAAATTGTCATGCCCTTTCCCACTCTCATTATGGGCCTAATTGCAAAGGCAAGGCTCAAACTTCCAAGTGGTCTCGGTGTGGTTCGGAGAGATTACCCTATTGGTGCACACACAATGACTAGGAGCACAAATGACATCAAAGGCTCCAAAACAGGTGTGCATACGATACCACGAGATCGTGTTAAGGAGGAGGAGGAGATACAGAGGAGTAGATTGATAGATTCACTTCGCCTCGTAGACTTCAACTCACCCATCATCCTTAGCACCAAAGCACTGAGGCAGACTTGATAAACTTCTTGCTAGAATGGACCAGCTATATACCTTGTTAGACTCCTATGTGTAGCACACTACGGACCAGTTTGCATACATTCAAGGTCAAATCACAGCATTATCTTCTTAGATCGAGGACTTGTCCATAGACCATGGTTCAGATTTAGAGTCCGATCAGTCCTAGCCTCTTTGGCCATTCCAATAAAAAAGGGAGCGAAAATTTTGAAAGGGCGCTTGCATAGTTTAGGGGAAGCATAGCTTAGACCTTAGATACATTGGTTTATTACAAGCGGTTTTCATTGTTTGTTTTAGCTTTTTTAACTAGTGGATAGTTGTTTTTATTGCTTTCTTTTAAAGCTTTAGTACTTTGTTCTTGATTTCAGTTTATATTCAATAGTTGTGTTTATCTCAATGCTTTGTAGCATTTTTTTTTTTTTTGTGCTTTTATGATATTGCTAATATGTCTTAAGTACCTCACACTTGTACCCTAGTAGGATCTTGTACCTAAATGCATATACTTTGTGTATTTTGCATTGGTTGTGTGTTGGACATGCAATTGATCATTGTGGTTGGCCTTCATTGCATTGCATGTCCGGATGAGCATTTACTAGTTAAATGTTCATTGTAGTCATTCTTTAATGATTGTTCTTGTATGATCAAGATATGCTTATATGTTTTATAGTGTTTACAAACTTGATTGCACTTTACTTGCTCATGTACGTACCATGTATTCAACTTGTCATAAGCTTAATGACAGTTTTGTTTGTGTGCAAGTGTTTCGAGTTACAAGTATATACGTGCAAGTGCTTCACAGCTCCTAGATTAGGTGTGAGTGAGTTTTGCCACTGTTCCCAAACTCATGTTTAAGTCTAGAGTTTGTTTTAGGGGTTTTGTCACGGAATAGCCAAAGGGGGAGATTGTAAAGTTGTTATTTACAACTATGTGTTTTATTAGCTTTAATTTCGTACCAAATTTGATTGTAATTATGTTCAATCTTTTGTACCGTGTATTTATTGTGGGATCTAATTGTAAGGGTGGTGTGATAGAGAGAGAGTGTGAAGATTCAAGCATTTGAAGACAGAAGAGTTTTCGTGGATAGCTCGTGACTAAGCATCCCGCGAAATGATGCATGTGCCCCGCACATGACTGGAATACAAAGAGTCGGGACAGATGGAGACAGTTGTGTTTCGTGAATAGCTCGCGGGTAAGGCCTTCTCGCGAGACACTCGCGAAACATTCTATTTTGCCAGATTGTGCTATCTAATACACACTTTCTGTACCCATACTATATATACCCACATTACCCACAGATGTTGAAGAGTACTTCAGAGAGAAAACCCTAGCCACAAACCTTTAGAGTTAAAGATTGTTATACCCACATATCTCTACACATTTGCTTGTGGATTTTCCTCTACTCCTACCTCTCCATTTCCATATCCTTGAGAGGTTGATAACCCAAACACTTACCACACCCTTTCAGAGTGTTCAGTGAGGTTTTGGTGCTGTTGGGAAGCATTGGAAGAAGCCATGGATGGCAGATGCAACATGGAGCTTATTGCGGAATCCGGAGAGCTAGACAAGACACGGTTCCGAGAAGCCTTGTTGGAGTAGGAGCTTGGAGGGCTTAGGTACATCGGGTAGATTAAGCTTGGAGGGTTTAGGTACATCAGGTAGATTAAGCTTGGAGGGTCTCTTGCTAACCCATGTATCCCAACCGATTGTCTAGTGGATCGATTATCGCTTGGAGGGCGGCAAAAAGGTTTTTCGTCGAGTTCCTCAATTTCCTCTTCGATAACACATCGGCATGTTTTCTTGTGTTTGCATTCTTCTTCCCTACTCTTTTACCTTTCATTTTATTGTTGTGTTATAATGATTATGGGTTAGAGTAGCTTGTTTTTTTATCTCTGCTCGCATTTATTCTGTTCCACACTTAGTATTATGTTAGAGTAAAATCAATCAAGCCGTAACTTTAATTTGGGGTCTAAATAGCTCTTGTGTTTTCACACATTTTTGAGCATTCAATGTTAAAAAAATATACTCCAAAGCATGTGGAACATCGCTTAAAAACACTCAAAACCAATTGGAATACAATTGCATTACTTCGTAATTAGAAAATCAAGTTTGGATGGAATGATGATTTGAAAATGATCACCTGTGATAGGACAGTGTATGATGAAGAAGTAAAGGTAAGAAATTTTTACTATTTTTATTTTATAGGTAGAAACTTTTTAGTTTGTATCATTGCAAAATTTAAATTTTTTTCATTATTTCTATTGCTCTCATATTAGTTTTTGACTCTTTTCCTTTTTTTCTTTTTCTTTTTAATTGTTTCTTTTTCTTTCTTTACATAGGCACATCCAAATTAAGCACTATTTCTAAACAAAAAAATTGAGATGTTTGATGAGATGGCTTTGGTTCTAGGTAAGGATATGGCTACAGGAGGTCTTTCCAAGGGAGTTGGTGATATAGGTGTAGAAGCATTAGATGACTCACCTCCACTTGTTGATGTTGATGTTGATGACGTATCCAAAAAGAAGCAAGTTGATCCCTCACATGTGGCCTCAAATGAAACAAGGACTCACAGAAAACGAAGTCATGCTATTATGATTGAAGATACTGTTTACCAGGATTTGTCTATACAACTTGGTAAGGTTGCTTCTGCAATAGAAAAGATTTCTAAAAATCAGCTAAATTTTGGTAGTCTTTATGAAGAAGTTATGAAGATGGATGGGTTTGAAGAAAATATGCTTGCATCTGCATTTGACCATTTGAATGGGGATGAAAAACAAGCAAGGTCATTCATGTTGAAAAATGACAAGCCTCGTAGACAATGGCTATAGAACTTCTTTGACAACTATTTAAACCAATTTTGATTATGTAGGTGCATTTTTGTTAGAATTTAGGCCTTTCTATTTGGACAATTTGGCATTTTGGTATTTATCAAACTATTTGGTGTCTAGTTTGAAGGTTTCGAGATCATTTTAATGGGCATTGGTTTGCTACTTTTAGTCATTTTGTTTCATGGGCATCTGGATCCGGAAGCAACTTTTAGTACTTTTGTTGGCTAAAGAATATTTTAATATGGAATGATTGGTTTGCCATTGTTACTAGTGGATTTTGATTGCATAATTTTGGTGGTTGAGAGTGTAAATGCCATGCTCAATCATGACAGAAGTCGAGAAAGTTATCTCGCTACAAAGGTGCGGTTTGGTAAAACTTAAGCACTTCTTGCCACTATGCGTATTTCTATTCACTTGGTATTGATGCTTAGAGTTCCAGAGCCACAAAAATTGCAAAGGTATAATAACTCGCAATGAGATAGTTTTCTAAAAACTGAGATAGTTTTCCAAAAAATGTTTGTACATACCAAACACTAGAAAACATTCTCAAGCCCATTTTCAAGGTCATTACCAAACACTCGAAAATGAGATAGTTTTCCAAAAAATGTTATCTAGAAAATGACTAATTTTCTAGAAAATATTAATGCTGAAACAAACAGAGCGTAAGTGTAATCTAGCTTTAGACCTCCTACTCCTGCTTTGATATTATATTAAATTGCTAATTCTCTCAAAAGTTCTACGAGGTTGAAAAATAGTAAATTTTATCATTTCATTACATAATTCTAAGCGGGAGTTTGGTTCATCGTGATATGCCCTTGATGTGATGATGTCCATTACAATGATGTGACATTAAGATTTTTGGTTTTTTTTTTTTAAACATTACCATAAATTAATCTAAAATTACAAAATATATCACATCACATTAATCTTATTACATTTCTAAACAATGTAATGTTGTATTCTTGCATTGAGATTAATGTTCATGAAAAATAATCTGCAAGTGCACGAATCGTAACAAGTAGTAAAGTATTTTTAGAAAACGAATGTCGAACCTACAAGGATTAACCATGTTATTGAATACCGAAATTCACTAAATTAATTACTATTTGGAAAATCGAAAATAAAAGGAAGTTTTACTATCTAAATTAAATTAAACTATTTAATAAAAATAAATCTATGAATACAAAACGTAAAAATCTAAAAGTGTAAAAAAAATATGATAAGAATGGATCTAGAGTGGTTGATTCACCTAACAAATCCCACACAATTTATTCTTCCTAATTATTAAATTCTAATAATCTCCCGTTGATGATTAAAAATTCCTTAAGTATTCAATATCTTCTCTCAAATAATATCAAAAATATCTTCAACTAACAATTCCATAGCTCTATGCGAATTTAATTAATTGGAGACTCATTATGTACTTTGAATTTTCTGAAAAAACACACTAATCGCGGTAAAGCATCTCTACTTTTGTTCAACTAATGGTGTTTAATTCTAGAACTAAATTAAAAAACCACCTCTCGGTCTCATTGTCATTCAATTGATCAATCAATAATTAAGTAAAAAGAAATATTAAACATTAAGAATAAGAATTAAACACTCAATCATGGAAATATTAAAAATAAAATAACTCAGAATATAAATTGTGTGTTCATTGCTAGACTACATCAACGCTCTAGAAAATAAAATTTAATTCATAATCAAATTGAAAAGAAAACAAATAAAACTTATGTTTTTCATCCGAATTGGTTGATCAACATGAAACTCTCGCCTTGTCCTCGGATCCTCCTCTTCAGAAAGACTCCCAAAAAAAAAAATTTACTTTAATGCGGCACACTCTTTTCCTCTCAGGTTTTCTCCTCTCTCTTTTTTCCCTAAAGAGCCTTTAAATAGGTCAAGGAATCCTATTCCCGTTTGGAGAAAATCCTAGATTCTTAGGCTTCATTTAACCGACTATTTTGGCCCATTTAACTTCAGAATTCGGACTTTTGGTAAACTACAAAGTTGTAGCCCTTTAAGTTAACTTTTCAGCCCAACTTAAATCATCTCGATTGGACATCTGAGCCCAAAGTTATGCTGAAAAAGCTAACTGATGTGCAGGCTGGAATCCTAATCCAAATTGGACTTGGATTTGGTGCAAATTTCCTTTGATTCCTTGCTCCAATTGGACTTGAATTTAATTGGATTGGTCTTCTCTTGAATTCATGCCTGGCTGGATGTAAGTTGACTTGATTCAATTGGCCTAGCCCAACTTTGCATGTAAAGCCCTTGTAGATTAATCTGAAATCTTCTCATTCCTTCAAAGCACAAATGAATAGATAAATATAAATAAAAATCAAATCAAATCAAATCAAAAGAAATAATGGAAAACTAGAAATTTTAATAAATAAGAGGATAATAAAAATCATGTAAAAATTACACTTATCAATTACATTAATGTAAGATTACAATAATGTAATATTACGATGTAATGTAACATTATAGCAAATCAAATATCCCCTGATGTGATGCACATTACAATGATATGACATTAATTTTTTGGTTTATTTTATTTTTTCTAACATTACCATAATTTAATATTACAAAATATATCACATCATCTTAATCTTATCACATTCCTAAACAATGTAATATTGTATTCTTGTATTGAGATTATATTAATGTAAAATTATAATAACATAATATTATGGCATAATGTAACATTACAATAAACCAAATATCTCCTAAGAGTATCAATTTGAACCTAATCACTTAGAAACAATCTCTAACTAATTGCCTCCAGATGATCTAGTCTATGTCCCAAATAAATAATCAAGTATCTCCCACCCACCCCCCCTAAAAAAAAAAAAAATTACTATATAATAAACTTTAATGGAACAGCAAAAATCACACCAAACCTCTTTTGTATGTTATTTTTGTAATAACCCTTAGTATCTAGATATGGCAAAGAGAGATGAATGGGACTGGAGAGAGTGGAGTCCAATTATTTTTGTCTTGATTTAGTCTAATCGTTTTTCATGTGCTCTCTTGAGTCTTCAACAATAAAGACTTTAAAAATATTACTAAACCTGTTCAAAGAAGACTTGAATGAGATAAGAATTAGGAAAATATATACTCTCCCTCTCGTGGAGCTCTCCCTCTCGTACTAGTACAAGTACTCCCTCCCTTGGTTGTGTGCGAAGGGTAACCTTTTCAATTTCCTAAGAAAGAATGGAGGATGATATATGTGATAGACAAGATGAAGTTAATAGCTCAAGAGGAAGAAACTATTGCTATTTCGGATGAAGGAAGAAGGGAAGCTATTGAAAGTTGCAATCTGAGTTTGATTGGAAAATTCCTTACATGTAAGTATTATAATAAACTGGTTGCGACGACTACAATAAGAAGAGCATGGGGATTGAATGAATCAATGCAAATCCTTGAAATGGGGCTGAATCTCTTCCAGTTCAAATTCCAATTTGAGTTTGATTTGGATCGAATTTTGAGAGGAGGCCCCTAGACCTTTGATAATTAGTTACTATTATTGCAACGATGGAAGAAGGGCATGACTGTGGGAAATATTCGATTGGAGGCTGCATCACTTTGGGTCCAAATATGGAGGGCACCATTTGATATGGTTTCCCCTCAATTAGCAAAGGAAGTTGGGAGTCGATTAGGGAGGTAGAGGAGGTGGAATGGAAGAAAAAAAAAGGATGATCTCGGTATGTTTATGCGAGTACGAGTGGCCTTGCCAATCTCAAAACCTATTTGAAGGGGCGGTTTTATAACTGGATCGGATGGTGTGAAGTCATGGGTGAGCTTTAAGTATGAGAGGTTGCCCATGTTCTGTCACTATTGTGGAATTTTAGGCCATGATTTGAAGCATTGTGCAGTCCATTATGTTGTGGAGAAAAAAGGAGGTCGCATAGAATATCGATATGGAGATTCTCTTAGGGCAATGGGGGTCGTCCAAGAGCTCCAAGTAGTAAAGACACAGGTCCAAGTTTTGTCTCTAAGGAAGGCACGGGCTGTAAGGCAGAGAAGAGTTATGTTCAGCCAGAGCAAGGAGGTCCGTTGGGGAAGATGGAGGTGCACATTGTAGTAACCCGAAAAGGGGGGTCTTGCATTTCATGGAATCCCACATCGCCTAAGGAAGCACATGGGAATGTGTTTATAAAGAATGACTTCCCTTCAATATGTAGAGGCCTTTTCCCCAGCGCAACCTGGGGAAGAATAAAACCATGAGGGGTATGGACCCCAAAGTGGACAATATCTACATAGTTGGGGTAGGGCCGTTATACACAGTTGGGATGGGGCCGTTACGGATAAACCCGGTGGATGAATCATGGTCGTGCGATCAGAGCGTGATTAACGGTCTTTGATGCTTCCGATTGAGGCATCAATCAGTAGATGATCATTCTCAACTCGAGCTTGCCTAGTTGGGATGGGGTCATTCTGAGATGGTATCAAAGCTGTCCCGGTAATCTTGTGTGGGCTTAAAGACACCGCCCTACAAAGTGGGCTCTAACGAGGATGTTAGGGATTTAAGTGGGGGAGATTGTGATACCCCAATTTGATTGATTGTGTGATGTGTGTAGGTGTGTGTTGAGTCCTACATCAAGTATTTATTGGGTAGATCCGGGCTTTATTAACAACTACAAGGAGCCTCAATTGTGACTAGTCCTTTTGAGGTATAGCACGATGTGTGGCTAGTGCTTTTCCTTGGGTCGTTACATATGGTATCAGAGCCAACCCAAAGAACCCCGTGTAGGCTTAGTGACACTACCCCATAAAGTGGGTCCTAATGAGGATGTTAGGGATTTAAGTGGGGGAGATTGTGATGCCCCAATTTGATTGATTGTCCGATGTGTGTGGGTGTGTGATAAGTCCTACATCGGGTATTTATTGGGTAAATCTGGGCTTTATTAACAACTGCTAGGAGCCTCAATTGTGACTAGTCCATCTAAGGTATAGCGCAGATGTGGCTAGCTCCTTTCCTTAGGTCGTTACATATGGTATCAGAGCCGGCCTGGTAATCTTGTGTGAGCTCAAAGACACTACCCCACAAAATGGGCCCTAACGAAGACGTTAGGGATTTAAGTGAGAGAGATTGTGATATCCCAATTTGATTGATTGTGTGATGTGTGTGGGTGTGTGTTGAGTCCCACATCGGGTATATATTGGGTAGATCTGGGCTTTATTAACAACTACAGAGAGCCTCAATTGTGTAGAGGCCTTTTCCCTCATTGTTGTGTGCTTTAAGGGAAAACAAAACCGTAAGGGGTATGAAGCCCCAAAGTAGACAATATCTACACGATTGCGGCGAGGTCGTTATAAATGGTATCAGAGCCATGCCCTAGCCGGAAGTATGGGCCCCACATACGAGGATGCGTGTACCCGTAAGGGGGGTGGATTGTAGTGACCCAAAAAGGGGGGTCTTGCATTCCATGGAATCCCACATCGCCTAGGGAAGCACATAGGAATATGTTTATAAGGAATGACTTCCCTTCAATGTGTAGAGGCCTTTTCCCCAACGCAACCTGGGAAAGAACAAAACCATGAGGGGTATGGACCCCAAAGTGGACAATATCTACACAGTTGGGGTGGGGCCGTTACAGATAAACCCGGAGGATGAATCATGGTCGTGCGATCAGCGTGATTAACGATCTTTGATGCTTCCGATTGAGGCATCAATCTGTAGATGATCATTCTTAACCTTAGCAGTACAAATAAGGGAAATTCCGTGATTCAAGGAAAAGGGGTTGAACTTACGCTCGTTGACAACTTGGATATTAATTGCCATGCAAACGTAATGGGTACAAAATCTACACCGGAGGAAACCGGTCCTAAAATTTAGCATCCTGAATAGCTAGCCATGGGTTTTTCTGAAGTTGGTGAAATAGGTGTGAGTAATACTAACACAGGTGTAGGTCACGTGGAGCCTATACCCCTAGAAGACCATAGTTTTGAACCTGGGAGTCTTACTTCAACTCCGGACTTGATTAGGCCTAGTAATCCTAAACCCAAAGGTACATGGACCCGGATAAACAAAATGGATTTTGGTTTAAGTGGGTTCACTAAGTCTATTACACTACCTGGCCTAGGCAAGAGAGATACACGTGAAACACACGGGGGTAGATTGAAGAGCGGACTTTAAAGAAAGGTAGACGAGTGCGATGAGGAAACCAAAGACCATGTATCGAAGAGGGCGGAGAACCACCCTTGCCAGGAGCAATGACGCTTTTAAGCTTGAATCGCTAAGGACTTGGGAACCCTTGGACAAGTTTAAGCCTTCGCAAGATTGTAAGGGAGCAAGTTCCCATGGTATGTTTTCTAATGGAGACAAGACTTGATAAAGATGGTTTTGAAAAATTGTATGGAAATTTACCATTTCAAAATAAGATCATTGTTAAATATTCGGATTTTGGAGGAGGGTTAGCTTTTTTGTGGAAGAATGAAGTTAGTTTGGAGGTAATTAATTTCACCGTTAACCATGTTTTGGCTAAAGTCACAGAAGAAGATGGTTTTATGTGGTACTTGACTGGTTTCTATGGGTGGCCTAAGCACAAAGAAAGAAAATTCTTGGAGATTGTTGAAATACTTACAATCCTTTGTAGGGACCGTGGGTGGTAATTGGAGATTTTAATGCTTATTTACATGCTTAAGAAAAGAAGAGTGCAAGGTAGTCACAATTTTCTCAGTTGAAGCTTTTAGGGAGGCTTTGAATTTTTGTCACCTTCAAGACCTAGGATATAAGGGGTATCCATACACTTGGAGCAATAATAGACCCGGGGAAGCTAATACCAAGATTCGGCTTGATAGAGGTGTTGCCAATAAGGAATGGACAAACAAATTTCAATTAAGTAAAATTGTGCATTTGTCAACTTATGCTTCGGATCACCTACCAATTTTACTACATGTTCAATCCTTTTCACAACTAAGGAAGCAACGTGGGAGAAGCTTCAAGTTTGAGGAATCTTGGTTGCTCCAAACTGAATGTGAAGAGGTTGTTCAGGAGACTTAGGGGAAGGCGGGGGAGGAAGGGGTCGGTTTGGCGGCAATACAGGAAAAAATATAGGTTTGTGGAGTGGAGCTTATGGCTTGGGGTTCTCCCATAACTGATTCAAATACCATTGCTATCAAAGAAATTCAGAAACAGCTGGACAGATTGAATGAGGCCGAATTGACTCAAGTGTCAAAAGTTGAATTTTTGGGTTTAAGTAAAAGGATGGATGATCTCCTACAAAAGCAAGAAATTTATTGGGCCCAACGGTCTAGAATAAATTGGCTAAAACATGGGGATAAGAACACAAAATTTTTCCATGCCGAAAACAGAAAGAAGAAGGAAAAATTATATAAAGGGTATCCTGAATACTCATGGGCAATAGGTGGAGGAGTTGGAGGAGGTGGTTGGGGTAGCTTCAGCCTACTTTAATAACCTTTTTCATGCGGGAGTGGGGGATCGGATGGAGGAGTGCCTAAATGCGATTGTGTAGTGTATGGTGACCGATGACATGCGGGAATTTCTCTCTACTGATTTTACTGCTAAAGAAGTGAAGGTGGCTCTATTTCAAATGGGACCAACAAAAGCTCCAGGACCTGATCGTATGAATGCCCTTTTTTTTCAAAAATTCTGGCATGTTATGGGTGATTATGTTGTTCTAGCTGTTTTGGATTTTTTAAATAATGGTAATATGCTACCCGATATTAACCATAAAAATATTGTGCTTATCCCAAAAGTTAAAATCTAGAGAGAATGTCCGAGTTTAGACCCATAAGCCTGTATAATGTTATTTACAAAATTATTTCCAAGGTATTGGCAAACAAGTTGAAACAAGTCTTGCGCTCAAATCATCTCACCCACTTAAAGTGCTTTTGTCTTGGGGCGGTTGACTACTGATAATGTGTTGGTGGCATATGAGATACTTCATACCATGGACTCCAGAAAAAAGGGGAAGAAGGGTTCCATGGCATTAAAGCTAGATATCGATAAAGCCTATGATCTAGTGGAGTGGCACTTTCTTCAATAGATTATGAAGAAGTTGGAGTTTCCTGCTGAATAGATAGAAAGGGTGATGAGTTGTGTGACAATGCCATCCTTTTCTATTCTGATAAATGGGAAGTCCTATGGCATGATCCATCCATCTAGAGGAATCCACCAGGGAAATCCATTATCACCCTACCTATTCTTATTGTGTGCAGAAGGCTTTACAGAGGGAGTCTCCATCTACAGAGGGGCACCAAAGGTCATGAACCTTATGTTTGCGCATGACTCATTGCTGTTTTGCCAGGCAACTCGGGCTGAAGGGGAAACCATAGCAAAGATCCTCCAAACATATGAAAGAGCTTCTAGGCAAAGTATTAATTTGGAAAAGTCATTAGCTTATTTCAGCACCAACACTTCATATAGGCGGAAGGGTTAGATCTTGGAAGTTTTGGGAGTGAAGAAGGTTGATCGGTTTGAAACTTACCTTGGTCTACCAACCTTGATTGGGAGGGCCAAGTATCACACCTTCTCATTCTTGAAAGAGAGAATCTTGAAGAAGCTCCAAGGATGCAAGGGCATGTTATTATCTAGAGTCGGCAAAGAAATCCTCATCAAGGTCGTGTGGGCATGATCCATACCCATCTACACTATAAGTGTATTTCAAATCCCCATGAAACTATATGATGAATTAGATGCATTATGTGCAAAATTTTGGTGGGGTCAAGTGGGTAATGAACAGAAAATTCATTGGAATAGTTAGGATAAGGCGACAGTTTGAAAGAAAGAAGGTGGAATGGGATTTGAGGATTTGAGAACTTTTAATCTAGCCGTGTTAGCCAAGCAAGGTTCGAGGATGATTCAAGGCAAAGATTCGCTGCTCTACCAATGTCTTAAAGCAAGGTACTTTCCGAGATCAAATTTCCTAGAGGCTAAAGAATCACCTAATTGCTCATATGTGTGGAGAAGTTTGATGGCTGCAATGCCTATTCTTCAATCCAGCCACTGTCGGAGGGTTGGTAATAGAGCTTCAATCAATGCCTTGAAGGATAAATGGCTCCCAAATTTTCCCACAAACAAGGTCCTAAATTCGATCCAAGAAAATTCGGGTGATCCGATGGTGTGTGCGTTGATCAATTCGGAGCTGAATATATGGAGATATGAGGATATTCGGACTATCTTTCATATGGACGAAGTTGATGCCATCTGCCAAATTCCGTTGAGCCGAAGATATGTAGCTGATACCACGCTTTGGTTGCATAATCCACGAGGTGTGTTTATTGTCAAGTTTGCTTATCATGTGGCAAAGAGACTCCTAACCGATGTAGCTCGGGTTGGAACATCTAGGGGCTGTGTTGTAAAAAAGGTTTGGGTTGCAATATGGAAATTATGGATCCTTGATAAAATCAAAGTTTTCGCATGGCGAGCTTGCCATGAGATTCTACCAATAGCTGTGAATCTAACTAGAAGAAGGGTAATCCATGAAGATAAATGTTCACTTTGTACAAAAGAACCAGAGTCCACCATCCATGCTCTATGGGATTGTGCAACGACTCAAGATATTTCAGTTGGAAGTGTCCGTAAACCGCAGAAATACAAACATGGACAGCCCGATTTGTTGTAACTGATGGACGAGTTTGTGGAGCGACGGAATGTAGAAGAGATTGAGCTGTTTCGGACCCAAGCGTGGCTAATCTAGAATTAGCAAAACTCTTTGCTGCATGGAGGAAAAATGAAGAGTCCGACTTGCTTGAACAAAAGAGCAGAGGAGTGCATTGAAGATTTCAAACGTGCTCAAACCCGGCTAAATGTTCAGCCAAGGCGATGAATCGAGTGGAGAGGTATGGAAACCACCACCATCAAAGGTGTACAAACTCAACTTTGATGCAGCATTATTTTCGGACTTAGGCAGAACTAGTTATGGAGTAATAATTTGAAATGAAAAGGGGGAGGCTATGGCTGCTATGACTACTAGTGGACCGGATGTGCATACCAATGAAGAAGCAGAGCTACTTGCTTGCCGAATAGCTATAGAATTTCTTGTGGATGCTGGTTTTTCTAGGTTGATTATTGAGGGTGACAACAACAATGTTATTCATGCCATCTCTTCTTCTGTGGAAAGTACTTCTCTATTCGACAATGTTGTGGATGATATTCACCATTTGATAAGGGGATTGCATTGATCTAATTTTTGTTGTATTAGGAGGGGCAGGAATAGGGTAGCCCATGATTTGGCCCATCATGCTAGACATACATTAGATGAGGATTTGTCTTGGATGAAGGACTCTCCCCCACTAGCCATGGGTGCTTTGTATCATGATATTTTATCCATTTAATTGAATGAATATTCCCCTTTTCAAAAAAAAAAAAAAATAAATAAATAAGATAAGAAGATGAGAGGCATGCAACTGCTCTTCAGTTATATATATATATATAGTATACACCATGTCACAAGCTTCAATGTGCGAAAACAATGGCCTCTAAGAAGTACATCACTTCCGTGGTTCTCTTCATTCTGATGCTTCTCTTGGCCTCATCAAAAGCGGAGTTAAGGGGTGTAGTCGAGACTTCCAAGCTTGGTGTAACAAGTAAATCTGCCCTTTTTCTTGGTTTTTATATTCTGTTAATTTGTTGTTTAATGTTTTTCAGAAAACGAATAAAAGTTCAATTATTTTCTGTTAGAAACATGTGATACAATGATTTAATTTATGACATCTTAATAGGTTAAACACGTGGATGAATGGAGAAGAAGAAAAATTTGGTGTCCTTTATCTGATGTCAAAACTTTTTCCGACAATATTTGGAGCAAAGAAAAAAAAAGTCATTGACTTCAAGTACGTTAAAGTTGTTTTGAACAAGTGTTCACTATTTAGTTTAAATCTCGGACATGAAGTAATAATAATATTATCACATATGAGTATATGACTTCTTAGCAAGATTTTGTTAAGCTAACTCTACTTTGGCACATCCAAGAAAAAAGAAAAATGTTAAACTATATTCAGAAACTTTTTTTTGCTAGAACTCTATTTAAGACTTTTTTTGTGATAATTATAACATACGGCTAACTCTGCTGTTCGAGCGTCCTTTTCCCTCCTAGGGCTCTCAAATACTTTGTGTACGGGGTGGTGTCAATTCAATTACAAAGCTTTGACTAATTATATGGTATTAATTTTGTTAAGTTCTAAAAGTTTAGAATAATTGGCAAATCGTGAACACAAACTTGTCTAGATATAGATCTTAAAGTCTACAGATATTATTAGACAATGCTCAAGGTAATTCAAGTCAAGATTCAAGAACAAGTAAGTTGCAGAAAGAAGATTTCAGAATTCGCATGCTTCGACCGATCGAGAGACAGACTCGATCGATCGAGAGACAGACTCGATCGATCGAGAGACAGACTCGATCGATCGAGAGTCGTATCTGCAGAATTTTAATTAAGCCCAAACAGGAGTTCAAGCCCATTAAGGATTAGGATTTCAGATCTACTTCTTCTAGTATATAAAGGAAAACCTAAGCACATTTTATTATGACTTTGGAGGTACTTTTGCGAGATCTAAAAGGTTTTGTGCCTTCCTCTATCAAAGTCGCTACCGGATATCACTCTTTTATCTTTAGAATTTTATCTTTAGAACTAGTAGATTTGAAGTTGCTGCGTCAAGATCAACAATAGTTGAAGATCTAAACCTTCAAGCGTGGTCTTGGAGTCACAAACAAGAGAGTTTGTGTTTTTTATCACAAGTGTGGGTGCTTGTGTTGCAAAGGCCTAATAGAGAAGGAGTTCGTGGATTCTGAGCTTGCACGTGGTCGTGTCAGTAAGTTCTACATATGGTAGCAATAGGATGTTAGTGGTCTAAGTCTTATTGTAAACTTCAATTCTTTATAGTGGATTTGCTTTTTACCTTGAGGATAGTTAGGTTAAATCCTCTCCGGGCTTTTTACCGGTTTAGTTTTTCTAGGTCATCATATTGTTGTGTTATTTACTTTTCCATTGTTTTGCATGATATGATTGTTTTGTTTTAGCCTAGATCTGAATAACAAACCTAAATATTCACTTGGTTAATTAATTAGATTACACAATCTAGGGTACAAAGATCTAAAAACGTACAAGTGGTATCAAAGCGGTTTAACTCTTGATTTAGGTCATTAAGGAAAAACAAATATTACTATAAATAGCAAAAATAGTACTGTTTTCGAGGTTTTAAAGAAGGAATTTGCTTAAATTTAGGTGACACTTGAGACTCAAGTTCGGATCGAGAATCTTTGTTTTTCTTGAACCCGCCAAATTTCATGCAATTCCGACACTATCTCCCTGATGCCCTCTATTGACACCCCCCTTGATCTTGCACCGTGATTTTCGACGCCCTTATTGCTCTAGGAAAGTTTGTGCTGTCTTTTCTACATCAAATAAGTGCTAGAGGTGTTAGGACATATGTATTTCACTTGTTAGGAACATATGTCACTACTTTATGTAATTGGCTTATCCTTTGACAAAACACACTTTACTTGTATTTGGGTAGATTTAGGATGTGTTTAAATACTTCAGGAAACCATGTTTCAAGATCAAGTGTTGAAACCTTCAAATTGTCCAAGAAAACAAGTTGATAGTGCAAATTCATTAAAACTCGACAATTTGCATCTATCGAGCTTAAGAAAGCTGTTCAAAGCCTGGTGTGCTCGACACCTCCTATTTGTCGAGGTTTAAGAATTTCAAAATTCAAATCCGATTTTCTTGGGACCCATGAATATGTCTTTAGGCTTTCTTTTCTCTTAACCCTAGACATATAAAAGGATGGTTTTAAGGGCCGTCAAACAGTTCACAAGTTGCACAAGCATTGAGCAAACTCTGTTCAAGCAAATTGTGACTAGAGACGAAGTTCTTGCCCTAGTTCATCTCTTTCTCTTGAAGAAGTTGCTGTGTATGTGCACCGTAGGGTTTTGTGACCAAGCATCTTCTTGATCTTCATCATGTGGATGAACTGAAGAACTTTGCAACCAACAACCTTCTTAGTTGGTAATTGAAGTCACGTATTGGGATTCGCGTAATTGGTTAGTCACATACTTGGGAGTTATGCATCGAAAAATGGAACTATCACTACAGAACAAGTCCAATTGGGTATTGGGGTAAGGGTTCAACTGTAGGTTGGTAAGGTATTTGGATTCCTTTACTTGTAATCACTTGTTGTGATAATAGTGGAGTTTTGAGAGTGGTAACCTAGAAGTCACCCGGTGGGGTTTTTGCCGTTAGGTTTTCTCCATTCGTAAACAAATCACCGTGTTCTTTATTTTCCGTTGCATAATTAGTTTATTGGTGATTTGTTTGTGCTACCACATGTTTGCATGATAAATTGATTAATTAATAACTTGACTAATTAATTAATTAATTTCTATCACAAGGGGTCATTCAGTTTGTGGCCTATCAAGTGGTATCGGAGCAGGCATACTCTGATTAGGGTTTAATCTTTGCTGTGTTGATCCATTGACCCCTGTTTGTCATGGATAGATGAAAGTTCAAAAACGTGTACAAAACACCTTTGAACGTTTAGACCCCCAAATTTCAACTTAACCAATACAAGCAATATGACAAACAACTAGTGTGCGGAAACTTAACATATGCTATATAACGAAATTGGTTAAATACTATCTAAGCCATAACATAATAAAACACAGCAGATAATAAAAGGCAAAGATAGAGAGGAAGGAAGATGCAAACACAAAGACAACACGCGATGTGTTATCGAAGAGGAAACCAAAGTCCTCGGCGAAAAACCTCTCTGCCGCCCTCCAAGCGGTAATCAATCCACTAGAAAATATAGTTGGGATACATGGACAGCAATAGACCCTCCAAGCCTAATCTACCCAGTGCACCTAAGTCCTCCAAGCTTCTTGCTCCAACGAGGTTACGCCGAACCTTTTTCTTTTCTAGCTTCCCGGATTCCGCTACTAGACCGTAGCATCAACCAATGAAGATTGGCTCCTTCCTAATCGCTTCCCGAACTCCAAACAACTGTCTCACAAAGATGATGATGGTGAGAACCAGGTTTGGTATAATGCCTCTCAAGGATTTGACAATGGAGAGGAAGAGAGTTGAGGAATTTGAAGAGACTCTAAGGTAGAGATTGTGGGTGAAACAATCTGGTTTTTCTTTAGGGTTTCTCTCTCAAAATTCTCTCTGGAAGCTCTCTTTCAATCGTGGGTAAAAGGGGTATTTATCTTTGGAGTGGGAGAGGAATGTGAAACGTCGGGTTTTATAAAACAGGGGGGTGGCTCGCGACTTGACCTCGCGGCTTGACCTCACGGCTTGACTAAGTCGCGAGATCGATCGCGAGTTAACCGTATGGCCGATTGTCTGTTTTGTCCTGTAGTGCTCCAGCTAGCATGATTGTTCATCTTCCAAAGCATGCTTGGCACATGTGCGGCTTCAGCGGCTTGCGGCCGTGAGTCCACCCGTGAGTCCCAGCCGCGACTCTGTTTTCTTGCACACTCTTGAGCAATCTTCACTCTATCTCACTCACTACCCTTACAACAAACCCACCTAAATACGGGGTTACTAAATGCTTTGAATTACAAGAAAATTTGACACGGAATAAAGCCAATTAGATGGTTGAATAAATTCAACCTTACAATCTCCCCCTTAGGCTATTCCGTGACAAAACCCTAAAAACAGACTCTAGACTTAACATGTGAGTTGGGAACAGTTGAACAAAACTCACTCACACCTAACTCTAGAAGTCATGAAGCACTTGAATCATATGAACATAATACTCCCGAAACACAACAATACACCATGATCATTGTAAGCAGAAAATTATAAATGCATATGAAACAGTGCGAGAATGTGATCAAGCAAAGATGGAGTAAGATACAAACCATGGCTTGATCAACCAAGTGACCACCACAAGGTAGTGATCACGGTGTTCATTCACACTTGGAATGAACACAAGGACATACAAGTTAACAAGCACAAGGCAAGACACTTGTATGCTCAACACTCAACCAATGCATACCACACAAGGCATATGCATCTAGGAACAATCCTACAAGGGCACAAGAGTGACAAGATACATAAACCAAAATGCAGAACATTTAGATTAAAGTACTGATTTCAACAAAAGCATAAAGGCTGCATACATACAAAGGTACATACCATAAAGTTTACAAACTATGCATAAAACAATAACCCTAAAAGCTTACAAAAGCAAATGGGTACAAACACAGAACATCCTGAATAACATCATCAAATTATATTAAAGATTAAACCAAGAGTATAGGTTAAGAGTTAGAAACAACTATACACCAAAACATAGTGTATGAAACCCATAAACATAAAAAAACAAGACAAAAACATATATAAACAAAGTCTCCGAATTAGACAACTCCCCCTCAACTCATTACTCCCCCTTAAGAGCTGCTTTTCTGCTTCTCAATCATCAATGACATTATCAACAGAAAGAGACTTCTCCCCCTTTTTGATAGGAATGGCCAAAGGGTCACTTTGTTCAGCTGATTGGTGAAGTCACAAGTTTTGCGAGACAAGACATCTATCCGGTCCTGCATGGCTCTCATTCTCATCGAGTGCTCGATCTAGATTTCTCTCGATCCCATCAAGTCGTTCGAGAATGATTTGGAAAGCATCCGGAGGTATATCCGAAGAAGTTGATGCTCTAGACCTTTTGCTATTCCTCCTGGGTGTTGAGGTTGATGCATGCCCTGCCGCCTGCGTGCTTGATCTCCATTGGGACACCCTCTCCTTCATCACCTTCATCTTCTTCTCCTGGAAGCCTAACACTTATCCTTTTGCAAGTTAGCTTGTTAATTGCAAAGGGTGTGGACATGTGGCTGATGTCTTGAGGGATTGGAACACCCTTCCTTCTAAATATCCTCATTAGCAAACCGGGAAAGATCGGTTTTGGCCTAGAGGTTGTTCTTGTCTCATCCACAATGATGTCAAATATGTGGGAACTTATATCTATGAACTTCTTTTCTTTGAGATCCATCAGAAAAAACTGCTCTAGCACAATTGATTGTAGTCAATTTCTTAATGGGATAGAGGTTAAACATCATGATTATTGTTAGACACCTCATGTCCACTTTGGAAAGGCAAAGTGGTATTCAAACATTTCCCTTCTCTCTCCCCTATCCTTTGTTGAACTGTTCAATAGAAACACTCCTATCCTTGTAATTGATAAATTCCTCATCATCGATTCCTTCAATCCCTAGTGCATCATCTATGACATGTGCATCCAAAATGAATTCTTTACCTCTAACCCAAAAATTTAACTCATTCTCCTTTATAACAGCATTTGAGTAAAATTCCCTAATCGGGGGTTCACATACCAAAGGGAAATCACTTAGAAGCTTTTCCCATCCTTTTCCTTCAAAACAACTGGGGATAAAGGTTTGTCTTAAGTCCTCCAAATCTACAAATCTTTCTTGAATAATTCCTGCATGCAAGAAGTTATCCTTGTATCTCTCAAAGTGATGAACAGACCTAAACAGTTTAGAATCTATTTTTAATCTTTTGTCGGCCTTCTTTGCAGTAGATTTCTTCTTCTGAGGTGAGGGAGCCATCTGTGAACAATCGAAAAAGACCACAACAAAGATAGAACAAGATATGTGCGAGAACCAGTCAGTACCATGTAATTAGCAAAGAGATATCATCCATACAAATTAACTCTGAACACTTAAACAATAAGCTACTTAGATCAATCACATGGACAACCCAAGCCTAAGATAGGAAACACAGGAACAACATGGAAAAACTATCCTAAAGGCAGATATATGTCATTGGGACATATAGTGGAAAAATGGATATGACGCACAATCAGTAATTAGAGACTAATAGAAGCTCCCAACAGATCAACACAATATAACATGCATATTTAGCACAGAAAACTCACGGCCCTCAAAAGAAACAGTTTGAGACAACTCAACAGTTCAAAGTACAGATAAAATAAAAGAAACACTTAGCTAAGCACAGGATGAAGAGCAAAAACAAATTCTAGCAGCAACATTCGCAAGCTAAGCATGAACAAGGAGCAAAATCAGAAACCCAAACCCATTTCTAAATCACAAGCAAATGCGAAAATCAAAGGGAAAAGCACAAAATCAAGTAGAAAAGAGTGCAAAACTGAAAACCCATACCTGTTTCTTGAAGATTTTGAGCTTTAAAAATGCAACAATGGAGATTGGAAATGGGAGCACGGAGTGTTTGGGAGGGAGATAGTTTAGAGAGAAGATGAACAGTCACAAAAGTTCGAGGGAAAACTGAAAAAGGTTTAAAAACTGCTCCTGTTTACGCCAAACACGCGATTTTCGCGACTAGATTGAGTCGCCACACAGTCGCCCAAATTTTAACTTAACCAATACAAGCAATATGACAAACAACTAGTGTGCGGAAACTTAACATATGCTATATAACGAAATTGGTTAAATACTATCTAAGCCATAACATAATAAAACACAGCAGATAATAAAAAGGCAAAGATAGAGAGGAAGGAAGATGCAAACACAAAGACAACACGCGATGTGTTATCGAAGAGGAAACCAAGTCCTCGGCGAAAAACCTCTCCGCCGCCCTCAAGCGGTAATCAATCCACTAGAAAATACGGTTGGGATACATGGACAACAATAGACCCTCCAAGCCTAATCTACCAAGTGCACCTAAGCCCTCCAAGCTTCTTGCTCCAACGAGGTTGCGCCGAACCTTTTTCTTTTCTAGCTTCCCGGATTCCGCTACTAGACCGTAGCATCAACCAATGAAGATTGGCTCCTTCCTAATCGCTTCCCGAACTCCAAACAAGCTGTCTCACAAAGTGATGATGATGGTGAGAACCAGGTTTGGTATAATGCCTCTCAAGGATTTGACAATGGAGAGGAAGAGAGTTGAGAAATTTGAAGAGACTCTAAGATAGAGATTGTGGGTGAAACAATCTGGTTTTTCTTTAGGGTTTCTCTCTCAAAATTCTCTCTGGAAGCTCTCTTTTAATCGTGGGTAAAAGGGGTATTTATACTGGAGTGGGAGAGGAATGTGAAACGTCGGGTTTTACAAAACAGGGGTGGCTCACGGCTTGACCTCGCGGCTTGACTAAGTCGCAAGATCCATCAGCGAAGTTAACCGTATGGCCATTGTCTGTTTTGTCTGTAGTGCTCCAGCTAACATGACTGTTCATCCTCCAAAGATGCTTGGCACGTGTGTGCGGCTTTCGGCGGCTTGCGGCCGCAAGTCCACCCGAGTCCCAGCCCGCGACTCTCTTTTTTCTTGCACACTCTTGAGCAATCTTCACTCTATCTCACTCACTACCCTTACAACAAACCCACCTAAATACGGGGTTACTAAATGCTGAATTATAAGCAAATTTGGCACGGAATAAAGCCAATTAGATGGTTGAATAAATTCAACCTTACAATAGAAAACAGTCATTAATCATACCTCCTTTATTTGATGGCACTAACTATGTATACTGAAAAGTACGCATGAGAGTTTTCTTGTAGTCTTTACATGAGAAAGTGTGGCAATCTGTGGAGATAGGCCGAACTAAGCCTGCAAAAGCGTCACCTGAGTGGGATGATGCCAAGATTAAGGTGGCAAACTTCAACAACAGAGCATTGAATGTGTTATTCAGTGTAGTCGCCAATGGGGAGTTCAAAAAGATATCCTCAATCAAAACTGCTAAGGAGGCTTGGACCATCCTCTAGACAACCTATGAGGGTACAAAGGCTATAAAAGATTCAAAGTTTCAGAGGCTCACTACAAGCTTTGAAGAGATAAAAATGGAGGAGGATGAGTCATTCGATGAGTTCTATGCTAAACTAAAGGACATAGTGAACTCAGCCTTCAATATTGGGAAAACCATTCCCGAACCCAAGATTATAAGAAAGGTGCTCAAATCTCTACCTGAGATATTTCATGCCAAGATTACGGCAATAGAGGAATCAAAGGATATTGATAAGATTCCTTTGACTGAGCTGGTTGGAAACTTGCAAACCTACGAGCTAGGGTTGACAAGGATTGGCAAGACAGGTAAAGGCAAGAGCATGGCACTCAAGGGCAAGAGCGAAGAGACAGATGGGTCTTCCGATGATGAAGATTCCAAGATGAAGTCTTACATCACCAGAGCGATTTTAAGAAGTTTATGAAGAACGTAAATGGAAAAGGTTTCGACAAGGACCGCAGGCAATCTAGTTCTTCTTAGTTTAAAGGCCAAGACAAAGGGAAGAAGGATGCTAAGGAAGGTGGTCAATACACTGTTCCTATAGGACCTAAGTGCTTTGGTTGTCAAGGCTTCGGTCACATGAAGAATGAGTGTCATACATATCTTAAGAGCATTAGGAAGAGCAAGGCACTTGCTATTACCCCGAGTGACACCGAGCACGAGGATGATTCCGACAATGAGGATGACAGAATCTTGAATGCCTTCACAGCCACTATTAATCCTACTGAAGGGATTGTTGAAGATGTGGTTGAAGAAGAGGAATTGGTGGAATCTAAGTTTGAGAAGATGGATGATCAAGATGACATTCATACAGCCTATGAAAAACTGTACAAGCTTTTTGAGAAACATGAGAAATTGTATAGGCTAACCACCAAAAAGCTCAATGATGTGGATTTGATGAGGCTAATCAGACCATTGGAGCACCGAGGTTTGAGAAAAATTTCTTGGCTAAGAAGACCAAAAAGCTTGAAGCGAGTTGTGTCAAGTTAGAGCTCAACTAGAAAGGACTTCAAGCGCAAAGCTGGATGAGATGCTAAGCATTCAGAAATCTGCTTCAGATCGAATTGGCTTAGGGTATGGTCTCTCTTCCTCTAATATTGCTTCTTCTAGTACTCTGTTTTTTTTGTTCCTCCTGCTAATAATGTTAAAATTGAGAATAATGAGATTAAAACTGAATTAACTAGTGAGAACATAGACAAGGGTAAATCTATCTTAGGAGCACTCCCTAAGCCTGAGAAGAAAGATGTTAAAAATCCTAGAGCTAAGAAGGCTAACTCTCAAAAGCCTAAACAAAAGAAGTAGCATCTCTGTCATCATTCTGGAGCTTCCGATCATACTCGACCAAATCGCTACAAGTGGCTTGCCACTCAACAAAGTAACAACATGATAGCATCCGGGAACCAGAATCAGCTTCAATCCTCTCTTGCTCCCCTTAGAGATATTTTCAAAGCCCTCATGTTCCTCTCGAACTTGAACGGTTTTTCTCTCTCACTGTCGGTTCAAGGGTTTAATCAAAGGAAAGGTTCTTCCAAGGTGTGGAAGGAAAAAGGCTCCAAGTGATTCTGTCACTTTTCTCTCTCTCTTTTTGTTTTTGTGTGTGCACTACTTATGTGTTTTGCTATCAAGTTTTGAGTTAGTCTAGTTTTTATGCTTCGATTGTTTAGCATGTTTTTGATTGGTTATTTTTCAGTTTTGATTTGTTTTGTTTTTCATATAAAAATTTTTAAAAAAAATTGAAAAATCAGAAAAATACAAAAACAGTATGTGTTTTGTGTACATTGGTACTTGTATACCTTGGATGGCCATTGAAACAAACTCTGCTCAACTTTGTATCATTTGTAGCTTAGATGAGCATCTCTATGCACAACTAAGCAAGTGAGCTTTGTGGCTCTTGTTTGTGATGAGTAAGATTAAGTTATCTCTTGTACTTAACACTCATATCACTTTTTTTTACGGGAAGGACTAAAAAATCCTGAGAGAAAAACATAAATAACCATCTCACTACTGTTGCCCGCCAATCATAATATGACACCTGTATGCTTCGGCATAGCAAAAGTGCAGTGTCAATGACATTTGTGTGCTTAGGCATAGCAAAATTGGAATGTCAAATATTAGTGGGTATTTCTTTTCTCTCTCTAATATGCTCATGCATGATATGCTTAAAAGAAAAATATGCAATAAAAAAAAAAAAAAGCAAAAAGATCAAAATGTTTTAAAAACGATAGCAAGCGTGTATTCTAGGAGATGTGGGAGTTATAGGATGTACCTCAAAGGTGATAGTCCCCATCAAGCAGTTATGATTGTGTGTAAGTTAAAGTGATTTTCTCATATCTCAAATCATCATAACATGTATACACATATGCAATCTTGCGATATTTTTCACACACAATATGCAATATTCTTTGCTATTCTTGATACATGTGTAGATATAATGTGATTTGGCTATCACAAGGTTTTACATGTGTTAATGTATGCTCACTAAACTGTCTTGACTTGTTTTTTAAAATATAAAATTGGTTAGATTTGTTTAGTGAGTATGTGTGTTTTTGAGGATCCATGTGCTTAAAATTTTTACTAAGAGATGATTTTGAGAGCTTAATATGTTGATTGGATCATTGGTTGAGTTGCATGTTGGATTACATTCATGTCTGTGTTTTTCACATCTCGAAAAACTGGTTTTAAAAGCTTGCTCGACACCTCCTCGATACCTTGCTATCTCATTGAGCTTCTTGACTTTTTCTTATCGCAATCCTGACAGCTTCTCGACACCTGGTGGATCGATCGAGAATACTTCTGCCTTCTCGATGACTTCTCGACACTGTTTGGATCGATCGAGAATGCTTCTGCCTCCTCGATAGCTTCTCGACACCTGCTGGATCAATTGAGATTCTGATTAGGTATCTAGTGAATTGTTCCTCAACACCTCCTCGATACCTGTATCCGTCGACGACCATTTTCTTGACACCTTCCTTGACAGATGTCTCGACACCTCTCGACACCTTCATCTCTAGAGATTTACAGGTACACTTTTTAAAGCTCCCTGTGCGATCTGGAACTCATTTCGCTCGATCTCTCTCTCAATACTTCTTTGATTTCTCTCCCAAACTCTCTCATCTCACTCCAATAAGTATTCCTCA
Organism: Quercus dentata; assembly: GCA_028216015.1. Taxonomy (NCBI): domain Eukaryota; kingdom Viridiplantae; phylum Streptophyta; class Magnoliopsida; order Fagales; family Fagaceae; genus Quercus; species Quercus dentata. The sequence goes on along the minus strand of CP116452.1, from coordinate 8,657,382 downwards.
AGGTTTCTTCAAGCTTTTTCAAGTTTTTCTTCATTTGGTAAGCTTCTAATCCTTTCACATTCATGCATTTCATGTTTTGAAACCTAGGTTTTGGGGTTTTTGAAAATTTTTGGGGTTTTTCAAAATTGATGAGTTTTTATTGAAATTTTGGGATGGGTTTTCACTTAATTGAGTTTAAAACCTCATACATTGCATCACATTAGCATTATAATGGTATTGTCATGCATTTAGATGTGTGCTATCTGTTTGTGTCTTTGATAGGTTTGGATTAAGCTAAGCCCATGATGAAATTTCTTTTCCGTGTCACATGTTCATGCATTTTCCATGCATACGTATTCTCTTTTCAATATAATTGTTATACTTGAAATTGCTTGGGACTTTTCTGATTGTCTTTCTTTTTCTCCCTCTCTTTCTATTTACATTAGTCGTGTCTATGGCACATAGGCGTAAATCCACTCCGACTTGGAACCCTCTTCGTTCCAGAGCTTCTTCATCCTCTAATCCTACTCTATCTCATATTCGTTCTGTAATGATGATGCCTTCAAGGTATTTTCGGAGAACATTTCTAGACGAGGCATTCATTCGGAATGCCAAGTTATTCTGTCGGACTTTGCTGACACCGACCTTCCCTCTGTCATTCACAGCAAGAGATGGGAGTCACTGTGTGATGTCTCGGTCACCTGTCTACTTGTGCTTATTCAGGAGTTTTACTCCAACATGCACGGGATTGATCATTTAGTACCTCTTTTCTTCACTCGCGTTCGAGGTACACGCATTCCTATCACACCGCAACTTGTTGTGGATGTGCTTCGGGTCCTTAGGATAGAGTTTCCTGACTATCCTAGTTGGGAGCATCTGAGGACTGTGTCCAGGGATGAACTCATGTCTACTTTCTCGTGAACGCCCTTACTGTTTGGGGTAGCGTTAGTTTACACCATGTCGACCTTTTGCTAAAGGTCCTAGATTTATAAACATGGTGATGACCTTTGTTTTGCATCCACTCTCTCACTATAAGTCCATTACAGAGCCTCATGCTCGATTTTTGTTATCTCTTCTTAAGCATCTTACTATAGATTTCCTTTTTCATTTCATTCTTTCTATTATAGATGTTCATCTAGATTCGGCGTCCCGTGACAAGTTCATCTTTCCTTCCACTATCACGAGGATCTTACGCCATTTTTCTGTTCCTTTTCCCTCTTCTGACCATTTCACCGTTATGTGTGCCATAGATTACACTACCGTTAAACATAGTGAGGCCCGGCTTGGTCACAAAGATCGGATTCATTTGCTCCTCCCTCCCATTCAGCTTCATCCCATTCTGCTCCATCCACATCCGCTCCTCCCTCTTCTTCGAGCGATGTGACTTTAGGAGACATCATGGTACAACTACAGCGTATGGATGCTCGCCTAAATACACTCTTTACAGAGTTGTATCAGGTGAACGTTCATGTCGGTCGTATTGCACGACAACAGGCATCCATGGGTGGTTTTGCTCCCGAGGCTACTCCTTCACCACTTTCTCCCGTGGCTTCTGATTTTGAGGATGAGGATGATGAAATGGTGATGACGATGATGCTTTAGATGATGGAGATGCTAGCTCTACTGATAAGATGTCCGCTTGACACTCTTTCCCTTTGTCACTCGTGACAAAAAGGGGAGTAGTTTTGATATGAGAGTAGTCATTCTTAGGGGGAGAGTTAGAATAGGACCATTTTGTTAGGGGGAGTGTTGATGTGTTTTGAGGGATGTAGTGAGGATAGTATATATCTTTTCTTTTCTTTCTTTTTAGATACATTATTCTTGTATATGAGGTCCTGTGACCATTTATTGACATACATTGTACTTATCTTCTTTTTATATTAATGTATGTTTTTCTTTCACCTACCCCTTCATGTGTTGTTTCTTTTCTCCCTTTATACACATGCTTCTTATTACTTGTATGTAATCTATTATTTTTGTTTCACACAAAGATGCCTTAATGAGTTTTGTTTAAAGTGTTTCAGAAATACAAGTTGCCAAAGTCTACTTACCATAAACTCTTTTCTTGCAAAGTTTTTCAAGAGTTTGTGTTAGGATAGATTTTATTATATTTAAGAAGTGAATATGAGTTGAGTGATCTATGACTTCTCTCATATGTTCATTTGTTTGTTGTGGTTTTGTCACGGATTGCCAAAGGGAGAGATTATTAGGACATATGTGTTTCACTTGTTAGGAACATATGTCACTACTTTATGTAATTGGCTTATCCTTTGACAAAACGCACTTTACTTGTATTTGAGCAGATTTAGGATGTGTTTAAATACTTCAAGAAACCATGTTTCAAGATCAAGTGTTGAAACCTTCAAGTTTGTCCAAGAAAACATGTTGATAGTGCAAATTCATTAAAGCTCGATAGCTGCATCTATCGAGCTTAAGAAAGCTGTTCAAGCCTAGTGTGCTCAACACCGCTCGATAGTCGCTTGACACCTCTTATCTGTCGAGGTTTAAAAATTTCAGAATTCAAATATGATTTTCTTGGGATCGGTGAATATGTCTTTGGGCTTTCTTTTCTCTTAACCCTAGACATATAAAAGGATTGCTTTAAGGGCCGTCAAACAGTTCACAAGTTGCACAAGCATTGAGCAAACTCTGTTCAAGCAAATTGTGACCGGAGACGAAATTCTTGCCCTAGTTCATCTCTTTCTCTTGAAGAAGTTGCTGTGTATGTGCATCGTAGGGTTTTATGACCAAGCATCTTCTTGATCTTCATCGTGTGTGTTAGGTTCTAAATGTTTAGAACAATTGGCAAATTGTGAACACAAACTTGTCTAGATATAGATCTTAGAGGTTATAGGTTTTATTAAACAATGCTTAATGTGATTCAAGTCAAGATTCAAGAACATACAACCTGCAGGAAGAAGATTTCATAATCTATCTGGTTCGATCGATCGAAAGACAGGCTTGATCGATCGAAAGTCGTATCTGCAAAATTTTAATTAAGCCCAAATAGCAGTTCAAGCCCATTTAAGATTAGGGTTTCTAATCTACTTCTCCCAATATATAAAGGAAACCCTAAGCACGTTTTTATATGGCTTTTTAGAGAGAAAAGAGTGTGCCTCTTTTGTATTTAGGGTTTTGTTCCTAAAAAGCTCTCTTATGTCTTCTATCGGTGCTATTCCTTAAAGAATTTCAAGATCCGGTATTGTAGAAGTTGCTTTGCCTTCTCTAGTCATCAAAGGTACTGATGATCTAAACCTTCAAGGGTGGTCTTGGAGTCACAAACAGGAGAGTTTGTGTTGCTAAACCTTTGAGTGGGATCTCAAAGTCACAAACGGGGGTGTTTGTGTTTTGCAAAGGCCAAAAAAAGAAGGAGTCCGTGAATTCGGAGCATGTAGGTGGTCGTGTCGGTAAGTTCTACTAGTTGGTAGCAATAAAAAGTCGAGCGTGGGGGCTTGTAAGTCTTATTATATGAACTTCGATTCTTTCTAGTGGATTTGCTTTTTACCTTGAGGATAGCTAGGTTAAATCCTCCCCAGGTTTTTTACCGGTTTGGTTTTCTTGAGTTATCATATCATTGTGTTATTTATTTTTCCGCTGCTTTGCATGATATGATTGTTTGATTGTGATAACCTAGATTTGGAATTTGGACTAAGTAACAACTTGACTAATTACCTAGGTTAATCCAATTGTGTTTTAAAGGGTCTAAAAACCAACAGTATGGATGAATCAAGAACTTTGCAACCAACAACCTTCTTAGTTGGTAATTGAAGTTGCGTACTAGGATCCACGTAATTGGTTAGTCACGTACTTGGGAGTTGTGCATCGAAAAGAGGAACTGTCACTATAGAACAAGTCCAATTGAGTATTGGGGTAAGGGTTCAACTGTAGGTTGGTAAGGTACTTGGATTCTTTTACTTGTAATCGCTTGTTGTGATAATAGTGGAGTTTTGGGAGTGGTGACCTGAAAATCACCCAGTGGAGTTTTTGTCGTTAGGTTTTTCCCATTTGTAAACAAATCACCGTGTTATTTATTTTCCGTTGCATAATTAGTTTATTGGTGATTTGTTTGTGCTACCATGCGTTTGTATGATAAATTGATTAATTAATAACTTGACTAATTAATTAATTAATTTATATCACAAGGGGTCATTCAATTTATGGCCTATCAAGAGGGAATGCATACCAAATCGTCTTATTTTCTAACTACCTCGATCATCTCTATAAAATACCATATATATATTTGGTATTTAAAATTAGTGTCTTACTTTATATATATATATATACACACACACACGCAAGATAGAAATTCTACTCTTACTTAATCTAAGTGTATATGTGTGAGAAGCTCCCCTCTGAAGACTTGAACCCCAACCCTTTACCCCCATACCCTACAAGCACTTATACTTGTGGAGTGACTATCGCACCAAGGGGTGTGCAAGGGTAAATTAGCATCATACTCTTTTTTTTTAGTAAAAAGAAAAAAAAAAAAAACATGAGTTTATGTATCGAATAACAATTATCATCTGATTAATATGAAAATTGACATGCATATTAAAAGAACGAGAAATTATTATCCAACTATAAAGCTTTTAAAATATTAAAGAATTATTTGCAAAACCATTTCACAAGCTAGCACAAACTCAAATCGATGTGAATTCCATGTGGTAAAATTGATGGTGGTAGTACTAATTTCAAATCCACATCTTTAATTGATGTCTACATTAAAGAGTGATATTGTGATATGTACGGATTATGTATAATAAAGAGTATGTGAAATTAATGTCTTTTTAAAATAACTCTTATTTGTAGCATTAATATACATGGCACACAGAGAGAGAGAGAGAGAGAGAGAGATGTAGGAAAATAGAAATAGCAAGAAAGATTACCACGCACCCTTGACGCGACGGTCGGGGACGAAACTACCAAGGGGGTGAATGAAGGGGCCACGCCCCCCCACCAGCCTTTTGAAAAAAATTCTCTAGTATATATATTAGCATAAAAAATTTACTTTTGGCTTTAAAATTAATATACTTGGCCCCCCTCTCCCAAACAATTTACAAGCTAACCCATGAAACCAAAAATGAAAAAAATTATCAAATCATCCCTTGTCTAGTTGTCCCAAGAATATCAAGAAAAAAATTTCGCTAAACAATTGGATAATTTACAAATCTGGACAACAAAGAAAATCTACAAAACAATTCACATATTCAGATAATAAAAAAAAAAATCTTTGGGCACAGTCTAAGTAAAAAAAATAAATTATAACAAATCAATTAAAAATCCTAGCAAGATAAATCACAAAAATGTAATAATCTTTACCCAATTTTTACCTCTCATTTGAGAGCTTTTTGTCTCTCTCAAATGACTCGATACCACAGTCACAGAAACAACTCATATGCTATTAATCACTTCATCCACACACAAATTAGTGTCACCAGCAACTTGGATCAGTTGATGTCTTTTACTCAACCCATGAAAAAAATTTATTTTTAATTAAATAGCTACTGCCCTTTGACACAACCCGTGAAATTTATTATTATTTTTTTTTTTGAATGATAGAATTTTATTAAATTTTAATGTTTTATTAACGTTGGGACACACTTGACATGCATGCATAAATGTAATACACGTGTGAAACAACAATCTATTATTTTTTGCTTTACCTAAACGCCACCGAGCATGTGTGTGATTAGTCTATTGGTAATAAACTTTGTGCCTTAGCTAAATTAATGTAGTGATGGGAAAAGATTTATTATTTACATAGTTGAAGAATCAAAGCTACCATTCATAATCAAGTAATTGTTTCACAAATTTCTTTTTCTTTTCTTTTTTTACTACTTTTTCAAAATGGAAATTTTTGAAGGAAAAGATCTCACATCTTTATGCTACCTCAACCTTAACCGAGTAAATATAAATAAAAAATTCCTTAACCAAGACACCAATAATTGTCTCACCCTTTGTTTTGCTGAATTTTAGTGCATGATGTTCATTAACCGTTATTTTAGTAGTTTTATTAATGTAATACTAGACATGGATTTGAACTTTTAACTATAGTTTTTGCTTTTTCTTTTTTTAGAATCTTTTATATATAGCATTATGAAGTTATTAGGTATAGAATTATGTGAAAAGAATAAATAGATTTTTAAAAAAAATTTATAATATGCATAGAATAAAAAATTGGTCTAAACACAATCAAACCTTGAAAATATCAAGATATGCCAATTAACTTGTAGAACTCTTGATAATAAATATCTATTATTGATTTTCAAAAAAGAAAAAAATACAAAATTAATTTAAAAAATTAATGCTAATAATACATCATTGTCAATCTATTAACATTTCTAATATTCTAACTTCCTAAAATTATTAAACAAAGAACTTTGGCCCCTAGATTTGAATCTTGGTTCATTCCTACCTCGTGTCATTACATAAACAAGGAAAAGAAACTTCTGGCAAGGGACAAGACATTCCCAACCCCAAGGAACCGTAGTCAGAGCTATCTCTCTCTATCATTAAGTTCCTCGTGATAAATCAAAGTATCAATGTGAACCTTTTAGCTCAAAAATCAATCTCTGACCATCGCCCCTGGACAATCAAGGTGAACCGGTAATAAATAAAAATTTATAACGTGATAGAATAAAGAATTGATTTAACTTTAGTCGATCTTAAAAATATTAAAATATGTTAATTGATTTATAAAATTTTTTATTATAAATATTTATTATTAATTTTTATAAAATAAAATATAAATAAAAAATTTTAAAAATTAATACTAATAATATATCATTTAGTATCAATATTCCAACTTTCTAAAATTCTTAAACAAAGAAATTTGCCCCCTGAACGTTGGTTCCGTTCCTACTATAAGTCATTACCTAAACAAGGAAAAGAAACTTCTGGCAAGAGACAAGAGATTCCCAACCTCAAGGAACCGTAGTCAGAGCTATCACTTTCTATCATTAAGTTCCTCATGATAAATCAAAGTACCAATGTGAACCTTTTAACTCAAAAATCAATCTCTGACCATGGCCCTTGGTCAATCAAATCATCCCTTGATTGGTTGTCCTAAAAATATCAAGAAAAACATTTAATTAAAGATTTGGACAATTTACTAATTTAAATAACAAGAAAAATCTACAAAACAATTCACATATTCAAATAATAAAAAAAATATTTGGATACAGTCTAAGTAAAGAAAAAATTATAACAAATCAATTATAAATCCTAGCAAAACAAATCACAAAAACCTAATAATCTTTACTCAATTTTTACCTCTCATTTGAGAGCTCTTTGTCCCTCTCAAATGACTCCACCTCATAGTCATACACTGCTAATCACTCATCCGCACACTAATTAGTGTCACTAGCAACTTGGATCGGTTTGTGTCTTAACTCAACCCATGAAAATTTTTTTTTTTTAAAGAGTTGCTGCTCTTTAATACAACACGTGGAAATTTTTTTTTTGAATGATAGAATTTTATTCATTTTTAATGTTTTATTAACTTTGGGACACACTAGGCATGCATGCATAAATGTAATACACATGTGAAATAACAATATACTATTTTGTGCCTTACCTAAACTGCTATCAGAGCATGTGTGTGATTAGTCTATTGGTAATAAACTTTGTGGCTTAGATAAATTAATGTAGTGATAGGAAAAGTTTTATTGTTTATGTGGTTGAAGACTTGAAGGTACCGTTCATTATCATGTGATTCGTTAATAGATCTCTTTTTCTTTTCTTTATTTACTACTTTTTCAAAATTGAAATTTTTAAAAGAAAATATCACATATCTTTATGCTACATCAACCTTTACCAAGTAATTATAAATAAAAAATTCCTTAACCAAGACACCAATAATTGTCTCACCCTTTTTTTGGTTGGATACTAGTGCATGATGTTAATTAACCATTATTTTAGTTGTTTTACTAATGTAATACTAGACATGGATTTCAACTTTTAACTCTAGTTTTTGTATTTTTGTTTTTTTAGAATCTTTTATATATAGTATTATGAAGTTATTAGGTATAGAATTATGTGAAAAGAATAAATAGATTTTTTTAAAAAAGTTTTACAATATTGATAGAATAAAGAATTGGTTTAATCTCGATCGGACTTTGAAAATATCAAGATGTGATAATTGACTTGCAGAACTCTTGATTATAAATATCTATTTTTGATTTTTACAAAAAGAAAGAATACAAAAAAGGTTTTAAAAATTAGTGTTAATAATGCATCATTGTTAGTATCAATATTATAATACTTTAAAATTCTTTTTTTTTTTGTAAACTTTTTAAATTTTTAAACAAAGAACTTTGGCCTCCAGATTTAAATTTTGGCTCCGCTCCTGCCTCCGGTCATTACCTAAACGAGGAAAAGAAACTTCTGACAAGAGACAAGAAATTCCCAACCTCAAGGAACCGTAGTCAGAGCCATCACTTTCTATCATTAAGTTCCTCGTGATATCAATGTAAACCTTTTAACTCATATATCAATCTATGACCATGGCCCTTGGTCAAACAAGGTGAACCGGGAATAAGTAAAATTTATAATGACAATAAAATAAAGAATTGGTTTAATTTCAGTCCAATCTTGAAAATATTAAGATATATTAATTAATTTGTAAAACTCTTGATTATAAATATTTATTATTAATTTTTATAAAAAAATATATAACTTTTATAAAAAAATTAATATTAATAATGCATCGTCGATATCAATATTCCAACTTTCTAAAATTCTTAAATGAAGGACTTTGACCCCTAGATTTGAATGTTGGTTCCGTTCCTGCCTCAAGTCATTACCTAAACAAGGAAAAGAAACTTCCGGTAAGAGACAAGAAATTCCCAACCTCAAGGAACCGTAGTCAAAGCTATCACTTCTATCATTAAGTTCCTCTTGATAAATCAAAGTATCAATATGAACCTTTTAACTCAAAAATCAATCTCTGACCATGGCCCTTGGTCACTCAAGGTGAACCAAGAATAAGTAAAAATTTATAATGCGGATAGAATAAAAAATTGGTCTAACTTCAGTTAAATCTTGAAAATATTAAGATGTGTCAATTGACTTGTAGAACTCTTGATTATAAATATCTATCATTAATTTTTACAAAAAGAAAAAATACAATTTTTTTAAAAAAATTAATGCTAATAATACATCTTTGTCAATATCAATATTCTAACTTTCTAAAATTCCTAAACAAAGAACTTTGCCCCTAGATTTGAATGTTGGTTCCGTTCTAGCCTCAAGTCATTACCAAAACAAGGAAAAGAAAGTTACGGCAAGAGAGAAGAAGTTCCCAACCTCAAGGAACCGTAGTAAGAGGTATCACTTTCTATCATTTAGTTCCTCGTGATAAATCAAAGTACCAATGTGAACCTTTTAACTCAAAAATCAATCTCTGACCATGGCCCTTGGTCAATCAATGTGAACCGGGAATAAGTAAAAATTTATAATGTGGATAGAATAAAGAATTGGTCTAACTTCAGTCAAATCTTGAAAATATTAAGATATGCTAATTGACTTGTAGAACTCTTGATTATAAATATCTATTATTAGTTTTTACAAAAAGAAAAAATACAAAATTTAAAAAATAAATTAATGCTAATAATACATCGTTGTAGTATCAATATTTCAACTTCTTAAAATTCTTAAACAAAGAACTTTGCCTCTAGATTTGAATCTTGGTTCCATTCCTACCTCTAGTCATTTCCTAAACAAGGAAAAGAAACTTTTGGCAAGAGTCAAGAAAATCCCAACCTCAAGGAACCATAGTAAGAGCTATCACTTTCTATCATTAAGTTCCTCACTATAAATCAAAGTATCAATGTGAACCTTTTAACTCAAAAATCAATCTCTGACTATGGCCCTTGTTCAATCAAGGTGAACTGGGATTAAGTAAAAATTTATAATGTAGATAGAATAAAGAATTGGTCTAACTTCAGTCGGATCTTGAAAATATTAAGATGTACTAATTGACTTGTAGAACTCTTGATTATAAATATCTAATATTAATTTTTACAGAAAGAAAAAATACAAATTTTTTTTAAAGAAAATTAATGTTAATAATACATCTTTGTCAGTATCAATATTCCAACTTTCTAAAATTCTTAAACAAAGAACTTTGCCCCCTAGATTTGAATGTTGGTTCCGTTCTTGCCTCAAGTCATTACCTAAACAAGGAAAAGAAACTTCTGGCAAGAGACAAGAAATTCCCAACCTCAAGGAACCGTAGTCAAAGCTATCACTTTCTATCATTAAGGGTCCGTTTGTTTTGGCTTCAAACCATTTTAGGAAATCATTTTCCGTAAAACCGTGTGTTTGGTTGCCCATGGAAAATAAAATTTTCGGAAATGCATTTCATTTGACCATAAAAATAAAGGCTTCGACTCGGAAATCATTTTACGTTTCTATTTTCACTTCAAACCATTTTCGAGCTCGGATGCGCAAAGAGAGAGAGAGAGAGAGAGAGAGAGAGAGAGAGAGAGAGAGAGAGAGAGAGAGAGAGAGAAAGAAGAGAGAGTAGAGAGAAACAGCAAGAATACAACGCAACGGAAATGTGAAAGTGTCGATCGTAGCACCGGCGAGATCGTCGCACCCCAGCAACGGCAAGATCGTCACCACCCAAGACCGATCCATCCAAAACCGATCTCGTTCTCGACCCAAAGCTCATTGGCGCCGTCGTTCTTGCCATCGTTCTCGTTCTCGACCGCCAATCACCGATTCGATCTGCCCATGAGTAACCCAATCACCGATCTACCCTTTTTCTCTCTACCCATGTCGAACCCAGTCACCGATCTACCCATGATGAACCCAAATCACCTCCCTCTCTCTTCCTTCTTCTCTCCATTTGACCGTATTTGATGAATTTTTTTGGTTGGGTTTTGTTTCTTGTGTTTATCTATTGAGAAATGATATTATATATTTGTTTGGATGCTTTGAGAAAATGGTTGAGAAAATGTGAAAATTTTGTAGGAAAATAGCATTTTCAGAATGTTACCAAACACATTAAAATATTTTCTAGAACAATTTTCATAATGCAGCCAAACACTAGAAAATATTTTTCTTTCCCGAAAATAGCATTTCTGGAAAATATCTATTTTCCCGAAAATATTTTACATTGAACCAAACACAACATAAGTTCCTCGTGATAAATCAAAGTACCAATGTGAACCTTGTACCTCAAAAATCAATCTCTGACCATGGCCCTTGGTCAATCGAATCATCCCTTTCCTGGTTGTCCCAAGAATATCAAAAAAAAAAAAATATATATATATATATATATATATATATATATATATATATATATATATATATATTTTAGCTAAAGATTTGGACAATTTACAAATCTGGACAATAAGGAAAATCTACAAAACAATTCACATATTTAGATAATAAAAAAAATCTTTGGACACAGTCTAAGTAAAAAACAAATTATAACAAATCAATTATAAATTCTGCAAAACAAATCACAAAAACCTAATAATCTTTACTCAATTTTTACCTCTTATTTGAGAGCTCTTTGTCCCTCTCAAATGACTCCACCTCATAGTTATACACTGCTAATCACTCATCTACACACCAATTAGTGTCACCAGCAACTTGGATCAGTTGGTGTCTTTAACTCAACCCATGAAAAAATTTATTTTTTTAAAGAGTTGTTGCTCTTTAACACAACACGTGGAATTTTTTTTTTTTTTTTTAATGATAGAATTTTATTCATTTTTAATGTTTTATTAACTTTGTGACACACTTGGCATGCATGCATAAATGTAATACACATGTGAAACAACAATCTACTGTTTTGTGCCTTACCTAAATTGCCATCAGAGCATGTGTGTGATTAGTCTATTGATAATAAACTTTGTGTCTTAGCTAAATTGATGTAGTGATAGGAAATGTTTTATTATTTACATAGTTGAAGACTCAAAGTTACTTGTTCATTATCATGTGATTCTTTAATAGATCTCTTTTTCTTTTCTTTTTTACTACTTTTTCAAAATGGAAATTTTTAAAGGAAAATATCTCACATCTTTATGCTACATCAACCTTAACCAAGTAATTATAAATAAAAATTCCTTAACCAAGACACCAATAATTGTCTCACCCTTTTTTTCGCTAGATATTAGTGCATGATGTTAATTAACCATTATTTTAGTTGTTTTATTAATGTAATACTAGACATGGATTTGAACTTTTAACTATAGTTTTTGTATTTTTTTTTTTTTAGAATCTTTTATATATAGTGAGCATTTGGGGAGAGCTGAAAGTTGCGTTTTCATGCCTTTTTTTTTTTCTTTTCCTCTGCACGTGAACAGTAAAATCACCATGCGGGGACAAAAAACACTATTCACACACTGTTCACGCACTGTTCATGGGTCCCACGATACTATTCACACATTTAAAAATTATTTTACTACAGTGTTTTCAGTTTTCAATTTCAGCAACAATAAGTTTAATCCAAACGGACCCATAGCATTGTGAAGTTATTAGGTATAGAATTATGTAAAAGGAATAAATAGATTTTTTTTTTTTTAAAAAAAAATTATAATGTGGATAGAATAAAGAACTGGTTTAACCTTAGTCAGACTTTGAAAATATCAAAATGTAACAATTGACTTGCGTAACTCTTGATTATAAATATCTATTATTGATTTTTACGAAAAGAAAGAATACAAAAAAGTTTTAAAAATTAATGCTAATAATGTATCATTGTCCGTATCAATATTTCAACTTTTCAAAATTCTTTTTTTTTCTTTAAACTTTTTAAAATTCTTAAACAAAGAACTTTGGCCCCTCAATTTGAATCTTGGTTCGTTCCTGCCTCCAGTCATTACCTAAACAAGGAAAAGAAACTTCAAGCGGGAGACAAGAAATTCCCAACCTGAAGGAACCGTAGTCAGAGCTATCACTTTCTATCATTAAGTTCCTCATGATAAATCAAAGTATCAATGTGAACCTTTTAACTCAAAAATAGATGTCTGACCATGGCCCTTGGTCAATCAAGGTGAACCGGGAATAAGTAAAAATTTATAACGTGGATAGAATAAATAATTGGTCTAACTTCGATTTAGACGTTAAAAATATTATGATGTGTTAATTGATTTGTAGAATTCTTGATTATAAATATATATTATTAATTTTTACAAAAAGAATTAAAAATTAAAAAATAAATTAATGCTGATAATGCGTTGTTGACTGTACCAATATTCAAACTTTCTAAAATTCTTAAAGAAATAACTTTGTCCCCTTGATTTGAATGTTGGTTCTGTTCCTGCCTCAAGTCATTACCTAAACAAGGAAAAGAAACTTCTGGCAAGAGACAAGAAATTCCCAACCTCAAGGAACCGTAGTCAGAGCTATCACTTTCTATCATTAAGTTCATTGTGATAAATTAAAGTACCAATGTGAACCTTTTAACTCAAAAATCAATCTCTGACCATGGTCCTTGGTCAATCAAGTTGAACCGGGAATATGTAAACAAGCTAAGTTCTAGAATCCAGGAAAAGTACGTAATTGATTTTTCTTTAGTTACGGTCAATACGCGCAGTGATTTATTTATTTTGTTGGGGAGTATTTGTATTTCTCGAACCATTTGGGATCGGAAAAAGTTTGGTTTTAATTTTTCAAACTGGTTTGCTAGAAATGTATCCTTAGCAATCGAAACAAACAGTAAAAGGGTTCTGACTTCTGAGCTATGGCTTGCCAAGGAAAGCAATCAAAACATGTTACACCTGCACTCTTAGTTGCTTGCTGGTTTGTTTTGCTATCCTCCTGCAAGGCTAATCTAAAGGCAGAAACAGAGGCTCTACTCAAATGGAAAAAAAGCCTCCCAGCTGACCAACCAATTCTGAACTCATGGGTAGAGCAAATCAATTCAACTGCTTCAAGTGCATGCATATGGCATGGAATAGCTTGCAATGATGAAGGGAGTGTTGCTGAAATAAACCTTGCTTACTCTGGATTGAAAGGTACCCTCGAAAACTTTGATTTTCTTTCCTTTCCAAACCTTCTTCGCCTTGATCTTAGATCTAACAAACTCAAAGGCACCATACCAATGAACATTGGCATGATTTCTAAAGTCCAATATCTTGACCTTTCCATTAATTCCTTCAATGGGTCACTCCCTCTTTCCCTTGCTAATCTCACTCAAGTTTATGAGCTTGATGTTTCCCAAAACAATATAACAGGAAAACTCGATAGCCGTTTGTTCCCTGATGGAACGGGTAAGTCTAAAACCGGACTCCTTAGTCTAAAAATTTTCTCCTCCAAACTAATGAGCTTGTTGGCAGAATTCCTGAAGAAATAGGCAATTCGAAACACCTGGTTCTACTGGCTCTTGATGGGAATTACTTTTTTGGTCCTATCCCTTCATCTTTGGGAAATTTGAGTGACTTAACCATCATTCGTCTTGCTGATAATCAACTTTCAGGACAGATTCCTGCCAACATTGGGACTTTAAAACTAACAGAGGTGTACCTGTTGTTTAACCAGTTATCGGGCTCTGTACCAGAAGAAATAGGAAACCTTTCTTCCTTAGTTACTCTACACTTGGCCGAGAATAACTTCACTGGCCACTTGCCCCAACAAGTGTGTAAAGGTGGAAAACTTGCTAATTTTAGTGCAGCCTTGAACAATTTCATTGGTCCCATCCCTGTTAGTCTTAAAAACTGTCGAACCTTGACAAGGGTTCGGCTTGAACATAACCAACTAACAGGATATATAGACCAAGATTTTGGGGTGCACCCAAATCTTACTTATATTGATTTGAGTTACAACAGGTTGAGAGGTAAACTCTCACCAAACTGGGGTGAATGCCAAAACTTGACTGTTTTGAGACTTGCAGGGAATATGATTAGTGGTAAAATCCCCAATGAGATTGTTCAATTGAGCAAAATGGGATACATTGACCTTTCTTCCAATCAATTGTCAGGTGACATACCAGCAGAAATTGGAAAGTTATCCCAATTGTACTCCCTATTCCTGAATGACAACAAGCTTTCAGGTAAGGTACCAGTGGGAATTGGAGGACTTTCCAACTTGGTATCTTTAAACCTTTCAATGAACATGCTAAATGGGCCAATTCCACTTCAAATAGGGGACTGCTGGAAGCTACAAAGTTTATCTTTGAGCAATAATTACTTGAATGGCATGATTCCATATCAAATTGGTAGTCTTGAGGCATTACAAGATGTACTAGATTTGAGTTTCAATTTACTGTCTGGAGAGATACCACCCCAGCTTGGGAGCCTTAAAAATTTAGCAAACTTCAACCTCTCACACAACAACCTCAATGGCTCAATCCCCACTTCACTAAGTAACATGATGAGCTTGACAAGCATCAACCTGTCAAACAACAACTTAGAGGGTCCTCTTCCTGAGAGCAAAATCTTTCGGTCATCTACATTGGAGGCTTTCAGTAACAACAAAGACCTATGTGGTGAAATCCAAGGTTTGCGTCCATGTAATGCCTCAATAATAAAGAAGGGTGGTGGAAAAGGGAAAAGAAAAATTGTAATAGTCATTGTTGCTTCTTTAGTTGGTGCATTGTTAGTTTCATTTGCATTTGTTGGGATTTTTATATTTCTCCAAAAGAAGTCCTCAAGAAACATGTTGAAAGCTGAAAACACATCAGGGACTGAAAGTCCATTCTCACTATGGTACTTTAATGGGAAAGCCGTGTATAAAGACATACTTGAAGCTTCAAAAACTTTGATGAAATGTACTGTGTTGGGGTGGGATCATCTGCAAAAGTTTACAAAGTGGGAATTCCAGGCAGTCAAGTATTAGCAGTGAAGAAGCTGAGTTCTCATGCTGAAGGCGTAGGGGCTGAGAATATAAAAAATTTTACCAACGAGTTAGCAGCTCTGACAGAAATAAGACATAGGAATATTGTAAAGCTCCTTGGCTTTTGTTTCAATGAAGAGCAGATGTTTTTTATATATGAATTCATGGAAAGAGGAAACTTAGCAGATATGTTACGCAGCAAAGAAGCAAAGGAGCTAAATTGGGAAACTAGGGTACGAATTGTTAAAGGTGTGGCCTATGCTTTATCTTATATGCATCATGATTGTGTTCCACCTATAATTCACCGAGACATCTCAAGCAAGAATATTTTGTTGACCTCTGAGCTTGAAGCCTGTGTCTCTGATTTTGGCACTGCGAAGTTCTTGAAGCCTGATTCATCTAATTGGACAACAATTGCAGGCACGTATGGCTATCTTGCACCAGGTAAGCTTCAAAGCTTCTCTCTTTTGATTTTTTTTTTTTTTTTTCTAAATTTAAACATGTTTGTTTTAGAACTTTGTATTTTTTTTTAAATATAATTGTTTTTCTATTTTGGGATATAAGTACATGGGATGTTATATATTTATTAAATAATGGAAAGGAATGAAATGAAAAAAATTTCTGAAAATATTCATTTCATTTCCTCTTTGTCTAGAAGTTTAACTAATAGGAAACAAAATGGGTGAGAGCAAACTCATTCGTACATTTTCCTTCACAAATTCAATTTTTCATATATCCTCCAAAAAATACAAGGCATGAGAGGGAAAGGATTAGTGACATTTAATACAAATTTGATCAAAATTCCTATATATATTACTCATTTCCTATCATACAATTTTCCTAATATCTGCCTCACTATTACCTGATGATAGAATCATTATTTTTTTCTAGTCTAAAGTACACGTTTGGTCCATAAAGTTTGGGATTATTTTCATTTTGGATATTTATATAATTTGACTACTAAATGCTAGATAAGTGGTGTCCATTAAGGCACCTCACTCATCTAATGCCAAATGTCACTAAACTACTAATGGAAATGAAACACGACTAAATTAAAAACAAAATCAAACATGAATGGTTGAAATAAAAATTTTAAAAGGTAAAGGGTCAAAATTAAAACAAACTTAAATTTAAACGGCAAGAGTGTATTTTAGTCTTATTTTACATTTTTATTTTTGTAATTGAATCTTGTTATCTTGCACCAAATAGGCTATACATTTAAGTCATCATCAAGATCAATTTTTTACTTATCTTTTTACTTTTTAGTTTTTATAATAATAATAATAACAATAATATTAATATTAATAATATAGCAAAAAACGATTGCTTACTTTTTCAATAAAATAAAATATATAATAGAAATATTGTTATAAAATGATTCATCTTAATTTATTATATATATATATATAACTAATAATTTCTTGTGATATTATAGTACATGTTTTAACTCAAATCATGTCATTGCATTGATTTTTTGCAGAGCTTGCTTACACAATGGTAGTGACTGAAAAATGTGACATTTATAGTTTTGGTGTTTTGGCACTCGAAGTTCTTATGGGAAAGCATCCAGGCGAACTCATTACAGATCTACAATCTTTAGTTGGTACAAATGTCCACCTCAAAGATGTGTTAGATGATCGTCTTTCACCTCCCATAGGTCAAAAGACTGCTTATGATTTAACTCTAATAGTGAAATTAGCAGTTTCATGTTTACGTACCAATCCACAATCTCGCCCAACCATGCGAAGTGTGTGTCAGCAGCTGGAGATGTAGGCTTCTAATAATTAAAGTAATCTTCTCTTACCCTATGTGTGGGCATTTTGTGTATGTTTTTTTTTTTTGGGTATGTAAGTTTGTAAGACTAATAAAGATGTGTAAGATGCTTATATTGAACGCAGACCATGCGTCCTTTAAGCATGTCATGTTAATTTTCATGTATTGTGGGGAATATTTTGGATGAATAAATTCATTTTATGCATTAAAGTCCCACATTAGTTAAGTATTATAGAGAAACCTAGATTACGTTGTTCTTTTTAACTATTACTAAAAGGAAAGAAAATTAAGTTTTTGAAAAAATCAATAATGCAATAAATATTTTCTTGTATTCAATAACTGGCAGTTACCACGTGCCAGAAATAAAACACCTAAAGCTACAGCCATTTTCAATTAAAACCTCACTAAACGACACCCGTTCATCCTTCAGGTTTCTCTTCTCTTTTGCTTGTGAACTTCGATCATTCAATATGAAACTTGAAATTTGGAACTTATTAAATAATATGTATTTTGTAATATATTTTTCAGAATAATATATATTTTGTAATTAAAAGGTCATTATAAATTTAATGTTAATTTTCTTGTAGTTACATTTTATCATAAATTTCATTTTTATTTATATAATTAGAATTATGAATTAAATTATTTATGAAATCAGTCATTCGGCGATTGATCCAACCATAAATGGAATAGAAAATCGGGCCTTTTCCAATTCTTTTTCCGACCTGATTTTTAAAAACAGGGATGAAGCCACACAAATCTTATAATGTGCATTAAGTCAATACTTGTCAATTCTTAATACAAATTATCTTGACTTAAGGGTTTTTTTTTTTTTTTTTTACTAAAGTCAATATGCCTTGTTGAAACTTGAAAGTCCAAAAACTTCGAATATGACCTCCAAAATGACCCAAGACTTGGAAGCTATCAATTTTTCAAGTTTTGTCAGAGCAGAAATGTGAGACTAATTATTTATAAGAAACTAATTATTTATAAACCAAGTGTTCTATTTTTTTTTACCACTTTACTTAAATATTCTTTCTTTATTCTTTTTAATTACTCTTTTATTCTTTTTTTTTTTTTATATATTATTATTTGTATGGAAGAGAGAAAAAGTTTAAATAAAGAAATTCGGTTAAGAGAGACAAAGAGAAGGGAAAGGGTAGAGTTCAAGAGAGATGGGTGGCTAAAAGTGAAGAGGAAGATATTTCTTATGGGAGAGAGAGAAAGTTTGAACGAAAAATACCAAAAAAAAAAAAAAACAAATAATACATTTGTTAGTGAAAGTTCAAAAACGTGTACAAAACACTTTTGAACGTTTAGACCCCCAAAAATTAACTTAATCAACACAAGCAATATGTTAAACAACAAGTGTGCGGAAACTTAACATATGCTATAATGTGAAATAGATTAAACACTATCTAAGCCATAACATAATAAAATCACAAAGAGATAATATAAAGGCAGAGATAGAGGAAGGAAGATGCAAACACAGAGACAACACACGATGTGTTATCGAAGAGGAAACCGAAGACCTCGGCGAAAAACCTCTCCGCCGCCCTCCAAGCGGTAATCAATCCACTAGAAAATACAGTTTGGGATACAAGGACAGAAATAGACCCTCCAAGCCTAATCTACCCAAAGTGCACCTAAGCCCTCCAAGCTTCTTGCTCCAACGAGGTTGCGCCGAACCTTTTTCTTTTCTAGCTTCCCGGATTCCGCTACTATACCATAGCATCAACCAATGAAGATTGGCTCCTTCCTAACTACTTCCCAGAACTCCAAACGACTGTCTCACAGTGATGATGATGGTGAGAACCAGGTTTGGTATAAACCTCTCAAGGATTTGACAATGGAGAGGAAGAGAGTTGAGGAATATGAAGAGACTCTAAGGTAAGGATTGTGGGTGAAACAATCTTGTTTTTCTTTAGGGTTTCTCTCTCAAAATTCTCTCTGGAAGCTCTCTCTCAATCGTGGGTAAAAGGGGTATTTATATTGGAGTGGGAGAGGAATGTGAAACGTCGGGTTTTACAAAACAGGGTGGCTCGCGGCTTGACCTCGCGGCTTGACTAAGTCGCGAGTTCCATCAGCGAGATAACCGTATGGCCATTGTCCTGTTTTGTCCTGTAGTGCTCCAGCTAGCATGACTGCTTCATCTTCCAAAGATGCTTGGCACGTGTGCGGCTTTCTCGCGGGTTGAAGCCGCGAGTCCACCCGCGAGTCCCAGCCGCGACTGCTTTCTTGCACACTCTTGAGCAATCTTCACTCTATCTCACTCACTACCCTTACAACAAGCCCACCTAAATACGGGGTTACTAAATGCTGAATTACAAGCAAATTTGGCACGGAATAAAGCCAATTAGATGGTTGAATAAATTCAACCTTACAGTTAGTATAATCCTATTGTTAGAACATCACTGTAGCAAATGTCAAATTTATTAGCATCTAATCTGGCACATCTCATGAAAGTAATTTTTTTGTGTTTGGTATGCTAAATGCTAAAAATTTAGCATTTAGCACATTTGATGCTAGTGCTTAAAGCATTCTCATCAGCTCTCTCATAAAAAATGTCATTTTAACACACCAAAAACCTACTTTATCATTTTAGCACATCATTTTACAATTCACTATTAATCACATCTTCTATTTTTCAATTCTATACATTAAAATAATATATCCAACACATTAAATAATATTAAACAAATTCCAACACATTAAACTACCATCACAATCAACCTTCACAAACCACCAACGGCAACGGCAAATCACCACCAACGGCAAATCAACCTCCACAAACTACAACAAATTCTAGCCCAAATCACAATCACTGGATCTCCAACGAATTCCAAATCAAAAAACCTCAACAAAAAAGAAAAGAAAAAGAAAAAGAAACTCAAAATCTTCAACAAACACTGCCGGACCACTACAGCCACAAACACCGCCACCCACTACAGCCACAAACATCGCGGGGCCAAAACTCAACCAACCACCGCCACAACCACGACACCACCACCAGCCCAAAATCCCAACCCAACCGATCAATCAATGACCCAAAACCCACACATTGAAACCCACTACAGCCACAAACATCGCCAACCCAAAACTCAACCAACTACCGCCACAACCACCGGCCCAAAATCCCAACCCAACCGATCAATCAATGACCCAAAACCCACACATCGAAACCCATCCCAAATATCACACCCACGACCTGATTAAGAGATCTAAAGGTCGGTGGCAAGGGCTGTGGAGGTCGGCGGTGAGGGTCAGGAGGTTGACGGCGGGATGAGGCAGCGAGAGATCTTGAGCGGGGAGGACCGAGAGGGAAGAGATAGAGAGTGACAGAGAGAGAAGAGAAAAACGCAAAGTGATGAGAAAGGAGAGAGAAAGATGAATAAAAAAAACAATAAACAGAAATGGCATTTTCATCCGTTTGCTCTAAAAAATGAGAGCGTCTTGTAGCATGTTCTATAATTTTAGCATATTTAGCATACCCGATGAGGGTCTGTTTTTGTGTTTGGTGTGTCAAATATGCCAAATATTTGGCATTTGGCACATTTGAGAGACCCGATGAGAATGCTCTGTGTAGAGTTTAATTATCTTGAAATAATACCATAAGGTCATTAATATTGTGCACTATCATCTTGCATCAATTCTAAGCTTAAGCCTCCTATAAAATTTAAAAAATAAAATTAAAAATTCTAAGTTAAAACCTAAAGAGTAAAGACTAAGAGATAATATCTCATGCGCCCGGTGCATAAACTATTTTGTTCCTACATTTTTCATAAGCTATGAAGTTTGAGAGAGTGACATAAATTTTAACGGTATAGTTTACCACTTTCTCCAAAATGATTTCTTGACAGTGTTAGGGACACAAGAAAGGACGGCCTGACGTGTATCATCAGGGGCGTAGCTATGTGCAAGGGTGGGGGGCCATGCCCCCCCCCCCCCAAAATTTTGAAATTTTTTAAAATATATATATAATTATTTTAATGTTTTCAAAATTTAGTCTACAAAAATAAGAGTTGGCCACCCCCAAATATTTAATTTAGTCCCATGATGCTCTTAAAAAAATAATTGATCTAATAGTTATAAAGACGTAACATTATTTTTCGTAATTCTATTTTTTATTGTAAAATATGTTCTTATATCCGTTAAATACATGATAATGTTTGGAACCAAACATGTTTGAATCTATATATTTTTCAACTTGTTATATGGAAATTAACAAGTCATTGACTCATTCAAAAAATAATGTCACTAAAATTACATATGAAATGTCTCTTTAGTTGCCACATAATAGGTTAGAATAAGATAGCTTCAAATATGTTTGGAGCCTAACTTATTCCTCCAAGTTTTGGAGCATTCATTTTTTTGAAAATTTCATTAGTTCAATTGAAAGATTTTTTACTTACTTTAGTATAAAATTTGATAGTTTGTATCGAAAATGAAATTTTTAAAGAATTTCACTATAAAAATGGTAAAAATGAATTTTATTTTATGAAAGATCGCTATTAAATATAATTTTGATTGAAAATAATAAGCTCTTCTTTTGTTGGGTGTATGTATATATATAATTTATCAAATAAAAAAGTGTGTATATGTGCATATGGGGGTTGTCTTAATAAATATATTAGTGCTTTGCAACTTTGCCCCTAAACAAAAGTTCTTGGCTCGCCGTGTGTATCATTGTAAGACTCGCTTTAAAAACGAACCAAGTTTTTGGTCAAACAAAGCATTCCCTAAGGAAAGAAGTTTCTAGTCAAACAAAGCAAAATCCTAAACAAAAGAAAAGGAAAACTTCTAGGCAGCTCCTCTTTATTTTCCTCCCACCAACAAAACTAGGGGGAAAAAAACAGTAATTAAATATTTTGCTAGGTTAGGACATCAATTTTTTTAGTGTAGATAATGTTTGTGTTGGGAGGACCACAATTTGACTCCTTACAACCTCTAAAAGCAGGCTCGCGTGGTGTGATGTCGAAACCCATAAAAGATTTGAGTGTGTCTTTCTCATCACCAATTGGTTTTGAGGTGGAATGGCACAACTTACTATCCAAAAAATGGTATCAGAGCCAAGGTCATAGGTTCAAGTCACGGGAGTGTCATTGTGAGGGAGGGATTGTTTGGGGGACCACAATTTGACTCTCTACAACCACTCTAAAAACAAGACCACATGATGTGATGTCGAAACCCATAAAAGATTTGAGTGTGTTTTCCTCATCACCAATTGATTTTGAGGTGGAATGGCACAGCTCACGGTTCAACAGTTTGAATTTTATATCTCTTACTTGTTAATAAGAGACTTTATCACCCACCATAAAGATAGATTATATATATATATATAGGTTAATTATGGATGAAAAAAGGTAAGGAGGAGGTGATATGAGTGACTTCTCTATTTGAGCGTGACCATAGTAATACTTTCACTCACTAAGACCGGTCCTAAAAGAGGAACCCATAGAACCGTAGCTATACCCCAAAGCCACAAGGGCACTTGTGGGCAAAGGGGCCGTGGTGTAGGGCTCCATAAGGATAGAATTAATTATGAGTTGAACTATAATATAAATGGAAAATAAAATTTTGGTATTAGTCAGCCATTAGTTCCATTTCTTGGACTTTTCTTTTCCGGTGTTTGCGGAAGCAAGCTTACAAGTTATCAATGATATTTTGTTAGGGCATGAATAATGGGGATGGAGTTAGTTGTTATTGGACTGTAAATTTGATCAAATGGAGTTGAAACTCTAGCACTTCCTATGATTATGGGATGAAACTAGGGATATGCTTTTTAATGTACTTTATAGAAGTTCAATTAAGTTGCTAGTTGTGACTCTTTATTTCTCAATCAAGAACACAATATATATATATATATATATATATATATATATATATATATATGTATGTATATTATAAAAACATTTTTTTTAATAATTCAATAATTACAAAAATTGAGAAAATAATTTTTTGTTATTGTTGTTTAGATAAATAGATAGTAGAAGAAGGACATGTGAAGTTCGAACCACAAACATAGAAATTGGACACCACAATAATACTATTACCACTCAAATAAATTGTGGAACTGAAAGGAGGTTATTTTAAATTTTTAAGCACGTGGCAAAAGGCCAAGCCCAACCTAGCCCAATATTGGGTTTTCCATAATAGATTGAGTGACACCCTACATACGAAAAATGATTTTTTTTTGCTTAATTCGTAGTTCGTTTGTTCCTGGAAGTAATGTTTGATAAGTAGCTCCAAGCTTCCTCTATAGCATAGGGCCTATAGTCAACAAATAACCAAAGTAGAAAATATTGGAAGTAATGTTTAACATGAAAGGTTGGTTTAATTGGGCTTTTGGGCTCATCAACCCCTGTGAAAAACTTGAATTCCACTTTTTGATCATTAGAAATTGCTCTCTATATTGACCCAAACAAACAAGGTGGTTTCATTGGAATTATGATTAAATCATTAAATTCATAATTTTGTAATAGTTTAAGCTTTATAGTTTTAAGTAATCAATTATTTATCATGTTATCGGAGCAAGTGATCTTAAGTTTAAATATTGTCTCCACTAGTCTACCTTAGGAAACATTATCCCCCGATTCAAACAACAGGATAGAGTTGAAAATGTCATATTTTAGTATATTTATTTTCACTTGAGTATGTTATACATATAAATGGTCTTTATTTGGTATCTTGATTAGGACTTGCTAACACAGTTGTTGTGCTTTTATGATCCAATGTTTGTGGTTTAAACCCACCTACCTCCTCCCCTAGCTACTATCTACCTAGCCAAGAAATATATATAAAAAACATTTTTTAACTAACTAAATCCCTTTCTGTGGGATTTAATTCTGAAATCAAATCCCTTTATTACCTTTAACCCAAAAAAAATAAAAAGAATTATTATGTTTGAGTCAATAAGTTTACTAATTAAGCTTAAATTTAGGTTTGAACTTGACTCATTTATTAAATAAGCTAACATAAACCATTTTTTTTTTTAGTCGACCCAACCTATTCAAAAACATTTCTATTTATTTATAGCACTAGTGGTAGGAGCTTTTTGATGGCGTAGAGGCAACATCAAACCTATTTTGTATGTTATGTACAGTACAAGTATTGAATAAACTGTTTTTATATAAAGATAATTTTATTGATAACGAAAGAAATTACAAAGTATGTAAATCCACAATTACTAACAGATATATAAACGGAGGACACTTTTCCATCCAAATACAAGTTTCAGATTTAGAAGAAAAAAAAAAAACTAATGGCCTGTTTGGAAGTTTAGAAAGGGAGAAGAGTAGAGTGGAGTAGAGGGGAGGAGAGTAGTGGGGAAGAGAGTAGAGAGGAATGATTCCCCTTTACTTTGTTTGGATGTTTTTAAAATTAGTAAGGGGGAAGGGAGTAATTAGCCCTTCCTCTTGTTTGGATGTTTTAAAAATTAGGAAGGAGAGGAGAGGAAATGATTTAAATAGACAAATTTACCTCTATTTGAAAATGAACTTGTAACATTGGTCTATGATTAATTTGTTAGATTAAATAATTATTTAATAAACATTCTCATTCCATCCAATACCATTAATAAAGATATAAAACTACTATTAACTATTATAAAATAATTTTATTACCTCAAAAAAAATTATAATAAAAAATCAAAAACCTCCCTCAACTTTCTCGAGAAACAAACAATTCCCACAAGTTACCGCTAAGCAAAACAACTTGGCAGTTCACAACGAATGGTAAGCATGCGTTGGGCAGCCCAATCGTGGTCTAGAAACGGTACCCGTAAACCACGGAGTATAGCAACGTCGTTAGCAGAATCGCGAGAACTTGAAACGATTGCAAAAACTCGAGCCAGAGAAAGCTCATGAAGATTAGGATCGAGTGGTTGAAGAGACGAAAGAAAGTGAGTTTCCGTCGACGGAGGATAGCGAAGAATGTGAGGAATAGGTGGAGGAAACGTGAGAGGTGCGTGCCGAGCGAGCGTAGCGAGGAGCCACTGAAACGGCGTCGTCATTTTAGTTCGTCGCGAGAACCAGCGAGTGTCTCGGATCTCCGCCGCTACGGAGAGGAGAATGCCGGTGTAAATGCATGCTCTCATCGACGCCAACTCCGGTGAAACCCAGGTCCAGATCCAAAGACCACGTCCGTAGACCAGCTTGGCAACTCGTATTTCTGTGTGGAACTAGGAACCACACAAATTTTAGCATATGCTAAATCTTTGACTGTGAATCAATAATAAATAATTAATCAATCTGCCAACAAAATATAGCAAAAATTCGGAAATAAAATCCAAAAAAATGGGTAGCGGAAGCAGAGCGTTGGTGTGTAATTTCTGTTTGGGTGCTCAAAAAATGGAGGAAAAGGGAAAGGAATTGAAATTTTGTGGCTTTAATTTCTGTTTGGGTGCTCTGTGAGTTTGTTTTTGGTGGCTTTTCTGGTTCTGAATTTCTAAAAGTTTAGCGTTAAATTATTTATTTTCTCAGGAAACAAACAAAGATTATTTATATAATTGGTTTGTAATTTTATTAATTTAGAAAGGGTAAATTGGGGAATTCATTTGGTTAATAATTTATCTACTCTACTCTCCCTCTAAATCTCTCCAATTTGGGGGAATTAAAAATGAGGAGTTAGAGGTAGTTGAAACCCCTTCAAACCCCTCCCCCTCCTTCCTTAATGGCCTGTTTGGATGTTAAAAAAAGGAGGGGGAGTAGAGTAGAGGGAGAGAGAGTAATTCAATTACCTTATTTGAAAGTATTTTAAGGAATGAGGGGGAGGGGTTTAGAGGGATTTGGAGGGGTTTCAACTACCTTTAACCCCTCATTTTTAATTCCCACAAATTGAAGAGATTTGGAGGGAGAGTAGAGTAGATAAATTATTGAACAAATGAATTCTCTAATTTATCCTTTCTAAATTAACAAAATTACAAACTATTATATAAATAATCTTTGTTTGTTTCCTGAGAAAATTAAGGTGAATGAAAAAAAAAAAAAAAAATTGAATCTCACTAGGTAGGGAAAAAGCCACGGCATCAGAGCCTACAAATTCGAAGCCCAACACGGAGTTAGCACATGTTGTTGACTTCTTGTTGTGTTGATCATAGCACAGAACTTTCTAAACTGGTTGTTGACTTTTGAACTTTACGTTTACAAAGAACTACTAGGAAAAAAAAAATGACAACCTGTGTTTATCAATTGACAATTGCAACTTCCTCCGGTAGTGCCACTCACAAAACCAAATTGGAAGTTTTTGTGTTTATGTGCCGTTTCTCATTACTTGGCCTTTGTTTCATTGTTGAGAAAACAGAGGAATTTTTTATTTTGTTTTTGTTCTTCAGTAGCCATTGTTCCCATAATTCTCACATCATCGAGATCATCATCACCAGCTTCTTCCACCACAAACCATAGATTCTCACACAAAACCAGCACCGGTGGATCAGCGTAATCTAGCTGTCATGGCTGCTTGATTAACACACAAAAAACAATAACAAAATAACAAAAAACAAAAAGAAAAAACTGATCAGGTCTTGTTAAAATACAATGGCTGGTGGCAGAGTCTATAGCAGTGGTACTGGTGGTAATAGTGGTTCCGATTTGAGTGTTTTGTTTCAGAATCAAAAGGGTGCTTATGCTTCTGAGCCTCTTGATTCTCTCTTCCTTTCTGGGTCTTCCCCTTCTTTCCTAGGTACTCTCTTTAAGCTTTACAAAAATTGTGTTATGGGTTATTTGTATTCTTCAATTTGATTTTGTTTAATTACCTCTAATTTTGCTTTGTCTAGATGAACATGGTTTCATTTTATTATGTAATATTGCATTCGTAGACTCTATGCTTTTACTTACACTAATTGGCCATGTATACTTATTGTTAAATCCTTGGTACCATTGATTCAGAGGAAATTTGTTGATTTTTATATTTAGCGTGAATAATTTTTAGGGTTCTTAACATTTTGAAATTGTAATGAAAAAAATTCACTAACATATTCTAAGATTGAAAAAAAAAAAAAAAAAAACTTAGAATAAATTAATCATAGACCAATGTTGCAAGTTCATTTTCAAATAAGAGTAAATTTGTCCATTTTAATCATTTCCTCTCATTTCCATCCTAATTTTTAAAACATCCAAATAAGGGGAATGACTAATTACTCTCTTCCCCCTTACTAATTTTAAAAACATCCAAAGAAGGTGGAAGGGAACCATTCCCTTCTACTCTCCTCCCCACTACTCTCCTCCCCTCTACTCCCCTCTACTCTCCTCCCTCTCTAAACTTCCAAACAGGCCATAAAAAACTTCCAAACAAGATAATTGAATTACTCTCCCTCTCTCTACTCTACTCTCCCTCTTTTTTTAAACATCTAAACAGGCCATAAGTAATGTGCATGCTTGTTGGCCCTTGTGCCACATAAACATGCCATCCAATTCCAATTACGGCCCAAGAGGAATTGGATGGCCTTTTATATTCTCAAGCAGGTTACGGCCCATGAGGAATTGGGCTTGTACTGTACATTAATAGACATGGCAAAGAGAAGTGAATGGGCCGGACTGGAGAGTCGAGTCCAATTATTGTTGTCTAGATTACATCTAATCGACTTTCATGTGCTCATGAACAAGAAACACATTGAAATTTTTACTTAACCCCATCAAAGAAGACTTTGAAATTTGAATGGGATAATTAAGAAAATGAAAGGCAACTGCTCTTCGGTTATATAGACAGTGTATCACGTTGCAGACATATATGCTTGTATGTGCGAAAACAATGGCCTTTAAGAAGTTCAATTCATTGGTTCTCTTTATTTTCATGGCTTTTTTTGCCTCAAAAGCGAAATTAAGGGGAGTAACCATGACTTACAAGCTTGGTGTGACAAATAGTTTATCTGCCCTTATTCTTGTTTTTTATATTCTGTCTGTTTTAAAGTTTAAGAAAATGATAAAACCGAAAGAATAATGTTTTAGAAAATGATAAAGATGTAAATTTTGCTAATGTTAAGATTCGTATCATAACATTATTAATGTGCCCTTAGAGCATCCGTAAACATTTTCTATTATTAAATGGCCTCTGATCAATATATGCTACTGATTAGAAAAGGTATAAAAACATTTATGGTTTAAGGATATTGACGTATTATTGTAAAGTTACTTGTCCTGTAAATCAGGCTTATAGTGATTACTTATTTTGCAAGTATAGGCTTACAGATGTGTGGAATTTACAAAATAACATTTTTGGGCCAAATAGATCTAACATCCCTCTTGAATTCAAGGTTGCAAACCTAAGATGAGATTGAGTTTGGACAGAAGCATGAGAAAATGATAAGAAAATCAAAAGAAACAGGTTGAAGTTAGAAAAGATCATGAAAGAGATGATGACCAATGAAGTGACAATCACTCTCAAATCTCAATATGATTTTTCTGTTCATTGAAGGCATCATTTTGAGCTTCACAATAATTCAAAGTGACAATTAAAAAAGGAACGCCCATGCCCTCAAGAAGAGAGCGCAACCAAATGAGCTCAGTAGTGGTGTTGGCCAGAGCACGCATTTAGCCGCGGTAATAGATCAAGCAACAATCTTCTTATTCATTCACTAATAAATCAACACATACCCTTACAAGAAATAATATATAGTGGTGGAACCACAATCAGTGAGGTCTCCTACCTTCTAATGAGAAACTTTAAAAATGTCAACCACAAGTAATTAAGACATTCTTGATAGTTTGGAAGTAATTACAACTCAAAGCTTATAAGGCAATATTGAAAAAAGAAACTTGATCACTTATTTGCTCTTATCTTTTCAACCATGACGAATTTTTGAGTGATACTTACTACATTGAAAAGTAGACATCTATGACTTCAAAATGGATACAATTTTAACCAAATTTAGATTAAAACGAGTAAGTTATAACATTGTTTTAAAAACCAGACTAGATTGATCGATTGAACTAGGAACCAAACTCGAAATCAATTCGGGAAATTTGGTGGTTAAACAAGTAAAAACTGAAATCCAAACTTGTTTTCAATTTTTTGATTGTTTTGGTTTTTAAAACCATAAGTTATAATTATATGAATTTAGAGTGGCTATTTGTGTCCAAGACATTGGAGCAAGTATGCATCTACTATTCATGCGTATGCATGAACAAATAACAATACAAATGTACACAGAGCTACCAAAAACTCTGTTTCCATATTTAAGCTCAAAATGATCAATATCTCTAAGGGATGTTGCCTAATCATCTAAGAAGCTTTAGAATCCTCAATATTCACCTTCTACCTCTATTCCAATTCATTGTTAGAAAGAAAGGATTTTAGCTATTACTGTTGCCAAAATACTATCTTTCTTCAATTTTTTTTTTCTTTACACTAGCACATTAAGCACGACTTTTGTCTTTAAAATTTCTCCCTCGTCATCATTTTATATAAAACTCATTTTCGCTATTGCTTCAAAACCTGTTCACAAAAAAAAAATCTTTCTTTGAATTGTGATTATTATATTCTAAAGACTGGCTAATGGAACATATATACGACGTTGGGATTGAAAATTTTTATTTCATACAGACAGAGACACCCATGGAGGGGGCTGGGCCTCCACTCTCCAGGGCTTTTGAAAAAAAAAAATTATATTAGGTATATCTTTAACTCAAATTTTTATTTATTTATTAATGCTTATTTGAAATTTTTTTTTTTTGAAATATTATGTCCATAATATTTTCATAATAAATAGAATGTTAGGTTATTATTAACTGTTATTGGTAGATAAAAAAATAATTTCATTAACAGGTTCAAATTTTTCTTTTTTCTTATACTCCGGCCTCCCTAACTTGAAATCATGGGTTTATCCTATACCGATGACTTCTTTGAAATTTTTGGCATTCAATTTTTTCTTTGTTGAATTTCACTTCTGAAGCGTGCATTTTGTCAGTATTCATCATCGAAGGACTTTTTTCCGATTTACTGGTTCTCCATTGGGCTAGAGTCAACTATTATCTCTAGAAAACCTATAGCATGAAAGCTATGCCTATTATTGCTCAAGTTCATGAATCATGCATGTATTGCCATCAGCTTGACTATTTTGTAGTTAACTTTAAATACACCGTCACCACCCCCAAATCTTGTTACTTTGTTTCTAATGAGTACAGAGATAGAGAGTACCAATTTGAACAAATTTCTCATAAACAATCTCCAACTAATTGACCTTTAACCAATATGGTCTATATCCCAAATAAATAATCAAGTACAGTCCAAAATCCCAAGAGAAATTCTTCGTGGCTAAAGTTCAATGGCCGCAATGCTAACAGGACAATGTCGACATTATTGAAATTTTTGGCCATTTGTTCTGGAAACAGATTGAACTCGAGAAGTGACCTCTCCACCATTTGTCAGTGAGATACATGTTTGTGGCTTATTAGATGAAATCAGAAAAAGGCCGGATATGCTTTTTAAATTTATTACGTAACCATTCAAATAATTTTGTGTATTTTTAATCACATGATCAAATACCAACTCATGTTGGGATCAAGTGGACCATGGCCTCACATGAATTTATTTATTTGTATAATAAATATTTAAATTTGACCCTCAAAATATTAAAATGTGAGTAAAACTTTTGTTTATATATTAGTGTTTTATGAAATTAAAATTCTTTAGTTAAAAAATATTTTAATAATAAAAAAAATTAAGGGGCTAAAATTCTTCAAGAAAGATTACTCTTAAGAGGTTAAAAATAGTTTAATAATTCAATAGTTACAATTAGAAACTGAGGATTTAGATCTTAAATGTTTTTATTGGAAATACTAAAAATGCCAATTGAGCTAAAAGGCTCTTAATGAGAAGTGTTATTTTAGTGAAGTTGATAGAAGTCATTAGCACTTGAAAAAACAGAAAAAAGTGTTCCGACTTCTGAGCTATGGCTTGCCAAGGAAAGAACCCAAAACATGTTTCACTTTTACTCTTAGTTGCTTGCTGGTTTTTTTTGCTATCCTCCTGCAAGGCTAATCCAAATGCAGAAGCTGAGGCTCTACTCAAATGGAAAAAAAGCCTCCCAGCAGATCAACCAATTCTGAAGTCATGGGTAGCACAATTCAATTCAAATAGAGCTTCAAGTCCATGCAAATGGCGTGGAATAGCATGCAACAATGAAGGGAGTGTGACTGAAATAAAGCTTAATTACACTGGATTGAAAGGTAACCTCGAAAACTTAGATTTCCTCTCCTTTCCAAACCTTCTTCACCTTGATCTTAGATCAAACCAACTCAAAGGCACCATACCAATGAACATTGGCACACTTTCTAAACTCCAATTTCTTGACCTTTCCATTAATTTCTTCAATGGGTCGCTCCCACTTTCTCTTGCTAATCTCACAAAAGTTTATGAGCTTGATGTTTCCCAAAACAATATAACAGGAAAACTAGATAGCTGTTTGCTCCCTGATGGAACCAGTAAGTCTAAAACCGGACTCATTAGTCTAAAAAATTTTCTCCTCCAAACTAATGGCCTTGTTGGCAGAATTCCTGAAGAAATAGGAAATCTGAAACACCTGGCTCTACTGGCTCTGGATGGGAATTACTTTTTTGGTCCTATCCCTTCATCCTTGGGTAATTTGAGTGACTTAACCATTCTTCGTCTTGCTCAAAATCAGCTTTCGGGACAAATCCCCATTAGTATTGGGACTTTAAAACTAACAGAACTGTTCTTGTTGAAAAACAAGTTATCTGGTTCTGTTCCAGAAGAAATAGGAAACCTTTCTTCCTTAGTTACAATACACCTGGCTGAGAACAACTTCATTGGCCACTTACCCCAACAAGTGTGTCAAGGTGGAAAGCTTACTAATTTCAGTGCAACCTTTAACAATTTCACTGGTCCTATCCCAGTTAGTCTTAAAAACTGTCGAACCTTATATAGGGTCCGGCTTGAACATAACCAACTAACTGGATATATAGACCAAGATTTTGGGGTTTACCCAAACCTTACTCATATTGATTTGAGTTACAACAGGTTGAGAGGTAAACTCTCACCAAACTGGGGTGAAAGCCAAAACTTGACAGTGCTGAGAGTTGCTGGGAATAGGATCAGTGGCAAAATCCCCAATGAGATTCTTCGATTGAGCAAAATGGGATACCTTGACCTTTCTTCCAATCAGTTGTCTGGTGACATACCAGTAGAAATTGGAAAGTTATCCAATTTAATAAAGGTAATCTTGAAAGACAACAAGCTTTCTGGAGAGGTACCGGCAGGAATTGGAGGACTGACTGAGTTGGAGTCTCTTGACCTTTCCATAAACATGCATAGTGGGCCGATTCCAGATCAAATAGGGGACTGTTGGAGGCTACAAAGTTTATCTTTAAGCAAGAATTGCTTGAATGAGACGATTCCCTACCACATTGGTAATCTTCGAGCCTTACAAGATCTTGATTTGAGTTTCAATTCACTGATGGGAGGGATACCACCACAGCTTGGGAGCCTTTCAGATTTGGAATACTTGAACATCTCCAACAATAACCTAAATGGTTCAGTCCCCTCATCACTAGGCAGCATGTTGAGCTTGATAAGCATCAACCTGTCAAACAACAATTTAGAGGGTCCTCTTCCTGAGGGAAAAATCTTTCGATCAGCAACGCTGGGGGCTTTCATTAACAACAAAAATCTATGTGGTGAAATCCAAGGTTTGCAACCATGCAATGCCGTAATTATTAAGAAGGGTGGTGGAAATAAGAAAAGCAAAATTTTAATAGTCATTGTTGCTTCTATAGTCGGTGCATTGTCAATTTCATTTGCCTTTGTTGGAATTTTTGTATTTATCCAAAAGAAGCATTCAAGAAATATATCGAAAGTTAAATGCACATCAAAGATTGAAAATCCGTTCTCCATATGGCACTTTAATGGGAATGCCGTGTATGAAGACATCCTTGAAGCTTCAAACAACTTTGATGACATGTACTGTATTGGAATGGGGGCATCTGCAAAAGTTTACAAAGTGGAAATACCAGGCGCTCAAGTATTAGCAGTCAAGAAGCTCAATTCCCAAGCTGAAGGCATAGGAACTCACAATATAAAAAGCTTTAGCAATGAGTTAGCAACATTAACAAAAATAAGACATCGGAACATTGTGAAGCTCCTTAGCTTTTGTTTCCATGAAGTTCACATGTTTTTTATTTATGAATTCATGGAAAGAGGAAGCTTAGCTGATATGCTAAGTAGAACAGCTAGAAGCAATGGAGTTATGCTGGGCAACTAGGATACAAGTTGTTAAAGGTGTGGCTTATGCTTTATCCTATATGCATCACGATTGTCTTCCACCTATAATTCATCGAGACATCTCAAGTAAGAATGTTTTGATGAGCTCCGACCTTGAAGCCTGTATCTTTGATTTTGGCATTGCAAGGTTCTTAAAGCCTGATTCATCTAACTGGACAACAATTGCAGGCACATATGGCTATCTTGCCCCAGGTAAGCTTTAAAGCTTCTCGACTTGATATTTTTCCTCGACTTGAACATGTTTGCTTTAGAACTTTGCTTTTTCTATTTTGGGAAATATGTGCATTTGATGTTATATATTGATTAAATGGTGGAAAGGAATGAAATGGGAAAAAAAAATCTTCTAATAATATTGTTTTTATTTCCTCATTATTTCCAAGTTTAATTATGAGGGAATAAAATGGTTATAAGATAACACTCATTCTTCTATTTTCATCAAAAACTCAAATTTTCATTCTTTAAATGCAAGGAATTGGACGGAATGGGTTAATGACGTTTAATGACAATTTGATCAAAATAAGTTGATGATGCAGATATATATATATATATATATATATATATGTGTGTGTGTGTGTGTGTGTGTGTTTTTTTTTTTTCACTCATTTCCTATAATTTCCTTTTTTTAATATTTGATGCACTTTTACCTGATGATAGCTCATTATTTTTTCAAGACTAAGGTATACTTTTGATCTTTAAAGTTCGTGGTTGGTTTCATTTTGGCCCTTTATGTTTCAAAATTTTCATTTTGATCTTTTAATCTTTGATTCCATTTTTATGGTAGTAATTTGATTGTTGAATGCTAGATAATTGGTGTCCATTAAGCCACTTCACCCATATAATGTCAAATATCACCAAATTATTAATAGAAATGAACAACATAACCAATATGAAAACATAATCAAATATGAATAGCTAAAATGAAAACGACCCCAATCTTTAAGGGTCAAAAGCTTTTTTCAGTTCTTCTTTTACTTCTTCATTTTTGTAATTGAATCTTGTTATCTTGCGCCAAATGGGCTACACATTTAAGCCATCATCTTGATCGGTTTTTTTTTCTTTTTTTCCGTATCTTTTTACTTTTATGGTAATAATAATAATAATAACAACAAAAAACAATTGCTTACTTTTTTAATAAACAAAAATGTATAATAGTAACGTTGTGGGTAAGTTGTGTGATATTATGCCTTTGTCCTCATTCCGTGTGTGTGTGTGTGTTGTTTGTTTGTGTTCCTTCTCAAAAAAAAAAAAAAATAGTAATGTTGTTATAAAATATATATATATATATATATATATATATATATATATATTCATTTCAATTCATTATTTGAATAATTGATAATATTTTGGAATATTAGAGTACATGTTTTTAAATCAAATCTTGTCTTCCAATTTGATTTTTTTGTAGAGCTTGCTTACACGATGGCAGTGAGTGAAAAATGTGATGTTTATAGTTTTGGTATTTTGGTACTAGAAGTTCTTATGGGAAAGCATCCAGCCAAACTCATTACAGATCTACATTCCCCAGTTGGTACCAATATCCACCTCAAAGATGTGTTAGATGATCGTCTCTCACCTCCCACAAGTCAAAAGATTGCTGATGAGTTATCTCTAATGATGAACTTAGCAGTTTCATGTTTACATACCAATCCACAATCTCGCCCAACCATGCGAAGTGTGTGTCAGCAGCTGGAGATGCAGGCTTCTAAGAACTAAAGTAATCTTCTCTCGCCCTATGTGTGGCCATTTTGTGTATGTTTTTTTTTTGGTATGTAAGTTTGTAAGACTAATAAAAATGTGTGTAACACGCATATATTGAACGCTGACTATGAGTCCTTTAAGCATGTCATGTTAATTTACATGTATTGTGAGGAATATCTTGAACAAATTCATTTTATAAATCAAAGTCTTACATTTTTTTTTTCTTACTATTTACAAATTATAAGGGATGTTCTGTGCAAGGCATCACACATAGAGTACAACAAAAACCAGAGACTCAACATATGTATGATACTACGCCTGTTATCCATGCCTCCCTTCGCAGCTAGTTGGTTAGTGCAATAATTTGTTTCCCAGTATACACACCTTAATTATCTATGCTCTCCAGGCAGGTTCATGTAATTAGAAGCAAGTATACTGATAGAGGCTAATGTCCATGTATCCTCTTTCCCATATAGTTACTGATAGCCCGAGTCATTTTCTCTTTCTTCCCCTTAGATTCTTTCCAATTTCGGGAACTCTCTAGGGGTTTCTTCTTGCTTTCAACCTTCATAAATTTGAGAAAATTTCTGAATTTCATGACAGCAATGTCATATCCTCAACATCCAAAGATTACTCATCAATTTGGCGGAAGGAGTACTATTTTTGTAATATCAATTTGTCAAGTTATATTTTAGTACTTCTACTTTCGCAGTAATTAAATAAACTTTTAGTAAGTATTATTAGTTATAAACTTATCATGAATTTTATTTATTTATTTATTTATTTATATAATTATAATTATGAATGAAATTCTTCATGAACTCAATCATTCGGACTTAGGCCACTGATCCAACCCTAATTGAAACAGAAAATGGGGCATTTTCCAATTCTTTTTCAGACTTGAATTTTAAAAACAGGGATGAAGCCACAAAAATCTTATAATGTACATTAAGTCAATACTTGTCGATTCTTAAAACAAATTATCCTGACTTAAAGGTGCCTTTTTTTTACTAGAGTCAATATGCTTGTTTAAAGTCCAAAAACTTTGAACATGACCTCCAAAATGATCCGGGGGTTGGAAGCTATCACTTTTGAAGTTTTGTCAGAGCAGAAATGTGAGAATAGTTATTTCTAAACCAATTTTCAATCAATATGGCCTTAAAGTCAATTACGGTTTATACCGGAAACAAGAATAATTTGGTGACCGAATGTTTTTAATTATTAGCCATCGTGGCATTTAATCTCTTGTAGACTCTGATATTTCTTTAGTTGTGATCAAGCATATACTCAGTTGATGGACTAAACAAATACACACTAAAAAACTATCAAAACTTTTGAGTAGAGTTTATGGTATAATTTTGTGTTAGAATCTCATTCGTCTACCTTGTGTGTGTCTATTTCTTGAAAAAAAAGAGTTGGTGGGCTAAAGAATAAGGGCCTTGTAATTAACTCGATGACAGTCTAATATTTTCAAGTGAGACATCCATGATTTGATTATGTCCTCCCTCACTTAAAAATGTGTATTGAAAAAAAAAAAAAAAACCTGGACCAAGAATTTATCTTTCATGGACTATATTATTATATTTTTACATGTGCACTATATATATATATATATATATATATATATATATATATATATATTGTGGGGGCCGGTTAATCAATAATTATTAAAATAGAGTTAATTGGGCCTGTACCCCATCCGAGGACGTAAAACTGTCCAAGGAGACCCATATAAGGTTATAAGGGGAATCAAATGAAAAGAAGAGTAGATATCACATGAGGTGGGTTCGAGATCCGCCCGAGGGCAAAATCCTTCTCGGCAATATGTGTCCGAGGACGACACAAACGCCATATTGTTACAAACACACTTCAAAGTTACATTACCACTAAAGGTGGGACATGGGACCAAGGGTAAGAAAGAAAAGGTAAACAAATATCTTGAACAACTGCTGCCTCCGCATTAATTGCCTCTCAACCAACTCTCCGATTGCATTAATGTGGAGGTGATGCCTCGAACAAAGATGAAGCAGTCTTACACCTGCTGGTTAAAGAGTCCATGAAGTGTTGGATGGGATAGGAGGGGATTCCCCGAATCCAACCTACACGTGTGTGGTAAAGATGACACCAAAAGGACAAGATATAACGTGGAAGAATGCATTGGGAGAAGGGGATCGGAACTTCTAAACAAGGGACGCTTAAAGGAAAACCTTATGAAATAAAGAACTTAGCTTGATTAAAGGAGAAATTGATCGTAATATTTGTGTTAATCCATCTAAAAACATTAAGTTTAATAGTTTTTCTTTTGAAGTTAATCTAGTTCTTTTATATCCGCTATATACAAATTTATTGTTTGGGCCTTTAGCATTCGAACCCAATACGAGTTTGGGATCGTTACAAATTGAGCCCTTACATATATATATATATATATATATATATATATATATATATATATAATGATAAATAGTAGGCGTAAATGCACTTTTAGTCCCTACATTTTGACCTGATTTCTATTTTAATCTCTACATTTTATTTTTACCACTTTTAGTCCCTAAACCAATTAATGCATAACATTTAAGTCCTTACCGTCGACCAACTAACGGGAAAAGCCGAGGTGGCAAATGGAACACCCTATTAGCCGACGTGGCACTGATGTAACGCTGACGTGGTGATTAAAATATTATTAAAAAAATATTATTAGGCATTTTACATTTAAAAAAAAAACAAAATTAATTGAAAAACAAAATTAAACTCAATCCCAAAACCCAAAAAAATTAAACTCAATCCCAAGACTTCTCAAACCCATATTGGTTGGTCTGTAATTTCCTTATATTTTGTTTTCTTTACTCTATTTAGTACCAAAAAAGCCGAGACCTTCCAAATCAGAATCTCAAATCAATGTAAAGTCTTCTCATTTTTTGGTTGTCTATGCTAAGTCCCATTTTTGGCATCGAATTCCATCCGGGTTTGAAGTCTAATCCTAGTTTTCCTTGTCTACAAAGCCATCAGAGTCCACAAATTTGATTCTTTGCCTCAACTTGATCATTGACAAGAGAAATGCTTCTTTTTTTCAATCTGGGTAATGAGAAAGTCACTTCATTTATAAGTCTTGTAACCTCTTTCTGCAAGATTTTTTGTGTTCACATTTGAAAGCTTAAAATTGAAAATTTCTCTATCAAACATGGCCAATCTTGTTCTTGCATGTACCCGATCCACCAGGGCAAAAATCTCCCTCACACCGACGAAGCCATACCCACCTCCAACATCTCCGATTTGTCGTCGGCAAAGCCAATCTATAGGTTTGGGTTTTGATTTGTGGAGGAGGAGCATGACTGATTTTGGGTCCGGGTTTTGAGGAGCGAGACGTGTAGGTTGCGATTTGGGTTTTGGTGGTGGTTGATTTGAGATTTTGGGTTGTCACGGTAGACATCGGTGTGGGGTCGTTGTGTTGTAGGTGGACTTGGGTTCGTGGGGCAGCGGATCAAGGTTCTCTCTTGATGCGAAGAAAAAGATGGGAACAATGGATTTCGTTGGCAAAATGAACTTGACCTGGGTAAGAGAGAACGATGGCGTTGGAGCCCTGGATCGGAGTGGTCGAGGTCGCTTTGCATGAGGAGTTTTCCGCCAGAGAAGGAAGGTAGAGAACATTGGTGCTTTTGTGTTATTGATTGCGGATTTGGGTTTGTTAATGGTGGATTTGGTGTTTGTTGATGGTGTATTTGGGTTTGTTGACAAAGGATTTGGTGTTGTTGATGGCGAATTTTGGGTTTGTTTGTTTTTTTTTTTTTTTTTTCTTAATTTTTTATGCGGATTTGTATATTTTTCTAGATTTATGGGTTTGATTTCCTAGAGGTTTCAATGTTGATTGTGTTGGAATTTTTGTCTTGAGATTGATTTTGAGTGGGTTAGTCAATTGGGTTTGTCTTGATTTGGAGAAGAACATGAAGAATGAAGTTCATGTTCTGGGTTGGAGGTTTCTAGATCCGACATTTTTCTAGGTTGGAGGTTTGATGATTTTTCTGGGTTGGTTTTCTCATGTGGGTTTGGGTTTGATGATTTTTTCATGTTCTGGAGATTTGGTGGAGGATAGGAATTTTGTATGAAATTTTGCATTGTTCTCGGTCCGATTGTGCTCTTGTTCTGGGTATGATTGTTCTTGGATACGAGAAGAACATGAAGAACAAGTTCTTGCACGCCACACTCAATTACGCCACACAATCTATAGGTTTCTGGGTTTGATTTTTGGGATTTAATTTTGTTTTTTCATTTAATTAAAATTAATAAATTAAATTTTTTTTTAAAATTTAGATGCTGATGTGGCAAATTTTTAATGTCAAAATAGATTTTTTAATTATTATTTTATCGTGCCATCACCACGTCAAAGATTTTCTCGTTAGTTGGGTAACAGTAAGGACTTAAATGTCACGCGTTAATTAGTTTAAGGACTAAAAGTGGTAAGAATAAAATGTAGGGACTAAAATAGAAATCGGGTCAAAATGTAGGAACTAAAAGTGTATTTACGTCTAAATAGTGGTATAAAAACATCATTCAAGACATGAAAATATCTTTTTATGTGCTATATGGGAGCCTCTAATTGGAAAACAAATCCCAAACTTTGAATCTATACTTGAAAACTTAAGTGGGAAAGCAAATGATTTGCGTAAAGAATGGTCATATGCAAAATAAAATCAAAATCATCGAGATCGGTTGATGGAAAGTGGGTCGCAATCGGTCTATGGAAACCGAGAGGGCATGATTGAATATTGCAGAGAAATTAATTACGGTTTTTTCACTACAAAAAAATTGTCCTGTCCCCAAATGCTTTTTTCCCAAATATTTTTACAAACCGCGTAATAGATAAGTCCGTACAGCGCTTTTTGAAAACGCTGGTATAGGAAATCCTATTACGGCGGCTTAAAACCAGCGCTTTATAAAGCGCCAATAGGAGGCCTATAGCGGCATTTTTCAAAAACGCTGTTATAGGAAGCCCAAAAACGCTTTGGGATAAGGTTACCGATTTCCCTTAGGGGAAAGACCTATCCTAGCGCTTTTAAAAGCGCTGGAATAAGGTCGACCCTATTCCAGTGCTTCAAAAAGCGCTGGTATAGGTTTTTCCCCATAAGGGAATGAGGGACTGTGTCCTGCGCTTTTGAAAGCGCTGGGATAGGTGGACCCTATTCCAGCACTTTCAAAAGCGCTGGGACAAGTCCTTACGTTCCCTTATGGAGAAAGACCTATCCCAGCACTTTTGGAAGCGTTGGAATAGGGTCAACCTATTCCAGCGCTTCAAAAAGCATTGGGACAGGTCCTTCCATTCCCTTATGAAGAGAGGCCTATCCCAGCGCTTTTGGAAGCGCTGGAATAGATCAACCTATTCCAGTAGCTTCAAAAAGCGCTGGGATAGGTCTTTCTCCCTAAAGGAATGGAAGGACTGTCCCAGCCGCTTTCAAAAGCGCTGAATAGGTCACCTATAGATTTTTTTTTTTTTTTTTTTTTTTTTTTTAACACAAGATAGAATTTCTACTATAGCCTAATTTAAGTGCATATGTGTATGGAACTTCCTCCGGAGACTTGAACCCCGACACTTGCCCCTCACATCCCACAAACACTTATACTTGTGGAGGGATTTGTTAATTATCAAATGACCAATACTCTCCTAAACCTAAAAAAGACCAAAGTACCCCCAAAACATTGAAAAAGAGAAAAAACACCCCGATACCTAGAAAAAGAATAATATACCCCGAAACCTAATAAATGACTAAAATAACCCCAAAACATAAAAATGACCTAAGCACCCCCTAAGGCATTGAAAATGACTAGAGTACCCCTTGTGTCTAAAACTAGCCAAAATACCTCGATTACTTAAATAAGAACAAAATACCCCTATAAGTCAAATAAATGACCAAAATGCCCCTAGAAAGACAAAAATGTCCAAAACACACCGACACCTTAAAAGGATTGATACACCCCGAAACATAAAAAATGACCGAAATATCCCCAAAACATTGAAATGAATCCTAAAAACTAGAAAATGACAAAAGCACCCCCCATGCATATAAAAGGTGGAAAACCCCTTGATTATTTGAATAACACTAGGGGTGGCAAAATCAACCCAAATCCATTTGCCCACCCAAACCCGCCTACCTAAATAAGACTCAAACCCACTCAATTATTAATTGGGTGAAATGAGTATTAACCCAATTAAACCCAATTAATATTAATGTTTATTGCGTTTTAAATGGGTACCTAATTATGATCCAAGTATCATTTCTACAAATCAACCAACTTTAAAATACCCCAAAACCACTAAAATGAGCAAAATACCCTTAAACATAAAAATGACCAAGATACCTAAAAAAAAAATAACAAAATAACCCAAAACCCAAAAATTACCAAAATACCTCCAAAACCTAAAAATAAAATACCCCGAAACATAAAAATGACTAAAATACTCCCCCAAAACCAAAAAAATGAACAAAATACTTCCAAAACCCAAAAAATGACCAAAATACCCCAAAGTCCAAAAAATGACCAAAATATCCCTAAAGTCCAAAAATGACCAAAATACCCTCAAAACCTAAAAATTACCAGAACACCTCCAAAACCTAAAAAATGATCGAAATACCCCTCAAGTCCATAAAATGACCAAAACACCCCTGGTCGTTTTTTGGGTTTCGGGGATATTTTGGTAATTTTTAGGTTTTAGGGGTATTTTTGTCATTTTGTAGGTTTCATGATTATTTTGGTAATTTTTTGGTTTCTGGGTATTTTAGTCATTTTTTAGGTTTTAAGGGTATTTTTGGTCATTTTTGGTTTTTAAGGGTATTTTGGTCATTTTAAGGTTTTGGAGGGTATTTTTGTCAAATTTTGGTTTTTGGGAGGTATTTTGGTCTTTTTTTGGGTTTTGGGGATATTTTGGTCATTTTTTGATTTTGGGGATATTTTGGTAATTTTTTTTTGTTTTTGGTGTATTTTGGTCATTTCGTAGGTTTCATGGTTATATTTTAATATTGTTGGTCCTCGAGTCACATCTTACAAATTTTGTTTTAGCTATCACATTATATTTTAGTAATTTTTAGTGAGGAATTATATTTTATAATTTGAAGTATTAAATTAAAATATATTAAATTAGTTTGAATTATTAAATTCAATTTTGTTAAATTGAATTATTAAAAAATATTTTTATTGATTAATATAATTTATTTTATTAATTTATTAAAAATATTTTTATTAATTAATATAATTTTTATTAATCAAGAAAATGCTAATGGAAAGACCTATCCCAGCGCTTTTAAAAGTGCTGGAATAGGATCCACATATTCAGTAGCCGCTTTTTAAAAAGCGCTGGGATAGGCCTCTCTCCATAAGGGAATGGAGAGACCTATCCCAGCGCTTTTGAAAGCGCTGGAATAGGTGGACCTTATTCCAACGCTTCAAAAAGCGCTGGGATAGGCCTCTCTCCATGAGGGAATGGAGGGACTTGTCCCGGCGCTTTTGGAAGCGCTGGAATAGGTGGACCTTATTCCAGCGCTTTCAAAAGCGCCGGATAGGATCACTTATTCCTTTATGGGGATAGACCTGTCCCAGTAATTTGAAAGCGCTGAATAGGGTCCACCTATTCCAGCGCTTCCAAAAGTGCTTTGGATAGGTCTCAAAAACGCTTTGGGATAGGTCCCTCGTACCACTTAAAAATTTTCAGACTTCCCACTTATTTTTTTCACCTTCCCACCACTTTGGTCTCTCATTTTTGGTCTCCCACTTCTTTAGTTCAAATTGTTTTCCTCTCACCCACATTTTTCTCCCTCTCCCTCTTCCTTAACCCACTTCCCCTCCTCATCTCTTCTTCTTTACTCAAAACCCACCATTTCTTTTCCAAAATTTTAAGCACAAAAATACTACCCAAAACCACAGACCCTATCCAAAGCAAGGTAAGTCTCTCTAGCTCTCATTTATATTTCGTAGCAATATTTGTATATATATTTGTTGTTAAATTTCTAGTTTTTAGTTTTGATTTTGGTTGAAGTTTGGTTTGGGTTATGTGTATATTTTTGTGTAACTATTGGTTGATTGTGTGGGTTTCAGTTTTGGATTTGGTTTTGATTAAAGTTTACCCAAAGCAAGGTAAGTCTCTCTAGCTCTCATTTCTATTTTGTAGCAATATTTGTATATATATTTGATGTTAAATTTCTGGTTTTTTAGTAATTAGAATACTTTTTCAAATGTTAGTGAGATTCTAAAACTATCAATTGCCTATATATATTTCCTTATTAAACGATTCATTGTTAAATGTTTTTAAATCATTAATAGGAATTGATATTTGTATTGATTATATATTGCCAAGATTAACAAATCTTACTAACTTTACTAGGCCATTTCTTGTTGATTTGATTAGTCAAAGCACATTTTTAAATCCTTAATATGGGAATTGATATTTGTATTGATTATATATTACCAAGATCAACA
The DNA here is from genome assembly GCA_028216015.1 of Quercus dentata. Taxonomy (NCBI): domain Eukaryota; kingdom Viridiplantae; phylum Streptophyta; class Magnoliopsida; order Fagales; family Fagaceae; genus Quercus; species Quercus dentata. The sequence continues at coordinate 8,613,450 of CP116452.1, read as the reverse complement.
ACATCATATTAATGTTACCGGGCTATTTACTATTGATTTCATTAATCAAAGCAATAAAAAGAGTGGGGACGGCTTGCAAAACTTTCTTATTTCCTAAATATATAGTTAGATAGCTGAGTTAGTTGTATCTAGGGAGTGGGAACTGCTTGCAAATCTTTTTGTCTCATTACATGGAGGCAAGACTTTTGAGCAATAATTTCGTCAAAATTGATATATTTTAAAATCTTAAAATTTAAGTAACTAGAACTTTGGACACAAGATTTAGCAAGGGTGTACATAGAATTATTAACTAGAGCTTTCTTCTTCTCTCTTGCATCCTAGCTCCTGCTCCCTTTTTTATCTTCATAGAATTATTACACTTCCAATGGAATTTTTCTTAAAACTGCAAAAGAATGGGTATAAGTTATGGTGCAACAAACCTTCTGGTGCTTGCTTTCAAATTTCTTGGGAATGAAAATTGAATTGTCTTTTTGGGTTTGACTATAATCATATGTTTGGCTTAGCTATAGATGCTTGTCACTTAAGGCTATTAGCTTGATGCTTAAGAAGAGCTTGACAATCTTATTAAGTGAGAAGGAATTTTGATTTTTAATAGAAATGGAATCAATTTGACCAACTTCGATCTCCATTCTGCTCTCACAAAGGTATACCCTTTTTCCTTTTCTATTTTTTTTTTAAAATTTTATATGGAAACTATGTTCGAAATGTTATATTTTCACCATATGCAAATCAGATTGTAACCATGTAATTTTTTTATTTTGAGTTTACGATTCTAATAAAGCCATTTAAAGGCATTTGCATTTTTTTCCTAATAATGAATTTGGGTTAGTATTTAGTGAGAAGTTAAACCTTAAGTGTGTAAAATTTAGTTGTATTTGATTTTTTAACAATGCGGAAAATGTGAGTTACTTTGAATTTTACAAGAGTGAATTTGGGATATTTATAGGTATTGGAACAAGTGGGGTTTGAGGTAATTGATGGTGGAGAATGGAAGTTCTGGAAGTATGTGGAGGAAGGCGAGGTTGGACTAGGGTCATCGATTCATACTATTTTCATTATGGGAAAACTTCTGGTAGGGGATCGAAATTTACTAGGTTTGTGTGTATATATATATGCTTTATTAATTTTTTTTTAATTATCATATACAAGTTTAATTTTTTTTTTTTTTTGCAATGCTAAATATGAGGGATGTCTTCATTGGGTCTTACATTAAACACATTTGAGAAACAAACTATTTTTTTTTTTTAGTGCTTGCTTTAAGAGCTTGTCTATTCATGCAAATGGTCTTTGACACTTTTATGCCTTGATTTAATTGTGAGAATTTCTTAATCACATGAAAAATTTCTAAGTGATGTCCACTTTAGTTATGCCTACAAATTTTGTTTCTTTTCCTCTATAGTTTTACTTGTGTTTAGGATCAACAAAGTAGGGAGCTTTCTCAATGTCATGTATCTAAGCTAGCCAAGAAACCGAGGGTGAAGGTATGAGTGATGAGTTGGTACTTTTCACCCTTATTTATGATATTACTAAGTTCATTTGTATTATTGCTACTGTTGTATTTCTTTTGCAAGTTTAGTGTGAAGTTTTTTTAACCCTTAACTACAATCTTGTTTTAGTCATTTAATTTTACCAATTATTTAGTTTTTATTTGTTGATTGTTTTTCGGAAGAAGAGGTAAAATTGAAGCCTGTTATTGCATTTGATTGTGGTATGGTCTTCTTATAAGAGTTCTTTCAATGATTTTTAGTTACATCTTGATGTAATTGAGATGTGAAAAGGCTATGCATTCAGTACTAATAATCGAACGGTTTTTCGATTTTGGTCCTTTCATTTCATGGCCTAAAATGTGGCCGTTTCTTTTATTAGTAGATTTTTAGGTTATGGGTCAAATGTCCTTGTCTCACCATCCTTATTGAGTATCTAGACTTGGCTACGTTATATATATATATATATATATATATATATATATTCCCCCTCTTTTTTTTGCCAACATGGTACTTTGCAGGGCATTTCACAAATCAAGGCTTTCATTCATCTATGTCAATTCATGTCTGGTTTCTTAGCCAACCATTTCGTTTGAAGTGGACCTAACTCATTGAATTTTATTTTTGAGTGCTTAATGTAGCATTGACCAAGTATACTAGTACTAAAAATATAGCTAACATTTGCAAACAGCTAGTTCCAAATAACAATCTAAATTGACCTGAATGACAATAATGTATAAATACTATTATTTAATATGTAACATGCCTTTGCAATTTGACAATTAAATAATTTCTACCATTTTTATTCCTTTTGAATTGATGAGTGAGTTTTGCTCTTGACTTCTTGCAATCTTTTTTTTTTTTTTTTTAATTTCTTTTTTATACTAAAAATACTTGCATAGTGTAAGAGAGTGCAAGATTTTAGATACATAATCTATCAATATATATCCCAAGAGAGAAAGAGAGAGAGAGCTACAACTAGAACTAGAACTACAAGTCTGTTATGGCACGTCTAATTTATCAATATTTCAAACATGAATCAAGCAAGTGCCTTTAACAATGCTTCTATGCATTAATCTTTCCACTCAATTTAGTTGATAATTTTATTTTACTTTGTCATTGTATTTTTATTAAAATAAAAAACAACTCAATTCTCGATCGTTGGATTTGTTAAATTGCTAGATTAAACATTTGGCGGCTACTGCAATATCTTTAGCATCCCCTGTGGAGCAAAGCAAGGTAGCAACTAGTAAGTTAACCTCTCATTCTCTGACTACGTATGATTAAATTATTAAATAGCTCATGTTTCTTGTGGAACAAATGCAAACTAGCAAAATATTGGAGCTTATCTTCCTGGTTTGTATATCTTTGTACACCTCTCCCTATTTTAGTTTATAGTTTGTTCTCTCAATGTACTTAGTTTAGTAGTTTCTTCTCTTTTTACATGATTTTGGACGTGAAGTCACCTAATTTACGTCTTTTAAGTGATCTTAGTAGTCTATAATTTAGACTTAGATTTTGTAAGATTAGCACTCATTGTAAGTTTGAGTTCCTCTTTAAGGAGCAAACCAATGAATTGCTCAAGGGAGAGTAAAATCTACTTCAAAATACCCTATTAGTATATAATTATATGTCAAATTTTTTGTTGTGGTGAGTTGTTGATTTGGAGCAAATGGGTGGCTTGCACGGTGATATAAGGTGGTTTGCTTTTCATTATTGGGAGTGTTGATTGTCTTGTGAATATTGTGATATTATTGTTCAACTATGTGTGAATTTATTTTATCTCCTCTTAGTAAATTCAAATATTCTACTGTGGTAGGTTGTTGATTTGGAGCAAGCGGGTTTGTTTGCACGAAGATATAAGATAGTGTATTTTATTTTGGGAGTGTTGATTGTGTTGTTCCTATTGTGCTATAATTATTGATAATGAACTTAGTCATTCTTGCTGGAATTTCCTTAATAATTCTACCTTTTATGTGATCATCTAAATTTACTTTTTATCTATTGCTACTTGAGTAATACTCATGCATTGGTGTGTTCAGTGATTAGCCCTAGGCAAACCAAGTATGGATCTAACTTGACTTAGACTTATATTTTTTAGTTTCGTGAACACTAGGTTCCTAGGTGATTGGAGTGGTCTAGCATCTTAAAGCCTTTTCAACATAAGCTATGGAGTCAAATTCAAGGCATTCTTGATTATTACCCATGATTAAGTTCAGATTTTTCATCATCGATAAGTATATGTATGGCTCCTTTGGAAGAATGGGCATGGCAATTTATGGTACAAGGACAACTACTTAATGCCCTTGATGAGAGATTGAGGGCTAGAGGTGGGTTTGATGAGGGGAAGATTGAGTTGGATGAGTTAGAAAGTGAGGACATGGATATATATTTGCTCCAAAAATGAAATCCAAGGATATGTGGTCCGAGTTTGAACAAAATTATGGCTCTTCATTATAGCCAACATTTGAAGATATTCTTGATTATTACCCATGATTAAGTTCAGATTTTTCAACATTTGAAGATTTTTCATCATTAATAAGTATTGTATTTGCTATTGTAAATAATTATAAGTAGATATATTTAATTTGTTGGTTTAATGTGGTATTGTATTTGCTATTGGAAAATATGAATTATGATTCATTACAGGTGTTATAAAATAAGTATTGAAAAATATGTATTTTAGGTACATTACAGTGCTAAATTTTTTTTTTTTTTTTTAAAGGACCTATACCAGCGCTTTTGAAAGCGGCTGCATAGGTCCTTTTAAATTATATCGATTCACGACCTATACCAGCGCTTTTGTGAGCGCTGGAATAGGTATAGTCTATGCCAGCGCTTTCAAAAACGCTGGTATAGGCCTTTTTAATCATATTGATTCAAGACCTATACCAGCGCTTTTGAAAGCGCTGGCATAGGTAGTACCTATTCCAGCGCTTTCAAAAGCGCTGGTATAGGTCTTGAATCAATATGATTTAAAAGGCCTATACCAGCAAATTCAAAAAAGCGGTATAGGGCATATGCCTTTCCGAGCGCTTTTGAAAAGCGCCGGGACAAGTCCGTCGACCCTATACCCACATTCACTGCGCGGTTTTGAAGCGGGAAAAAAAAAACGCCGGGATAGGAATTTTGACCCTATCCCGCGCTTTCTGGGGCTATCCCAGCGGTTTTGAAAACGCTGGGATAGCCCCTTTTTGTTGTGTGTTTTTTTTTTTTTTTAGGGAGAATCTTTTGTAGTATGGAATTATTTGAGGTAGTCAAGATGAGAATGCAACATTTCAAAAAGTTCGGCCAGGAGGGCCATGCCCCCTTGGTGTAAATCCGTCCGTCTAGGGCATTGACATTAAAAATTTTCTATAATTTTGTTGAGTGTATCAATACAACAATTAATTACGCTTTTTTTTTTTTTTTTTTTTTTTAAAGGGAGAATCTTTTGTAGTATGGAATTATTTGAGGTAGTCAAGATGAGAATGCAACATTTCAAAAAGTTCGGCCGGGAGGGCCATGCCCCCTTGGTGTAAATCCGTCCGTCTAGGGCATTGACATTAAAAATTTTCTATAATTTTGTTGAGTGCATCAATACAGCAATTATTATTGGCGCATAGGCGTGCATTTGAATTGAGATTATAAATGAAAATTATTTCACTATTCAATTTATTTTTACTACTATTTATGGGCCTCACTACACTTTTTGGCACTATTTATGAGCTCTCTTGTACTATTTTAACTAACTTTTACCTTTATCTACCGTACTTTCAGCAATAATTTTTCAGTTTCAAAAAAAATAAGCGGTATCCAATTTGGGAAGCAACAAAACATATAAATAAATAATTTTTTTACTAATTTAATTATGTGTGATTACACCTAAAAAATTTATCGATTACAATAAAAAGGATTCAACATTAACAATTGTATGGCTATATATTTTGTTCATCAAAAAAAAGAAGGACTATTTATTTTTTCAAATACTAAATTCAATGAGATGTGACACGTATGTAGCTAATAGATTTTTTTTTTTTTTTTTTGATAAACCGTGTGTGGCTAATAGATGAAACTATAAAAGTCTAAACTTTGCTCTTTCTCAATAATACTTTCCCGATTTGCTGAAATTTGTTTTAATTTTTCTTTGTGGAGGTAGACTCATCAGGGAATTTCTATGCATGAATTAGCTATGAATTTGAAATTCTAAATGCATTAAAGTCAATTAAACCATTCAAAGCTCCTAGTCTTGATCTAGCATACATGCGGGGTTTATTTTCAACGTTTTTGGATGATTGTGGGAGAATTTGTAAAAGTGGAGGAAAAAAATATATCTGTGCTAATAAATGCATCCCTAGTATCTAAATAAAACCTAAGAGCATTCACATTGGGTCTTGTAAATGCCATATGTTGGTAATATTTAGCATTAGAGCCTCAAAATCCCCCATTACTTGGTCCTGCAATTGCAAAAAGATTTGCAATTGTGCTACTGTGCCATCTATTTTTATGATGGCACTATAACAACTTGTAAAAGGTTTATATTATATTTTATGGTGGTGGGTGGGTATTTTTAATTATTTTTTATGAAGTGGAAGAGTTGGTGAAATTAATATTTCAATAAATAGATGAGATAAATAAAAGTTGGAATGTTGGGTGTGCTATAAAATGTTATGATATAATTGATAAAGTAACTTTTAAGATGGTAAACCAATTCCGCCCCCATAAGCCCTTGTATATGATATATAAAATTGTGTCCAAGATTTTGGTTTTAAAATTAAGGGAAAAGTTAATGGAGCTCCTATAGGCATTAGTTTATGAAATATGTTTATAAACTTTTTATTGATAAAGGAAAAAAAAAAAGTAGATTGCAAATTACACTTCTAAAGTTCGAGAGTGTTTGGATTTTACACCCCAAAGTTTCAAAATTTGAAATTTATCCCCAGAAATTTGGGGGTGTATAAATTTTATACCGTGTCATTTCAAAATTTAGATTTTACCCTTTAAAGTTTGGGAGTGTTTGGATTTTACATCTTGAAATTTCAAAATTTGAAATTTACCCCCTAAATTTTGGGGGGGGGGGGGGTTTGAATTTTACACCACGACATTTCAAAATTTCGATTTTCCCCAAGAAAAAGTTTGGGAGTGTTTGGATTTTACATCCGCAAATTCTGAAACTTTAGGGTGTAAAATCCAAATACCCTCAAAATTTAGGAAGTAAAATCCAAATACTCTTAAAATTTAGGGATAAAATTTAGATTCTCAAACATTAGGATGTAAAATCAAAACACCTGCAAACTTTAATGGGTAAAATTCAAATTCTAAAACTTCAAGGTATAAAATCCAAATACTCCTAAACTTTAGAGGTGTAATTTGCAATTTACAAAAAAAAAAAAAATCTAATTTTTTTGACAACTTTTATATATTTTACATAAAAGTAGTATCAAAACTTTCCTAAAATTCCTATTAAAAAAAAAACTTCCCTAAGATGGTTTATTAAAAAATGTTCTTAAAAAAACCCCATTTGTATCCAAAAAAAAAAAAAAGATTAAAACCCCTTTTATCCTCTCTTATTTCCTCTCTCCAAATAGCTTTCATTCCAGGCAAAAAGGGAACGGATAATGTTGTGATAGCACAGGAACTACTCTACTATCTTAACAAAAAGAAAGGTAAGGATGAAGGAGGGTTCATGATTATTAAAATTGATTTGGAGAAAGTTTTGGTCCCGAGACCATTGAGCTAATTCTGAGTTGTATAACGACTTCCTCTTCAATTCCCTTCTATTTAATGGTGAAAGATCGGATTCTTTTTAACCATAAACAGGATCAAGAGGCATTAGACAGGGGGATCCAATCTACCCCTACATTTTCATTTTGTGCATGGAGTTCCTTGGAGTTCTGATAAACAAAAAATGTGAGGGGAAATAATGGGATAAAATCAAAGCATTCAAAGATGGGTCAAGTGTCTTGCATATATTCCTACATCCATAGGCGGTGATAGAGAAAGTTCCACTATAAATAAGGAGATTACAATAGTAACACACAATCACTCTCACAAGACCCAAATCTCAAATACACCATTGACTCTCTCACATAAAGAATAGAGGCATTTGCACAAATCTTGTAGCACCACTCTCTCTCACTATTACATGGCTACCCAAATACAAGAGAACCTATGTACATATATACTAGCATAGGTCAGCTACCTCAAGCCCTAAACCAAGTGGGACTTAGTTTACAAGTCCTTGAATTTCATGGCAAACAACAAAGGAATTAGACTCCTTGCATGACACAAGGAAGAATTTGAGTTCGGAATGTTTTCGTTGAAAAAACTATAAAATATCAATCAATTAAGTTATAAGGCTATTGGTCAACTACCACCAATTAGATCTACCATTAGTAAAAAAAAAGTAACAAGAAAACTAGTTAGCCGTTTGTTTCCTAATGGACCAAGTCAAAAATTTTATTATTATTATTTTACAAGTACACTATATTTATTATGATAAAAATTAGTATAAAAAATTATAAACATAGTTCAAGACATAATTGAAGTATTTTTATAACCGATAGAAGTATAACAAAAAAAATTATTAAATTTAATAAATATGTTCTAAGATTAAGAAAGGAATAAGAAGTAAGTAGTCTAACTATTAATTCATGTGTCCTTTAATTTCCTCAACAACAAAAAAAAAAAAAAAAAAAAAAAAAAAAAAAAAAAAAAAAAAATTCAAGCGTCCTATTTTTAGTTATTATATATATTCTTTTTTTAATTTAATTCAATTATTAATATAAATGGTTAATGAACCAAGGGTTGAACTATTGAATTGTTAAATCATTCCCTTAATGGATATTTATATGAGAAAATTTAACAGATATCTTAAGTGCATTCATTTATAAAATATTTTTAAAAGTTTTATATGAGAAAAGAAAAAAAATTACTAATTTTATATAATATTTTATATTTCTCATAAAAATAATCTCAAAAGTTTTCTAAAATTATGTACTAACAGATGCCGTAAAATTACTAAGTTAAGTCTATCTTCTTTTTTATACGGGACTTGCACTTGTCTGAAAACCATTACTTGTTAAAAGGTCATGTCACTCAAGGAAGGTTTAATGTGAGTCAATAATGGTTAGGTAACTAACCAACTCATGACGCATGGCAGTCAAATAGTGTGACTTTTTTTTATTTGTTGGAGAAGAAAAATAGTGTCATACACTCATACAGTGACTTTGTTGCAGTCCTTAAGAAGGAAATGTTGCAGGGGTTGATGAGGAAATGTGGTAGTGTCTTATGAGGACATTTATGCGGCTTTATTAGGGACATATTGTTTGAAAATTATTAAATACTTCGAGAGTATAATGTGTGTGACTTAAAGAGTGGAGGTTTGGGAGGCTTAATCATGCGCATAACCACCTAGGGGAGTTGGAGGCGTCTGGTCAGTAGAAGCTAGGTATGGTTGTAAATGAGTTGAGTCGAAGTGATCAAGTTTAGTATTAAAAATTCACGAATATTCAAATAATTTTTACCTCCAACACAAGTTGAGCTTGAACTCATCACCAAACTAAATTACACGTTTAATAGTTTGATCCATTTTCTTGTTAAACAAAGTTCAACTTGTTTATGGGTTGTTTGATTAATATATTCTTCTTACATACAATAAATACTAGAACTAAAATATTTTAGTCATTCACAAATCTATTCTAATAATTAATAACTAAATTCTATTCAAAATTATATCATTTAGTTAATTAGATAAAATAATTTTTGTTTATGCACTTATAAAATTTAGATTTACCAGCCATGTAACTAATTTTAAAACTTTTATAAACTTTTACAACAAAATATACTATTTATATCATCAATAAATTAAAAATAATAATTTGATATCTTATAAAATTATTTACAAACTTACACAATTTTGTCATGTTTTTAAAATTAAAATCTAGTATTAATTTATTGAGTTTTTGATTATGCCGCTACCTTATTTTCGGGAGCATTTAAACTTTTATTTTTTGAAAACTTTATTTAAGGGTAATTTTGGAACTTGTATCTTTTAAATTAAGAGACAAGACAATATATGGTGCTTCCTTAAAAAGTTGAGTTTTCTAAACGTTATTAACAATTTAAAATGGAGGTAGTACTAATTAACTAAGTAATTAATGTGCATGTTTGTTTGCATTTGTGCCACATAAACATGCCATGCAATTCCAATTACTAGTACTACTACATGAAGTAAGCTGGCCTTTTAGATCCTCAAGAAGTTCACCATGGGGAGTTAGTTAGACATTTTCAAAATAAACTGTACATTAATAGACATGGCAAAGAGAAAGACTTTGAAAATTTTACTTAACCCAATCAAAGAAGACTTTGATTGAGATACTTAAGAAAATGAAAGGCAGCTGCTCTTCGGTTATATATACAATATATCATGTTGCAGACTTATATGCTTTTGTGTGCGAAAACAATGGCCTTTAATAAGTTCATTTCAATGGTTCTCTTCATTTTGATTCTTCTCTTTGCCTCAAAAATGGAAGGAAGTGGAGGAACCGAGACTTCTCAGCTTGGTGTGGCAAGTAATTAATCTGCCCTTATTCTCGGTTTTTATAGTCTGTTTTTAATGTTTCAGAAAACAATAAAGTTGTATTGAGATAGTTACATTATGCTACTAGCTCCACGTATAGCTTGTACTCTTTCTCACCTAGACCTCCAAGCATTTTATGCATAAGGAGATACTAATTAAACTATAAGGCTATTGGTACAATAAGGCTATATAAAGCTATATTTTTTTGATGGACAAGCTATATAAAGCTATATTATTAGTGAATGGAAGCATGAAGTTGGATGAACCACACATAGCTTTATCTCTTGTGTGAATGTTTTAATTCTTATTTTATGTGAATGTGCACTACACTTAACTTATCTCTTGTGTGAATGTTGTGAATGTTTTAATTCTTATTTTTTGTGAATGTGCACCACACTTAACTTTATCTCTTGTGTGAATGTTTTAATTCTTATTTTATGTGAATGTTCTTTGATTCGTTAGTCCTAAATTCTAGTAAATTGGTAAGAGGGTTGGCATGCATCTATATTATTATTATTATTTTTTAATTGAGACAATAGAATTTCAATTTATGACATCCACTTTGTTAAAATTGTATTGTGATTGTATGACAATTGAATGATAAACGGAAGTATGAAAAAGATAATACACACGTGGTTCGGCCTAACGGCCTATATTCACGGTATGAAAATCCTAGATGACTACATATCATATTAAGTACTTATGTTACAATGAATCTAATGTAGGATTTATATACTAGAAAATACTTAACTAAGCCTAGACTAATCATAGACTAACCTAAAGTTAAATTAATTATTCTACAAATACATGAGCATACAATTAATTTGGGCCACTTGTGCCATAATATATCTAACATGATCTATGCATATGTTTTACAATACTTTAAATATGGACGGCTGAGCGTATTGCCCTTCTTTTTTTTTTTTTTTTTTTTTTTTTCTTTAAATGTGGACAGGTCATGAGCGTATATGTGTTGTACATACAAGACTTTAATCTTCAGCACAACTGTGCTCTGTAAAAGAAAACCATTGACTTCAAATACCTGAATTTAAATTTGGTTGAATTATTACTGTATTCGGGTTATGACTATCTTCCTTTCAAAAATAAAGAAAGAAAATATATACATCATTTTTCAAAGGTCTTGATTATACGGCATTAATTTCTTGTTCTCTCAGATTTCAAGGGTCGTAAGCTCATAAAATATGGACCCCCTTGCGGCTACAATTACTGTAAACCTTCCAGCGGCCATCGTTGAGAACTTCTTTTGTGCTGCTCTGCTAGCTGTATCTAAAGGAGTCTGAGAAGTATTTCGGCTTCCACTGCATGGTGGTTTATACTTTATAATAACTAATAAGCTTCAACCCTTTACTACATGTAATTGCTGTTCCCTCCTCCTTTTTTCATGTAATTTGGTATATGATTATACTGGCTGTGAAGCACGTCCAGTGCATATTAATATAGTAATATTATCGTACTACATTTTGTAGGACCTTTGAAATTATTGTATGAGTCCCGTATATATGTTCCTGATTAGAAAATTAAGCCCCCCTAGTCTTGGGATGGTTTCTCAAAAAAGAAAGATTAGAAAATTAAGTTCGAAAGTCTCATAACTCGATACTTTATGCATGGATGTTCAAAGGAGAGGAGCTCGAGCTGCAGGGCAGCATATTAATGCATATATTTCTAACTTGGGGGAGGATTTAACCTAAACAATCATCAAGGTAACATTTCACCAATAGAATTGAAGTTTAATACAATAAACTTAACCCTAAATCTACTGCTACCTCATATAATACTTACTGACGTGACTACATGTAGCTTCGAATCCACGGACTCTTTTATTGTGAAACTGTTGCACACAAATGCACATCTTTGTGACTTTGAAACTTCACTCAAAGGTTTAGATCAACTGTGGTTGATTTGATTTCAACAACTTTCTTCTAAAGACAGATTTGTTATTTGCACAAGGTCTCCAACTATAGGTTCAAAAGGGTTTGGAAAACTCTAGATCTGTGTACAAAACACTCCCCCTTCAACTCAGTAAAATGTGATCTAGGATTTTCATTTAAATATCCTTAAGATCCATCAAAACCCTAAATCCAATGGCTAAAAAAGAAAGTGAGATTTCAAATCTACACGAATCTTGATCGTTCGAGATGTGCATCTCGATTGGTTGAGATAAGTGAGATAGTTTCCACACTTATCTTTTCTTACTTCCTTGAGCCTTCAATTGTGCAGAACTTTATTTGTCTTGTTTCTAAATATTTCTAGACTAAACACTAGACAAAAACTAAGTTCTAAAGGTTACAATTTGTTCATGGTTGCCAACTTAAAAATATAGACTTTATAGGCTGCATCCCCAATCTTCTCATTTTCTAGCTATCATTCATGATTATCTTCTATAAAATATTTAAATGTCAAGTTTTTATTTTATTAACATCTGATTAACACAAAATTTTGTAATACATACATATTAGAAGAATGAGAATTTATGATCCAACGATAAAAATTATAAATATTTATTTATTAAAAGTTATTGAGTGGTGTAATATGAAAATAATTAACACTAAGGCTGCGTTTGTTTCGCCTGGAAAGCATTTCAAGAAATCATTTTACACCTTACCGTGTGTTTGGTTGCGCATGGAAAATTTGGTCAAACAAAAAATCATTTCTGTTGACCGTAAAACTCTCCCACTTCAACCGTAAAATCAATTACACTGTCATTTTACCTTCAAATGATTTCCAGGACTCACAGAGAGAGAGAGAGAGAGAGAGAGAGAGAGAGAGAGAGAGAGAGAGAGAGAGAGAGAGAGAGAGAGAGAGAGAGAGCACAGGGGTCCGAAACCCATCTCCCTCGGCTCCACCCCACGCACCAACGAGAGAGAGATGCAACTCCACCCCACACGCAGATCTTGGTCCGAGGTCCCCCACACTCCGACGAGCAACGGCGCCATACCCGATCCACTCAACCTCACCTCTGCCCACTTTAAGCTCTGCATGTACTTGATCCACCAAAGCAAAACTCTCCCTCACGCCGGCGAAGCCCATCCCATCTGCAACATCTCCGATCCGTCGCTCCCACGTCGCCGGCAAGATCGCACCCCAGCACCGATCCACCCTCTACAATACCCGATCCACATCCTTCACTTCTCTCAAACCCACACTTCTCTCAAACTCAACCTCTCCTCCGAGATCACGCCGCCGAGATTGCACCCAAAGACCGCCAAATCGCGCCGCCGAGATCGTCGCCCATGACCCACCCATGACCGATCTCTCTCTTTCTCGATCTACCCGTCCCTTTCCCTCAATTTTTTATCACTCTCTCTGCCTCCCTCTCTTAGTTTGACCGAATAGTTTGAGTTTAAGGAATGGTTTCGTTTTGATTTTTGTTTTTGTTTTTTTTAATTTTATATATTGAAATTTTCTATTATAAAATTTGTTTGGAAGCTGAGAAAGTGGTTGAGAAAATAACATTTTTAGAATGCAAACAAACACATGAAAATATTTTCTAATACAATTTTTATAATGTAGCCAAACACTTGAAAATATTTTCCTTTCCTGAAAATATTTTCACCTAAAAATATTTTACACTCGGAAAATATTTTATATTCAACCAAACGCACCCTAAGTGTAACTTGATTTCATCACACACATATATAGTGTTTTAAAAAAAAAATATTTTCAACAAAAAACAAATTACAACTAAAAGAAGAAATTCGATGGCGGAAAGAATTGCAAAACTATTTCACAAGTTAGCACATACTCAAATAGATGCGAATCCCGTGTGGAAATATTGATTGGCGAGATGGCAGTAGCGCTAAGTGAAAAACGCATAATTACTCTCAATATGATTTGTCTGTTCATTAATTGAAATTTTGAGAAATTTAAATAACACTGTTTATCACAATAAATCAAAGTGACTCCAAAAATAAGGACTCTCATGCCCTTGAGAAGAGAGCGCAACCAAACGAGTTCAATAATGGTGTTAGCCAAGCATGGTATTTAACCTCAATAATCGACCAGGAAACAGCAATTTGCTTATTCACTCACCATGAAATCAATACATCCCCTAGCAAGAAGTAATATTCAGTGGTGGAACGACGATAAATGAGGTTTCCTAACTAATCAGCATTAAAATAGGCACATTGTACTAAATCATTGGTTGATGAAGAGAAGAAAAAGCCTACGAAAAATGTGTGCCATTTTGATCATAGCGTAGGATGTAGAAAACAATAGCAAAGTGAATAAAGCATGGGGAAGGCACAAACTGACTATCGAGGTGAACAACATAAGAAATGTAAAGACGGGTGACTGTTAAGTACACAAGACTATACTGCCAACTAATTTTCTATAGAGATTAACATCAAGAAGAATCTCGCCATCCGTGACAAGAAGCTTGATATTGGAATTAACATGTGTGTCACTGTCACAAGCTTACAATCAATGAGACTCACACAAAAGATGTGATCATAGACATATTTTTCTTAAGAGAGATGATAGCGGCCGTCATCAGAATAGGTGATCTAGAGACTAAAAAAAGTCGCTAAGAGTGCCTAGATCTTTCATGTCAAAGTGGTGGCTGAGTGATCATTTAAGTTCCTCAATTCGTACAGGATCAACTCCATTAATAATGATGCCATCAACATATAATAGTAAAGGAGTAAAACCCTTATCTGCGAGATGGAGAAAGCAGGTTGAGTCTTTAGGACTAGAGGAATTTGAGCTGTGAAATTGTAGCACTGAATTTGGTAAACCAAGCCAAAGGGGCTCATTTGAGGCCATAAAAGGATTTGCAAAGATGACAGAGATGATATGAGGTGGGAGCTAACACTAGTGTTTAAACATTAAAAAATATATTTTGGGAGGATTAAAACTAACAATAGTGTTTAAACATAATTAAGTTTTAAGGAGCCAAGTAGTATTTTTGTAGGGACTATACTTGTAAAGATGTTACACCATTACCATGTGGAGAAATAAACGAATTTTAAGAAGTATGGCTGGTCTACATGTACATTTGGCTCCACTGCTGAATGTGAGTTTTGAATATAACTTTTTGCTAAAAATTTATTTGTTAAAAGTTGGTTAAAGTAGAGTTTTATTTTTATTTTTAGAAAGTGGTTAAAGTAAAGTTGTAATTAGAAAAAGTGAAAATTTTAAAACTGCATATATTAACAAGTGAGCTAAAAAAAACTTTGAAAAATAATAATAAAAAGCGGTTGCCAAACTGATATAACCTAGCCACATAAAGTTTTTAATGTGTGGGATGGTGTTGGTTCTTTGAAAGAGGTCCACCATTAACTTTATTTTTTTATTATACACTAATCATAATAAATTATATTAAAGAAATGCTTAATCTACTACAAATTTTATTAAAAAAACTTTATTTGAGACCCTTTAAACAGCCAAATCCATGTTTTAGAGTTTAGAAACTTCCTAACGGAGGTGTTTTGATGGAAATTAACGGAAGAATTAAAGTGATTAAATTTGAAAGTTGGAAGAGTAATTAATAGAAGAAAAATAAAATTAGGGGACTACAAGTTTTAACATGTGGGATGGTGTTAGTTCTATGAAAGTGGTCCACCATTGGCTTTATTTTTTATTATAAACTAATCATAATAAATTATTTTAAAGAAATGCCTAACCTACTACAAAATTTATTACCCAAAAAAAAAAAAAAAAACTCCATTAGGGATCCTTTAAACAGCCAAATCCATGCTATAGAGTTTAAAAGCTTCCTAATGGAGCTTGTTTACGGAGATTAACGAAATGCCTGAATTCAATAAACTTGAAACTTAGAAAACTTAATTAAAGAAAAGTGAAATTAAAGGACTGAATTAAATTTTAAAAAATATTAAAATTTGTAATATCCCTAATATTGATTATTATTTCAATTCAATTGAAAATTTAACATTATATTGTTTTTCAAGTCCACTTCTCATTACCTTTGGCCAACACATCCGGCACGCAAATCTCCAACACCAACGTCGTATTTTCCGCATGGATCGAAAACCCATCATGGGTCGGCTATAATATATTCGGAAGTTAACACGTATTTTGGGGTGACTTATTTGAAGTGTACAAGAATGGTTAAGTTGTGGATAGACACACTCTATTTCTCTAATTTTTTTTTATCAAATACTTTGTGGAATTTTTTTCTAATTATTATTTATTAAGAGAATGATGGAATGCTTAATTGGATTAGACATAATAGTGCTTAGTGGATTTTGGTTCATAATATTTCTCTTTCTTTATAAATATTGTGTTTTTGTTTTGTGTAGAATCTTGGCTACATAAATGAGTGTAATCAAAGATTAAATAGATTTTTGTTGAGCTTGTGCACTGGCCTTAACTTTTGCATGAGCATGGGGAAACTAGATTATAACAAATACTGTAATTAAATCTTCCATTGATCTCTAAACAAACATTCATTAACATAATTCAATGGAAAACTCGGATTTCCAAGCATTAAATTGAATCCTAGTCCAATAGAATCCTAGAACATGTACAATTGATTCATTAATGGAACCGCGTTAACAGCTTGTACTTTCTTTACATTTCGTAGCTAATGTTTAGTACGGAGAATCCTCCTTTTGTTTCAGATTTCCAAGCATTAAATTGAATCCTAGTCCAATAGAATCTCGTAAAAAACAATTATCTAGAACATGTACAATTGATTCATTAATTACAGAACAACCAGTAGGGAGGTTTAAGCCTATTGACCCTGATAGTTCACAAACCGGGACACTATTGTGTAAGCTTAGCCAGAGGAAAAAATGGATTCCGGACGTTGTTTGATTTTCCAAACCCAACTCCCATCCAACATAGTGAGATTCAAAAGCTTGTTATCCACCTCCCTTCAGTGCTAGTTGGTTAGTGCAAAAGTTTGTTTCCCAATATATACATACCTATCTATACTCTCCAGGCAGGCTTCATGTAGCTAGAAGCAACTACATATGCTCATGGTTAGGTCATCATATATGTAAGTATTGATAGACAAAAAGAGAATGCATCTCGAGGTTAATGTCCCTGTATCCTTTTTCCCATATAGGCACTGATAGCCGAGTCTTTTTTTTCTGTTCTTTTTTTCCCTTAGATTATTTCCAATTTCGGGAACTCTCACTGGATTTACTCATGGGTTGCTCACCAAATCTAGGGGTTTCTTTTTGTTTTCAATCTTACTAAATTTAAGAAAATTTCTGAATTTCATAGCAAGCAATGTCATATCCTCAAGATCCAAAGAATCCTCATCAAAGGACTCACTGCTCTCTTCTTGCACTGTTTCCAATACTAAGAACTTCTTAGGTTGAGGCAATATTTAATTCCTAGGTTTGGAGGAAACCTATTAGTTCTTCTAATATTCCTTCTCTTCTCAATGGTTGTGACTTTAGGAAGGAACCTTTTAGGAAGAGTCATCATGAATTTTCTTACAATTCTATGCTCATAAGCTAGACTCCGAGTGAGGTCTAGGGAGAAAAAAGGGAGAATTTAACCTAAACTCCAAGTCAACGGGGAGAGAGAGAATTTATAGGAACCCCCCAATGGATACACTCATACACACATATATTTATTGATTTATTTAATTCCAATGAAAACTAAAACACCTAAAGCTACACAGCCATTTTCAATTAAAACCTCACTAACGACACCCGTTCAGGTTTCTTCGCTTTTCCTTGTGAACTTTGATAATTAATATCAAACTTGAAATTTGCAACTCATTAACTAATATATATATATATATATATATATGTGTGTGTGTTTTGTAATTATAAAGGCTATTATTAATTTAATATTAACTTGCTTGTTTATTTTTTATTATTTTCTACTATATATACTTCGGTGGATGGAGTATTGTTTTTGTAATATCAATTGGTCTGGTTATATTTTAGTATTTCTAATTTCATATAATATTTAAATTTTTAGTAAGTATCATTAGTTATAAACTTATCATGAATTTTATTTATTTAATTATAATTATTAATTAAATTCTCAAAGAAATCAGTGGTTCGACTATTAATAAGCCAATTTGTTTACGAGTTAAGCCTAAATTTGGGCTTGAACATAACTCATTTGTTAAAAAAGCCAACAGAAACCATATTCTTCTAGTCGAGCCCAATCTGTTCATAAACATCTCTATTTATTTATAGCTCTAGTGGTTGGAGTTTTTTTATGGTGCAAAGGCAACATCAAACCTCTTTTGTATGTTATGTACAGTAAAGTATTGCTCAAAAAAACAGAACTGATCAAATAATTTTTTTTTTATAAAGATAATTTTATTGATAACAAAAGAAATTACAAAGTAGGTAAATCCTCAATTACTAATAGATACAGATATGGGAATACAAATATTCTGTACCAGATTTTGTGTTTCACTTTATGTTCAACCAACTACAATTTGTCATGTATTTATTTTTTTCCATTTTAAACTTTAGCTATATTTTAAAAGGAAAGTTTAACAAATACATGATAAGTTATGATTGGTGGAAAGTAAAGTAGAACACAAATAGTGATACTGAGGATTTATACCTGAAAGCTTTGGAAGTCCAGGTACTCGAACTTGAGTACTTTTTTTTTTTTTTTTGTTGATCCTTGACATATTTTTTGAGTTTTTTTTTTTTTTTTTTTTTTTTTTTTTTTTTTTTTTTTTAAGGTAAAAGCCTTAATTTTGTGTCATTATTTCTTTAATCTTTTAGATGCTAAAGGCCTGCCTCCTCTGGCTACACCAAATCCTAGGATCCATATACCCGGAAGGTTTCCAGGTCTAGGTATTTGAACTAGAGTATATTTTATATTTTTATCTTTGATCCTTGACATATTTTGTAAGTTATTTTATTTTATTTTATTTTTATGGTAAAAACCCTATATTTTGTGTCATTATTTTTTTAATCTTTTAGATGTTAAAAGGTTTGCCTACTCCAGCAGCACCAAACCCTGGGGTCCATATATCCAGAAGCTTTGGAAGTCCAGGTACTCGAACTGGAGTACTTTTCTTTTTTTTTTTTTTTGATCCTTGACATATTTTGTAAGTTTTTTTAAATGGTAAAAGCCTTAATTTTGTGTCATTGTTTCTTTAATCTTTCAGATGCTAAAGGCTTGCCACCTCCAACTACACTAAATCCTGGGGTCCATATACCTAGAAGGTTTCCGGGTTTGGGTACTTGAACTAGAGTATTTTTTATATTTTTATCTTTGATCCTTGACATATTTTGTAAGTTTGAAGTACATAAACTTGTGCGTCTCTTATGGCCTGTTTGGAAGTTTAGAGAGGAAGGAGAGTAGAGTGGAGTAGAGGGGAAGAAAGTAGTGGGGAGGAGAGTAGAGTGGAATGGTTCCCCTCCATCTTGTTTGGATGTTTTTAGAATTAGTAAGGGAGAAGGGAGTAACTATTATAAAATAATTTTTATTACCTAAAAAAAATTATAATAAAAATTAAATTGAATTTTCTTTATTGTATATACCTGTTCGGTTGAAGAAGAAAGAGTTTAACAAAAAAAAAAAAAAGAAGAAGAAAGAGGTTTTCCCAAATAACCCCAAGGAGAACCCGTTGGAGCAAGCCACCGTCATGTCGGAGCACCGCGATGGTGTGGTGGTTTGGAGCAGCGGCGATGGCGTGGTGGTTTGGAGCGGCGGCGATGGTGGATTCTCTCTCTTTCTCTCATTTCGATCCTCTCTTTCACTCACTCCGATTCTCTCTCTCATATTATATGTGGGTTTTGGTTTGTTTTGAATTTTTGTTGTGGGTCTCTTAGATCGGCGTGGATTGGATATCAAAATCGGCAAAGCGGGGGACTCAAGATCGCGGCGACAGCGTGGTGGTTTGGAGATCGGCGGCGATGGTGGATTCTCTCTTTCTCTCATTCCGATCCTTTCTCTCTCACTCTGATTCTCTCCCTCGGATTGGATGTGGGTTTTGGTTTTGCTTTGAATTTTTTGTAGGTTCAATCCGAATCGTTTTGCTTCTCTTTTTTCCTTTTTTTTTTAATTTTTTTTTTGTTTTTTTTTTTTTTTTGATTTTGTTGTTAGGGTTTCAATTTCTAATGGAATTTGTATTTCATCGTGAGCTTGAATTTTTCTTGTTGGGTTGCCTTATTTGCAAAGTCATTAACAACGATAAATAAATAGTCAGATTCAAATTTTTTTCTCATATTTTCTCGGGAAACAAACAAAAATTATTTGAATAATCTGTTTGTAATTTTGTTAATTTAAAAAGGTTAAATTAGGAAATTGGTTTGATCAACAATTTATCTATTCTACTCTCCCTCCAAATCTCTCCAATTTGGGAGAATTAAAAATAAGGGGTTAGAGGTAGTTGAAACCCCTCCAAACCCCTCTAAATCCCTCCCCCTCCTTCCTTAAAAAAACTTCCAAACAATGTAATTGGATTACTCTCCCTCCCTTTACTCTACTCCCCCTCCATTTTCAAACTCCCAAACAGGCCATTAGACCTGGAGTCTCCAAAGCCTCTTGTTGGTGAGGTTGACAATCCTTCTAGGCTTTGAAGTTGTCCTTTGGTGATACATCGCTAAAGAATTTCCTACTGGCTTTTTAGACTGTGTAAGTGCAATGTTGCAGTTCTTATTACCAAAAAAAAAGAAAAAAAGAGGGGAATATTGTTTTTTTGCAAGAGAGAGAAAAAGAGAGAAAGTGAAGAGAAAGTTGGAAAAAAATTCTTTGTATTGAAGAATTATTATCTTGCTTAATAATACATCTGAGTACTTGCACCCTATTTATGGTGCAGAGATTATGACTATAATAGAATAATTATCAGTCCCAACTTATATGGATCTAGTCCGTGATTTCTGGAATTACAGCTGCACTTGTAACCGTTTTTCGCGCCATCCATAACTGTCATTTGAACTCAGCAACACGACACCGTTTTGTCATGGATTCAATAACACTCAGCTACTGACTCTAAACGACGCGTTTTGTTCATGGAGTATTAATGAAACGGTGCGTTCCTGGACTTAATGAGACGGTGCGTTTTGACTCTGTTTCTTCTTCGTTGAGCCAGAACCAGAACCTCCTTCATCTTCAACAGATTATATTTCATGTATACTTAAGAAAAAAAAGGATTTCATGTGTAGTTGAGTAGAATTAAACGCAAAAAATGAAAGCCAAGTTCACTTCCGTTATACGTTATACTATCCAAGGACCTAGCTCTCTGAGTCCACGGCTTGCACTATTAAGAGTGACAATTAGCCAAACACAATAACCAAGTTAGGTCAAGAACAATATTGTAGGAATTTGGAAACACTTCTTTTGTTTCTTTGTGGAAGAAGACTTAGTAGTACCTTAATATTCCAGCAAAAGAAAAGGAAATGACACCCAGGGCCGGCCCTGGACATTTTTGAGATCTTAGGCGAGAATTAAAATGGGACATTTTTTTTTATAATTATGTATTAATTAAATTAATATTTATTTAATATTTTTATATTATAATATATTTCATTTAATATATATATATATATATATATATATTTTTTTTTTTTAATATGCAAATTGACTAATTAAATTTTTGTATTCGAGTTCTTCTAACATCTCATTTTTCAATCGATAATATAGTTAATCCACTTAATCTTTCTTGAGACATTGTCGATTTTAGATATGATTTTATTAATTTTAATTTTGAAAAACGTCTTTCTGCAAAAGTAATTGTAATAGGTATTGTTAGTAAAATTTGATATGTATTTAGAAATGAATCTAACATTTTTTATATAATTTAGTATGACAATTGAAGTATATTCTTTTATTTGTAAAATTTCTTTAAAACTTTAAACATAAAAAATAAATCTAAACCATCAATATCATAATAAACATCAGGTTTGAGAAAAGATTCAAGATTGATTTTTTCTTTCTTTTTTTAGGTTTATCATATCTAGATGCATATTTTTTAATAGACATTTCTAATCAAACAATATATTTATAATGATTGGAATAAAAAATAACTTTCAAGTGTAGAGCAATGAACTTGATGTATATAAAAAGTACTATTGTTGTTTCACCGAACGATAACAAGTAACTAGCAATCTTAACCTGCATAAATAAATACACATCCATGATATTACCTATAACAATATATATATATATATATATATATATATATATATATATATATATATATATATTTTATATAAAACGCAAGATTAAAATTAAATTTTAAAAAAAATTCCAAAGCCAACCAAACGTACAAGGGTACAACTCCACCCACAGCCACACAAGTCTTATTAGATAAGACTCATTCGCAAAAAAACAAAATAGATCCTATTACATATAACCAAAAAAAGAAGCAAGAATTTAAAACTAAAACTTCAAGACCCAGCGGCCCCAGCCGAAACTCAAGCACTCAAGTAGGCCCACGGCCCCATCTAGAAGTCTTATTAGACAATACTCCACCCACAGTAAAAACACAGAATCTACATAATGCAGCTGAAAAAATCAAATAAGAAAGAGAAACTCAAAGAAAGAATAAAACTCTACCTGGAGAGTATGTGATCAGATTGGAGGAAGCCTGAGTTAGCAACAAAAGGATTTAAGAGTAAGACTAGTGGGGAGAAAAAGTGAGAGAGGCGGAGAGCAAGAGTGAGAGAGAGAGAAACGGTAATATGAGTAAATTTTAAGGATTTGAGATTTTTGAATTGATTTGTGATTGTTTTGTAGTTAATTTTTTAGATTGGATTTATATTTTATCTAGTTAATGATGGATTTATATTTTATTTAGTTAATGATGTTATTTTCGGAACAATTGATTTTGTTTAGACAATTTTTTGGGTACTAATGCTTACTAAGATATACCAATTTTTTTGTTCTTTGATTACAAGGATGTATCAGATTTTTCAAGTTTCATCTAAAACTTTTTTTTTCCCTACTACTTTTCTTTTCCAAAATTTTGGGCCTCCCTTACACTTGGGGCCTTAGGCAATGGCCTAATTGAAGGGCCGGCTCATTGACACATGTATAACGATGCAGAGGACCCTTAACTATTTTTAATCATGACTTTAATAGCTAGCTGATTGGTTTTGTGTTCTTGAGCATAATGTTTTCTTAGAAAAATTTATCCCCTTCCCCTCGGGCGAGGCAAAATAAAAATAAAAGATAACTTTGAATAAGATAAGAGAGTAAGAGGCAAATGCTCTTTGGGCTAATATGGCCTATATATAATACCATGCCCTAGATATGTGTCTATGTGCCAGAACGATGGCCTCTAAGAAGTTCATAACTTTGGGTTTTCTCTTCATTTTGATGTTTTTGTTTGCCTCAAAAGTGGCACCCAGACCTGGGACTTCCGAACTTGACAACCCAAGTAGGTCTGCCCTTATTGGTTTTTTACTTTTAGTTTGCTTCATTATATTATTCTCATTTGATTAAAGTGAATCCAGAGAAAATGAAAAAGAAATAAACTAGCTTATTTGCTTAAAACACAGTGTCTCATATCATGGGCTAAAAAGCTTCGAAATTTTTTTATAGAAATAGTAAGTCATTGATATTCACACTCATCAAAGTGGGTGCTATATTTTTGGGTGGATACTATAAAGATAGTAATATTAAAAATATTACAAATTTTACTGCATGAATTTTATGAAATAATATGTCAACTTTTGAAATATATGACAAAAAAGTAGTAATTAGGGTTTGAGTTTTCTCTGTTCGCTAGCGAAAGTTGGGTCCACCAACTTCTCCTAGGACTGTGAAAGAGTCGGTCCCTTCTTTGTGAAGGCCAGTCAATCCCCGCAAGTTGCCTTTTGGTTACATCGGGTTAGTGGTTTTTTTTTTTTTTTTTTTTTTTTTTTGGGGTTTAGGAAACACTTCTAGGATCGTAGTAGTATGGAAGAGATTACAACGGGATGGAATCAAATGTCTCTTCAAGGACTGGAGGAGGATCGATTCGACCTCCGCTCCGATATGGGTTCGAAGGACTTCATTTTGGCTGCAAATTTCACACAAAACGGGTCATTAATGTTGAAGCCGTAGCTCAAAATTTCTCTCTTCTGTGGAGAAAAAGGAATGGGTTCAAGATTAAGGATCAGGGCAATCATATAATCCTTTTTATCTTCGAAAATAAGCTTGACTGTGAAAAAATTTTCTCTCGCATGACCTTGGAGTTTTGATAAGTTCTTGGTGGTGTTTCGGAGATACCATAATAACACTCACGTTCACGACTTGGATTTTGAAAGAGTTCCTTTTTGGGTGCAAGTTTATGATATTCCGATTAGCTTCATGAACAAAACGGTGGCTGAAGGTTTATGTTCGAGTATCGGCGAAGTGTGCTCCTCTGATTTTCAGTTATGGAAGGAGGCGATCATGTTCATGTTAGAGTCATTTTAAACGTTACAAAACCTCTCTGTCTTGGACGAAAAATTTCCCTGGATGGTGGAAAAACAGGCTGGGTTTCCTTTAAGTATGAAAGGCCGCCAAGCCTCTTTTTTCGTGTGGTGTTTAACCCATGGCGAGAGGGACTGCAAGCATTGGATTGCTAGTGGTGGTTCACTCACAGCGGAAGACAGGAAGTATGGGGCGTGGTTGAGAGCCCCTCTATCAAACCATATCAAAAGATCAACCATAGCCGTTCCAGGTTTTTACCAGCAAAAGAAAGCTTCATATATTTCCATGATTGAAGAGAAAGAACCGATTTCAAAACCACATCGATGTCCGCAATGTCGCCGAGTGGAATCTCGACGTCACCAACGAAAAAGGTAACCCCGAAATCTGAGCTTCCTATCTTTTCATATTCTGTAGCATATCCTAGTGTTAGGGATGGGGATGAGTTTCCACCGGGTTTTGAGGGTCACTTACATACAAAAGGAAACTTTCCACACTCACTATCTGTATCTGATGAGAAGCAATGGAAAGGTGATGTGATGGATGAAGGGATAGGGAACTTGGAACTGTTACAAAGGGAGGGGTGTGAGTATTTAAAAAATTTGAGGGAAGAGGGTAGTAACGTAAATGGGGAATAGGGTTTTGAGGGTCGGGAAGGTAAAAGTAGTAAGTCCGTGCATACTTTACATGAGGTGAATGGTATACGGGATAAAGGTGAGGTGATGTATGATAAGAAAGGAAATTTGAATCTGGCTACAAGCAAGGAGTCTAATACCTCAGAACAGTCTTGGGTAACGGGTAGTAAAGCTCTTGGGCCTATTCAATCTACGGTCACGGGTGAGTCTTCATCTAAAAGTGCCAGCTCAGCTAGGCTCCCTTTGGCTGATCTCTCTAATATTCTTGATACTCCCATGTGCTCCCTTTCATCTCAAAAGCCCTCTTGGACACGTATTAATCGTGGCTTCTCCGATCCCGAGGCTAAATTAGATATGGCCATTGGGAAAAAAAGGGCTTCACCGCCTAAACAAAAATCTCAACAAGGTGTTACAAAAAAAACAAAGTTGGGTTCTCAAATTGGGAAAGAAAATACAGTCATATTGGTGGAGGTTGGTTCCTAGCCCCGCCAAGTTTTATGAATCTCTTTTGTTGGAACTATCGAGAGCTTGGGAACCGACAAACAGTTTAGGAGCTTGGAGATTTGGTCCGAGCACAAGATCACTCGGTCGTGTTTTTAGCCGAGACATGGCTGGAAGAAGCAAGGCTAGGTTCTATTCGTGATTCTCTTGAGTTTGGTCATTATTTTGGTGTTTCAAGGATCACTCATGGGGGTGGTTTAGCTATTTTTTGGAAGCTTGGTTTAATTTAGATGTGGAATCCTCTTCTCAAAATCATATTGATGTGGTGATAAATAAAGAAAAGGCATATGCTTGGCGCTTCACAGGAATTTATGGAGCCCCGGAAACTCATTTACGTTTGGATTTTGGGATTTGATTCATGGGCTTCATAGACAGTGTTCACCGCCTTGGCTGTGTGGAGGCGATTTTAATGAAATCTTGAAATCTCACGAAAAGAGTGGGGGTAGGCTTAGACCTTATGGACAGATTGATCAATTTCAAGAAGTGTTGGATGAGTGCAATTTAATAGACCTCGGTTATTCGGGAAATAAATTCACTTGGTCTAGATCTTATCCGAATGGAGGAATGGTTTAGGAGAGGCTAGATAGGGCAGTGGGCTTAGTGGATTGGTATGATTTATATCCAACGACTTGTGTCCAGACTTTAACTTGTGTGTCCTCAAATCATAGTCCTATATGTATTCGTCTTGAGGGGATTGTAGTAAAATCTTCGAGACCTTGGCGTTTCGAACAGATGTGGCTTGAGGACGTAGGGTGCGGGAACATAGTGGTCTGGACTTGGGAGAGAAATGTCGGGGGCTCTCCTATGGAAGTGGTGGTCGTAAAATTGGAGGCTTGTCAACAAAGCCTTACGCATTGGAGTAGGAGTTCTTTTTGCCATGTGAAAAGGGAGATTGTGGAAAAAAGAAGTTATTAAAAGTGGCTGAATGTGAAGCAGCCAAGGGGAGACAAGTGGATCGGTTCATCAAGCTTAAATCAGAAGTGGTCGATCTACTTTGTTTAGATGAAAAAATGTGGTAGCAACGTAGTAAGGAGCATTGGATGATCTCCGGAGATCGAAATTCAAAATTCTTTCATACAAGAGCCTCGCAACGGTTTCGTCGAAACAAAATTAGGGAGCTTCGCAATCAAGAGGGTGTGTTGGTTTCGGGAGAGGGTGATCTTTTGGAAATGGTTAAGGACTATTATAAAAATTTATTTCTTTCCTCTAGACCGACGGAAGTGGAAGAAGTGGTTTTGTCCATTAAACCAGCCATGACTCAAGATATGAATAATTGTTTGATCAAGCCTTTTTCTCGAGAGGAAATTGAAAATGCTTTGAAGCAAATGGCCCCTCTAAAGGCTCCCAGCCCCGATGGGATGCCTCCCATCTTTTTTCAGAAATTTTGGAGTGATATTGGTGATGATGTTGTCCATGCTTTGTGCGGTCTTGCCTTAACTCTGGTAGTCCGATCCCAGGTTTGAATCATACTTTTATTTCTCTCATTCCAAAAATAAAAAATCCTGAGTTTATTACTGAATTCCGACCTATTGCTCTCTGTAATATTTTATATAAGTTGGTTTCAAAGTTGCTAGCAAACAAGTTGAAAAATGACCTTCCTCATATCATCTCTGAATCCCAGAGTGCTTTTCAATCTGATAAGGCAATTTATGATAACAGTTTGGTGGCATTTGAAACTCTCCACCATATGAAGCGAAAGAAAGGGGGTAAAGTGGGTCGCTTAGCTCGAAATTGGACATTAGTAAAGCTTATGATAGATTGGAGTGGGTGTTCCTCAAAAAGGTGATGGAGAGGTTGGGTTTTCATTGTAGGTGGGTTGGTTGGATTATGGAATGTGTTCAATTAGTAACTTACTCGGTGTTGGTGAACGGAGAGCCTACGGCTACCATTATTCCGACTAAGGGTATTAGGCAAGGGGACCCCCTCTCTCCTTACCTTTTTCTCCTTTGCTCGGAAGGTTTAAATGGTCTCCTTGAGCAAGCAAAGTGGCAAATAAAGTCTCTTAAGGGCTTTTCTCTTTGCAAATCTGGGCCAAAGATTTCTCATATTTTGTTTGTTGACGACAACCTCCTTTTTTGTCAAGCTAGGGTGGAAGATGTGTCAAAAATTCTTGAGATTCTTGGGAAGTATGAGCGTGCCTTAGGTTAGAAATTAAATGCAAATAAGACTACTATTTTCTTTGGTGGTAATGTATCTGTTGAGGCTAAGTTACAAGTTCAAAGTCTCTTGGGTGTTTCGGAAATTAAGGAGTATGAGAAATATTTGGGTTTACCGACGTTTGTGGGGAGACGAAAAGAGCTAGCTTCAACTACATAAAGGATCGGCTTTGGGGTAAACTTTAGGGGTGGAAGGAGAAACTTTTATCTCAAGCCGCAAGGAGGTCTTATTAAAGGCCGTTGTTCAAGCCATCCCGACCTTTGCTATGAGTTGCTTTCGGCTTCCAGTTGGTCTTTGTCAAGATATTGAGGCGCTCATTCGAAGATTCTGGTCGGGCTAATGGGGTTCCGTCGAAAAATTCATTGGAAGAAGTGGGAGGTGCTTTGTAAACCCAAAGAAGAAGAGGGGTTGGGTTTCAAAGACTTATGCAAGTTTAATGAGGCTTTGCTCGCAAAACAAGTATGGAGGTTGATTCATGATGAACACTCCCTTTTCTATAAGATGTTCAAAGCAAAGTACTTTCCTCGTGGGTCCATTTTTGAAGCTTCAGTATCTTCGGGTTCGTATGCTTGGCAAAGCATCCTGAGATCAAGGCACTTAATTGAAGAGGGTGCTAGATGGAGAGTGGGGGATGGGCATCATGTCAAAATTTTCTTGGATAAATGGCTTCCAATCGGTGAGGGAGTTCTGGTTCCCTCCTCAAGTGAGCTTCATCCGGAGGCTACGGTTTCAAGGCTGATTAATTAGGTCTCGGGTTGGTGGAATGTTCAGTTGATTGATCGTTGCTTTCATCCTCCGGATGCGACTCGGATTAAAGCGCTCCCTTTAAGCTCAACTCCTCAGCCCGATGTGCTAATTGGCCTCATGAAAAATCCGGTAAATACTCGATTAAATTGGGTTTTTGCTTGTTGTGTGAAGGTCAGGATTCTACGGAAAATGCGAACCAAACTAATTTCGAAGATAGAGTTTTTTGGAAAAAGCTTTGGAAAATTCAGTTCCCGGAAAAATAAAACACTTCCTTTGGCGGGCTTGTACAAACTCCCTAGCAACAAAAGATAATCTGGTAAAACGAAAAATATTACTGGATACGGCTTGTAACCACTGTGTGCGGTGTTCGGGAGGACTTACTTCATTCTCTATGGAGTTGTAACGGTCTCAAGAAGGTTTGGAGTAGGGATTTCAGTTGGATTTTCAGGTCAGGTTCAGTCTTTTCCTCTTTTAAAGAGTTGGTTGCTCTGGTTTTCACTAAGCCGGAGTTGGTCCCTCTGTTTGCTACGACGGCATGGTCGATTTGGTTTCACAGAAACAAGATCCGGGTTGGTGAGAGTGCCAGGCACCTGGGTCAAATAGCGGGATTTGCACGTGATTATGTGCATGATTTCAAGTCCTTCAAGAGATGCTCTCCCACGTTTCGTGCTTCAGCTCCAAAAGTTTGGAGTCCACCTGCGGATAACGGATGGAAAATTAATTTTGATGGTGCGATGTTTTGTGAATCTAGGTGAAGCGGGGATAGGGGTGGTTGTGCTTGAACTCCGTTGGTGAGGTTAAGGCTGCTCTGGCGGAAAAGATTAAAAAACCTCCAACCGTGGAAGTTTTAGAGCTACTGGCTACTAGAAGGGCTGCTCTCTTTTCTAAAGATCTTGGCCTTGATAAGGTGATTTTTGAAGGAGATTCGGAGCAAGTCATGAAGGCCCTTCAATGGGGTGGCTGGGATTTTGCTCCAAGTGGTCATCTCATTCGAGATTTTCTTTGTATTGTAAACTCCTTTGTGAGTACCTCTTTCTCTCATGTCTGTAGGCGGGGCAATACCGTTGCTCATGCTCTAGCTCAGAGAGCTAGACACTCTTTCCCTATTTCAGTTTGGTTGGACTCCTATCCAACAGACATTACTCCTTTTGTATTAGCTGATTTTTCAGCCTTGATCTATTAATATTACTGGTTTTCCTTCTCAAAAAAAAAAAAAAAAAAAGTTTCACATCCAAACAAAGAACAAGTTGGTCATTGAAGTTAATCATCAGCACCCATAATCGATTTATCACAATTGTGAGTGGTGGTAAGTAATTCTCAATAACACAACAAAGTATCCAACCCAAAAGCCTAATCAACACCGACCCATGATAAAATCTTGAGAAAATTTATATACCTCCACCCAAAAGACCCACCAATATGCCATTACAATATGTGTTTTTGTTACAGATCGGATAAGTATATCAAGGTGGTATATAAATTGTCATAAAAGTTTGTAAGCTTTTTAATTTAAATTTCATCTAAGTTTAAAATGTTTTAATATTGTGGCATTATTGTCTTGTACTTTCAGAGGTGAAAAAAAGTGGTGCAATGCCTCCATCAACACCAAATTCCGGGACCTATTTTGGAGGAGGTTACAGATATCTCGATAGGCAATTCAGACAATCAAATTTAGGTATCAGAACTTGAGTACTTTTTTTTTTTTGATGATATTAACACATCATTTTCTAAGCTTTTTATGGTAAAATTAAATATGTCACAATTTTAAAAAGCCTTGATTTTACGGCATTATTGTCTTGATCTTTCAGATTCACCAATTTTTGGGTCCCATATTGGTTATGGTTACGATCGGTGGAGGAACAAAAGAAGATCGAGATCGGCAGCAAAGACACTGAAGTCTCAACAAGAGCTGCACTGTAGAAGAGGGAGGAGGGGAACACTACTAGATGACGCACCTCTAGGACGAGGAGGAGCAACTCTCAACCGAGCAGCCCTCTGACGAAGAAAGGTGGCACCTATGGGAGCTATCACATGAACAGGCTCACCCGACGGAAAACCATCTAGACCTAAGTAGAGCAGAATCCTATGAATGAAGATAGGATGAATCAGTGCATGCCCTACGACAGAACTCCTATGAACCTCGTTCAAAGAACGAAGGAACAAGTGAGGAAAACTGATGGACGCTCTAGAAGTAAAGGCGTACAAAAACACACATCGCTCTAAAGGGATGGTGTGGAAGTGAGAGATAGGCCACAAGGAATGACACGCAATCCTAAAGAAGAGATAGGCGGTCTCGGTAAGCTTAGCGGACGTGATCCGAGGATCAGAACCCCACCGGATAGATGACCCAGTGATGTAAAACATGACAACGTCTAAAGAGGGTGACTCATCATAGGGATAGTCAGCATCCCGAACAACCGGCACCCCAAGAGCCTCAACCACTACCCGAGGGGTAATGGTGAACTCTACACCTTGTATCCAACTCCTAACTAGGGTGTTGGAATCATAGATGTGGCAAGAGAGGTTCGAGTAGAACTCTCTAATCAGGGCGGTCGGAGGTGGATGATCTATCTCTACGAGAGGCAACCAACCCCTAGACTCAAAATTGGCCCTAATGGCCGGATCAAGCGCATCTAACACAACAGCTCGCTCGGACCAGATCTTACGCCTATAGTTCAAGGTGTCATAAGCTTCTCTACACTTATCATTCTTAAACAGCTCTACTCTAGGTGGAAACTTAGAGGAAGTGGAAGTGGTCCTATGAGCTCTAGTTTTCCTAGGCATGGTACTAAGATAAGGATCAAAACACAGAGCGAAAGAACAAAAAACCACAAAACCAAAACCAAGATCAAAACCAAGGGCAGACTGCAAGTTAGCACAAAAACAAAATATAGAATCAAAAACTATATGATGCATGAACAAGTTTAAATGTCATGATGCATGTTCTAATGCAGTGAATTAAGTCAAAAAGGTTCAAATTACAAAATTGGCTTGCACATTAAGGTTTTTAACACAAAAACCCCAAAATATAGAAACCACTTGATCAATTTTAAAAAATATTGACGAATTGATCATTACACATGATATAATAACAAAAATAATGACCAAATACATCAACTGGATAAGCCAATTTCATCAATTTAAGCCAATCTGACAAAATCCCCAATTTGGAACAAATTCAAAACCCTAGAATTTCCAATTTTTCAAAAACCACAAAATTGATCAAATTAAACTGTAGGGAACATCAATATAACATCATGACACAAAAACCCATTGATCAATTACACAAGAATAGGCTTGAATCATAAAAAAACCCCAATAATTTTGAAGATGCCGAAAGTACCCATGAGAATGCATGAAAACAAGAAATAAACTTGAAAAAGAAGGGCAAAAGGGACTTACTGGCTTCTAAGGACAAAAACCTTGCAAAAATCTTGAAGGAAAACGACAAAAATTTGATGGTGGAGCCAAGAGCCAACGCGGAGAAAGAAAAAGGAAAAGAACTATTTGAAAAGTAGTTTTGAAAAAGTCTAATTCTGCCTTTTTGAAAAACCAGATTCACGAGTTTCGATTGGTCGAAAATCAGCCTCGACCGGTCGAAATGCATAAAGATCGCCTCTCTCAAATTTTTAAAAATTTTAAAAATTTCGATCAGTCGAAAAACAGAATGGACCGATCGAATCAGGCAGAGGCTCACCATATTTTTCAGGAAAAACACAATTTTTGAAAAACAAGTTGATTTAACTCAAAGCATTAAAATTTAAGAACAAAAATGCATGAGTATGAGATGATATGATTTTCCCAACAAGAATTTTAAGCCCAATATTCCCAAAAACAAAATTTTGAATTCTCCACAAATTTTCAAGCAACAAATTTAGTTTGCACATAATTCAAAGTGATTGCAAAAACTTGGTTGGTCAGACCATAAACACACACAATAACATGTACAATGTTTAGCAAAGAGTAACTCGTGTAGTGTGTGCGACTAGCAAAGACTTGAGATACATGTGAAGTGATATGTGAATAGTAATCAATCACAAAGTCTACACAATTCATCACAAAGAAATTAAAAGAGACTATCACCTAAAGAGTTACATCAATAACTCCCACATCTCCTAGATCATAAGCTTGCAATCATGTAAGTTTCTTGTATTTATGCCTCATAATATACATTCCAATTTTAAGTTTATGTGAGTTTGGCATCAAGCCTAATAGTACACACCAATTAGATTTTAAGAATTAAGCACTTTTAGCAAGGCTTCACCTTATGTTCTTTTTGTGCATGTGCTACACTTTCTCGAGCACAAAATCTTATGATATGCACTAAGGTGTTCATGATTGGCTAGTGAACAGTGGTGAGATGGTTATTTATGCATTTCTCAAAAAGTTCAAGTCCAACATTTAAAAACAAGTGACTTCAAGATTAAGACATAGTAATCAAAAACCATACACATCTTTCCCACACAACATGCACTACAAATCTTCAACTAGTAAAGTACAATAAATAAGCTCATCAAAGCTAAACAAGGTACAAAAGACATGTTATGTGAAAATAAATTGACCAACCTTGTTCTCAAAAACCAAGAAGAATAATGCAAAAACTAAATGTGCTTCCTTTTCCCTTATTTTTTTTATTTTTTTATTTTAATAAAAATAAAAGCACCTAGAATGAAATGCATGAATGTTATGCTATGCAAATCCTAGAGACAAAAAAAAACACAACCAAAGAACAATGGTCACAAAGGGTAGAGTAATGAAGCACAAGGACCATGTCAGAAAGACTCAGTTAGGTCAAGTCTTTTGCATCCAAAACTTTTTAGATGCACCACGAGCATTGGAGTTTTTATTCACTTGAGAATGATTACCAATTCCAGGATTGG
This sequence comes from Quercus dentata, assembly GCA_028216015.1. Taxonomy (NCBI): domain Eukaryota; kingdom Viridiplantae; phylum Streptophyta; class Magnoliopsida; order Fagales; family Fagaceae; genus Quercus; species Quercus dentata. The sequence continues at coordinate 8,580,173 of CP116452.1, read as the reverse complement.
AATAAAGGTTTAAAGCCTTTACCAAATCACCAATAAGTACCATAGGATCAAGTGCTTGAGGCACAGGTACTTTTGGTTTGTTTGCTCTCTTTGCAGCTTGCAGCTTGTAGCAATTTGGACGTATGTGTCCAGTCTTTCACAAAAGTGACAAACCCATGCAAGTTTATCATGTGTCTTGTCCTTAGATAGGGTAGGCTTCTTAGCCTTAGATTCTTTCAGATCAACCCTATTCTTCCTAGATAATGAACCTTCTAAGGGTTTAGGAACCTCACTTACAAAGGGTTTGACAGTTTCACTCACTATCTCACTCACAGAAGGTTCAGAAGAAGAAGATGAATGAACAAAATTAGTGGAATGGGAAGCAGGCACACAGATGCTATCAACATAACCTAAACCAGTTTTGTCAGAAAATGACTTTTGAACACTCAGCATTTGATCAAGTTTAAAACTAGCAGATCTAGCAACAGATAAATCAAGTTCCAAAGATTTAACTTTATCAAGCAAAAGCATGTTTTCAGTTTTCACATTGTTCAAAAGATCATTAGCATCAAACAATTTAACAAGCAAATTTTTCTTTTCAAGCTCAAGAGATTCAATTTTATTTAGGCCAAGTTCAACATTCATAGCATCCTTTGCAGCAACTTTGCAAAGTTTGTTATAGGCCTCTTGAAGATCTGCATCTTCAGAGAGTTCCCCATTAGAAGGGTTCTCTTCAACAGATATGCTCTCATTAACTACAGCAGTACCAATAAAAGCAATGAAGTTTCCGTCCTCATCACAATCGGACTCATGATCAGAAACTTCATCATCACTAAGGGTTACAGCCATAGCCTTACCCATAGACTTCAAATAGGTTGGACATTCAAATTTCATGTGTCCATACCCTTGACATCCAAAACATTGAGAGCCCAAAGAATTATTGGAAGATTGACCTACTCTTTCTCTAGGTTTATCATTGTTATTAACCTTAGTGGGATCATGCTTCCTAAAATTTCTCGATTCAGCAGTGTCTCAGTGCCTCTTGCCTTTCTATTGTTATTCCCGAGAAAGTTTCTAAAGTTCTTGGCGAGATAGGCAATCTCGGTAGCAGAGAGCTCATCATCAAATCCACCACTATCAACATCATCAACTGACTTAAGAGCCATTGATTTGGATTTGGTAGTTTTGGGTAGATCCAACTCATAAGATTGAAGAGATCCTACAAGCTCATCAACAGGGATGGAGTCCACATCCTTGCTTTCGATAATGGCAGTCACCTTAGGTCTAAAGTTTTCAGTCAAAGATCTAAGAATCTTCTTAACAATTTTAAGTTGATCATAGATTTCACCCAAGTTAAAAGCGAAATTAACAATATCATTCAGTTTAGCATAGAATTCATCAAAAGATTTATCATCAGACATCCTAATGCTTTCAAATTTAAAAGTCAATTGCTGCAATTTATTTATTTTGACAGACCTTTGTGCCTTCATGCACGATCGAAGGATGTTCCAAGCAAAGTATGAGCGATCTCAACATTCGAGATTCTCTTAAATTCCTCCATAGAAACAGCATTAAAAATCGCATTCATAGCCTTGCTATTAAACGAAGCTGCTTCTTTCTGAGAAGTTTGCCACTCACTAACAGGAGTAGTGGGCTTCTCCCATCCGTATTCAATGGAGTTCCACACCCTCTCATCAATGGATTTCAGGAAAGCTTTCATCCTTACTTTCTAGTAAGCATAATTATTCCCATCAAAGTGAGGAGGAATAACTAGAGAGTGTCCGTGCTCCATGACAACAGGGGTCAAGGATCACCTCAGTGATCAAAAGATCAACAACAAAAGAGCTACCCGCTCCGATACCACTTGAAGGTTTTTAGACCCCTTAAACAATTGATTAAACCTAGATAATTAGCCAAGTTGTTACTTAGTCCAATTAAACAAGTCTAGGTTATCACAATAATAAAGATCAAATCATGCAAAGTAGTGGAGAATAAATAACACACGATATGATCACCCAAGAAACCAAACCGGTAAAAACTTGGGGAGGATTTGACCTAATTATCCTCAAGGTAAACTTGAATCCACTATCTTGAAAGAATCTAAGTTCATACAAAAGGACTTACAAGCACCCCCGCTCGACTTCCTAATGCTACCAACCAGTAGAACTTACTGACACGACCACGTGCAAGCTCCGAATCCACGGACTCCTTCTTTCTTGGATTCCCACCAGCTACAAGCACCCCGCTTGTGTATTCTTTAAGCTTTAATGGCATCAACTGAATTGATCATCAAGGTGTAGAAAATATCTCCTCCTTGAAAACCCTAAGTTTGTGTAAAGGAAAACTCCTCTAGATCTCACAAGAGATTTACACATACGCAATATAAGCAACACTAAAACGTGGTTAGGGTTTGCCTTTTATACTTAGGACAAATAAGAAATCCTAAAAACGTTTTAAAACAAAAAGGGCTGAGTTGGAAAATTCTGCAGAAAAGCGATCTGCCCGAGCTTCGATCGGTCGAGCCTAAGCTTCAATCGATCGAGCCAGGCCGAAAGCCACAGTGCTTCCTGCTTTAAACTCGATTCCAACTTTACATTGACATACAACTTTGAGCTAGCTTTAAACACCTCTAAACACATTGTTTTGATCATGGTTTACCAACAATATAAATTAAAGTTCTAAATACATAAAATCCTAAACTTTAGAACCTAACAAAGGTAATGGATAAAGTGGTATTTTGTTTGTATATGCTTCGACTTTGAATGAAAAGCTGAATTTTTGGCAAGAAAGATTGCAATCTGACTGTCACTGTATAGAATGTCTATCTTCCGCTTTTTACCCAATTCCTCTAAGAAACCATGTAGCCAAATCATCTCAACATACTCAGCTTCTGTAGTAGACAAAGTAACAATCTTCTGTAGATTTGAAGCCCATGATATAGTTGTACCACCCAAAGTAAAAACAAACCCAGTAGTACTCTTTCTACTATCAATATCACCAACAAAATCAGCATCTATATAACCCTGCAGTTTCAAACTTGCACCTGTGAACCAAAGACATGTATCCGATGAACCCTTCAGATATCTCAAAATCCACTTGACTACCTCCCAATGCTGCTTTCCAGGCCTACTCATGAATCTGCTCACAACTCCCACTACATGTGCAATGTCCGGCCTTGTACACACTATAGCATACATTAAGTCGCCAATAATCGAGGCATAGGGCACCTTGCTCATATGGTCCCTTTCTTCTTCTATCTTTGGTGACTGTTCTTTGCTTAGTTTGAAATGACTACCCAAGGGTGTGCTCACTAGTTTAGCTTCATTCATGTTGAACCTGCTGAGAACTTTCTTCACATACTCTGACTGTGAAAGCTTCAATGTACCATTAGCCTTGTCTCTAATGATTCTCATACCAAGGATTTGCTTTGCAGCTCCCAAATCCTTCATTGCAAACTGTTTGGACAATTTCTTCTTCAGATTATTAATCTCCTCAATGCTAGACCCTGCAATAAGCATATCATCCACATACAACAATAATATGATGTAAGAATTGTCAAAAGACTTAACATAGTAACAAAGATGATCGCCTTCACATCTCTTGAACCCAATTCTATGCATAAAACTGTCAAATTTCTTGTACCACTGTCTAGGAGCTTGTTTTAGGCCATACAAGCTCTTTCTCTGTTTGCAAACTAGATTCTCTTGTCCTTGAGCAATGAACCCTTCTAGCTGAATCATGTAAAGGTCTTCCTCCAAGTCACCATGAAGGAATGCTGTCTTCACATCTAATTGCTCAAGATGTAAGTTATTTGCAACCACCATTCCCAGATACACCGATTGTTGAGATCTTTACAACTGGAGAAAATATCTCTGTGTAGTCAATGCTTTCCTTCTGCTAGAACCCTTTAACAACTAATCTGGCCTTGTAACGTTTGCTACTATCATGCTCATTCTTTATTCTGTATACCCACTTGTTGTGCAAAGCCTTCTTTCCTACTGGCAATTCAGTCGGTTCCCATGTCTGATTCCTCAACAAGGAATCCATCTCATCCTTCATGGCTAACTCCCACTTGCTTGAATTCTCATCTTGCAAGGCTTCATCATAACACTTTGGCTCACCACCATCATCAACAGAGATAATTTAGAGTGGGTGAATAACGCTGTGGAGGTCTAATGTTCCTAGAAGATCTGCAGACTTGACTGCTGGTGTACTCGATCTCTACCCGTGAATTTACATTCTCCTTATCTTCTTCATTCCTTTTCACCTTCAAATAATTCATCTAAGTTGACAAATTCAGATTTCTTTTGATCTATGTCTATAACATCTAATGCTACAGTTGACCTGTCCTTGTACATAACCCGTTCATTAAATATCACATTTTTACTTCTGATGATTTTCCTGTTTTGTTCATCCCAAAACCTATAGCCAAATTTCTCATCACCATAGCCAATGAAAAAACATATTTTAGACTTTGCATCAAGTTTACTACGAGCATCAGAATCAATATGAACATAAGAAACACAACCAAAAACTTTTAAGTGTGACAACTTTACCTCTTTACCGCTCCAAACCTCCTCAGGAAGTCTAAACTCCATGGGAATTGATGGTCCTCGGTTTATCGGGTAAGCTGCAGTGCTAAAGATTAGCCCGAAAGTTTTTGGTAGTCCAGCATGCAACCTCATACTCCTAGCACGCTCATTAAGAGTTTTGTTCATGCGTTCAGCCACACCATTCTGTTGTGGTGTCCCAGGACTGGTCTTCTCCATCCTAATTCCCTGTGCAACACAATACTCACTCAACCCTCCATCTATGTACTCTCCTCCATTATCTGGCCTCAAACATTTTACTTTCAAATATGTTTCTGTCTCAACCATGACCTTCCACTTCTTAAAAGTTTCAAATACATCAGATTTATTTTTCAAAAAATAAACTCATACATTTCTGCTTGAGTCATCAATGAAAGTGATGTAGTACCTTGAACCTCCAAGAGATGCAACCGGAGAAGGCCCCCACAAATCAGTATGTACTAATTCCAATTTTTCAGCCTTCGGCGTCCTGCCAATTTTCAAGAAGCTCACCTTTTTCTACTTTCCTAAGATGCAACTTTCACACATGTCAAAATCAATAGACTTCAATTCTGGTAGTTTTCCTTTTGGCAGTAGCATCTTCATCCCTTTCTCACTCATGTGACCAAGTCTGCGGTGCCATAGGCTTGTATCGATTTGCATCAAGAATCGCAATTGTGTCTCTTGGACATGAGGTCATATACTGAGTACCAGTCTTCTTTCCACGAGCCAATACCCTAGCTCCCTTTGTAACCTTCCAAGTACCACCAACAAATAGTATTGCATGTCCTTCATCATCAAGTTATCCAACAGAAATCAGATTCCTCCTCAGGTCAGGAATATGTCAAACTTTCTCCAGTAACCAAACAGATCCATTGGGCAACAATATCCGACGTCTCCCATACCTACAACATCTAAGGCTGAACCATCAGCCAAATACACCTTACCAAAATTACCTGCAACATAATTCTGTATGATTTCTTGGTGTGGAGTGGTGTGTAACGAAGCTCCTGAATCCAAAACTCAATCTTCAAGTGGATTGTCTCCTGCAAGAAGTAATGCATCCAAGACCTCTTCTTCATACAAAAGATTAGCAAATCATCTCCATTCTTCTTCTTAGGACTTTTAAATTGATTCCTAAAGTGACCTGTTTTCCCACAGTTCCAGCATTGTACTTGTTGGTCTGATCTAGATTTGCTTCAGTTCCGATGAGAATTTCTGGATTTTGATCTGCCCCGGTTTGAATTTCTGTCATTACCTTTGCCTCTTGTCTCAAGGTTTAAGGTAGAACGAGATCCCGAGGTTTCGCCTGCATCTCTTCTACGAATCTCCTCATCCAGAATTAAATCTCATATGTCATTGTACTTGAGCTTTTCTTTTCCTGTAGAATTGCTTACTACCATCCTCATTGTTTCCCAACTGTTTGGCAAAGAAGCCAAAACGATTAGAGCACGAATCTCATCATCAAAATCAATTTCTACAGACGACAATTGATTTGTGATAGTATTGAATTCATTCAGATGTTGTGCTATAGAAGCATTCTCTGCCATCTTCAAATTGAACAATTTCTTCATCAGATGCACCTTGTTGTTTGCGGACGGCTTTTCATACATACCAGACAAAGCCTTCATCAAATCTGCTGTGGTCTTCTCCTTTACAACATTGTGTGCAACAGACCTAGACAGAGTTAACCTAATAACTCCCAATACCTGTCTGTCAAGAAAAGCCCATTACTCAGCCTTCATAGCCTCAAGTTTTTCCCTTAGAAGCGGCAGATGCAACTTCCTCCCATAAAGGTAATCCTCGATTTGCATCCTCCAAAATCCAAAGTCTGTGCCATCGAACTTTTCTATTCCAAACGCCTTTCCTGCTTCCACCGCCATTGCTCCCACTCAAACCTAACCCTAGGCTCTGATACCAGTTGTAGGGAATTAAGTCAAATTCCCAACCTATGAGAAACAAAAAAAAAAAAAAAAAAAAAAAGAAAAAACACACACCAAAGAAAAACAATCACACGCACAAGACAATATTTACGTGGTTCGGCAATTTGCCTACGTCCACAGAGTTGCAGGGATTTCACTATTATTAGGGAAGAATACAGAGTACAACCAGCGGCTACAATCTTTTCTCTCTATCGGCCCAAGCCTCTGCTCCATGGACTAAGCCTCAGTAAATCTCCCATTAAAAACCACGCAATATTATTTGAGTCGGGTCGGGTCGTCAAACCGGATCAAACAAAACTAGGCTCCACAAAGCCCAACAAGCATGCCTTTCTTAGATTTAAGCGAGGCAACATGAATTCTTATCACGTGTTTGGAAAATACTTTTTAGTCATGTATGCTAGTGGATTCTAATTTTTTCAATAAAAATCATAAATTAACCCACTCTCATATAATATAACCATGATTATTTTGAGGAAAAAAAATATATAGAGGTAAATTGTATATTTCCATCCTAAAACTTTTTTGATCAATTGAATGTCTTTCAAATCTTTAAAATTAAGTAATAATCAACCCATGAATTCAAAAAGACAATTGAAATCTACTGCTTTCATTATATAAATTCCGTAAACTCTCATTATTTTTTGTTAAATTTAAAGTTAAACTTTTTTTTTTTTGACAAATAAATTTAATGTTAAACTGGTTATGTGAGCAAAAACACAAAAATAATTGTGTTTGGACGGTTCGGAAGGATAGGTCATAGGAGATTAGTATAAGATATGAAGTGTAAGGAGAGGAGAGGGGAGCTGAATGGTTGTGTTGCACAAATAAAGGATGAGTTGCTATCATCTGCTTAATCATGATGAAGTTTTAAAACCCCTAAAGTTATAAATAAATCGCCTTTTAAACATTGTTCTGTAGTCTATGACTCCGTTGGGCCTTGATCCTTATTTAACTCTCTGCTTATTTTTTTATAGTTTACTCTGTAATTTCTAATGAGTTTCATCTCCTATGAAAATTTTTTTTTGGCAAAGTGAACCTAATCACCCAGAAATCAAACTCCAACTGATATGGCCTTTGGCCAATAATGATTTAGTTCCCAAATAAATCATCAAGGTCTAGAACCCAAACAAAAATGCTTAGTTGAGGTAAAGTGTATATTTTTGCTTAACTTGAGCGGCTATGTTCAAAGGACAATGATTAATACACGAATGAGAGGTTGATTTAAGTTGAGAGAGAAAAAAAAAAAAGTTCAGGAAGTTTAAAAATAACATTAATAGACATGTAAAAAAAGATGTGTCAATTAAGAAAGAAATAGAAAATATGATTTTGAATAGAATAGAATAGTAGAAAATAATACATGTGATTGATTTGTTGAATATTTATAAATCATAACTGACTTTAAAAAAATTAGTGTTTTTTTAATTTATAAATTTCCCAAAAAATTTTTTAGGGCTAATTACAACTTACCCACCTGTGATTTGGTGTGAGAGACCGCGCCCCCAACCCACGTGAATGGGTGGAGTCGTATTATTTCCCTTTAGATTAAGGGTTTTACAATGGAGTCGTCACTTATTTAATTATTAGAAAAATAAGAAAACCATAATTGAAAAATTCCTCATTTTATTAATTTGAAATTGAATTTACATTGATCATAGGAAAATTACATGGCTTTAGTCCTATATACAATCTAAGATAAAGTACATGGCTTTGTTTCCTAGTTACAATCTAAAAATCGAAAATTACATGGATAAACATTTGATCTACTAACCCTTGATCTAAACTCGGAGGCTATGTTACAAAGTGGGAAGGTGTTAGTTACCCACCTTGCCTGGTGAAACCGGTCTTCTAGACTATAGTTGCCAACATTCATATCACATCATCCAATATGTTATCAATCAATTTGCATGTTGAATTTAATGTGTGTGCATGTAATAAACCCTAATTTAATTTATTAAGCATTGCATTTGGATTGAAAAATAAATTATAGTGAATGTGTGTGGATGGTGATAACCTAAATTCAAGGATTTGAAAGAATTGTTAAACAAACATGTTTTTCATATTTTTGATGTGAATTTAAGATTAAATCTAGTGATATGCATGAACATGTGATGAACAACCAAGAACATGTGAAAAACACATAAGGACATTTAAGAACATTCAAATATATTCAAGAGAATTTAAATCATGGCAACATAAACAAACAGTTAGGAAAGGGGATTATACCTTCATGCAAGATTCATATGATGAAGGAGGGGACCCTTAATGGAAGTTCTTAGGGTGGAGGAAAAGAAGAGTTAGGAAATGGAGAGTGAGTCTCACTCAATACCTTGAGTCTTAGGAAGACCAAGATAGGACAAGACTACTTAACTTCACTAGAACTCAAGAGAAGAGAAGAGAGGGGGAGTTTTTTGTATTTTGGAATGAAGGAGATGGAAGATTTATATAGTAGTGGTGGAGGAAATATGAATGGAAGGTCATTTAATGATGGTTGACAAAGAATCATGAACCTAGACCGCATTTTAGCCTTGGGGGAAATCTGGTGCATTAAATGGAAAGATTGGTGGGAGTGAGGAGCAAGCCAAAATTCGGTTTTCCCGTAGCTGCTGTAATAGCCTGTAGAGCCAACTTCAAATAATCATATTTGATACAATTCTAATCAGAATTGTCTCGTTCTTGTGCTCAAATTGAAGCCCTGGATGTCTAGTTTATGGGAAAATTAATCTTATTCATAGATTCAAAATATTCTGAGAGATATCGATGAAATGGTGAGCAGAGGTCATTTGTTAGAAAATGATTTCAGCACAATTAACATTAAATGGCTCCAATCACTCCCATTTCAGACTTAATTAATTCTAAATTTGCCCTAATTAAAAGATAATTGCAAAAATTATTCATTGAATAATTAATGTTTAACTATTTAGTTAATTAGGTGTGTGCAACCCTATCATAAAATGTAGTCCTAACCAATCAAATTATGACACATCATCGTTCTCAAATTGATTATACTTATAACCAATTGAAATCAATTGTTCATAATCACATATAGTCGGACTCAATTTGTGATTGTGCATCTCAGCCATTAAAACTTGATTTGATGATAACTTTCAATCTGATGGTCCAATTAAGGCTTATGACCAATCGATTTGATCGTTACAATATGAAAATCATTTTGGTGAAATGAGAATAAGGATCTAGTGATCAGAATCAAGATGCATATTTCCAAGGTAAAATTACCCTTTTACCTTCCATGTGAGGTTAAATGCGGGTTGCAAAATGGGATGTCAACAGAATGCCCCTCATTGGCAGAGCTTGAAAAGCGAATGTCAATGTATGAAAGAGACACCTAACTTTGCAATCAGTATTTAACCGTGGTGAATGCATGTAGATAAAAATGCAAATGATCATGTTGTGGATCAAAATGTGGACTAAATCTCGAGGGAGATTGTCTATGTACCTCTTGTTAGGGGGATCGGGTCCAAATGTAGTTCATGCGGTTCATGCATGCAAATTTTTTTTTTTTTTTTTTTTTTTTTTTTTGGAACGAGTACAAGATATGCTTACCTGGAGGAAGACGGATCCTGGCTCATGTTTTCAGAGGACCAAGGATTTTTGGGCTTTAGCTCATGCTTTCAGAGGACCAAAGGTTCTGGATCTTGGCTCATGTTTTCAAAGGACCAAAGGTTCTGGATCCTAGCCCATGTTTTCGGAGACCTAGAATTTTTGGATCTTGGCTCAAGTTTTCAGAGGACCAAGGATTTTTTGGGCTTTGGCTCATGTTTTTAGAGGACCAAAGGTTCTGGATCCTGGCTCAAGTTTTCAAAGGCCTAGGATTTTTGGATCTTAGCTCATGTTTTCAGAGGACCAAGGGTTTTTGGGCTTTGGCTCATGTTTTCAGAGGACCAAAGATTCCAGATCTTGACTCATGCTTTCAGAGACCTAGGATTTTTGGATCTTGGCTCATGTTTTCAGAGGACCAAGGGTTTTTGGGCTTTGGCTCATGTTTTCAGAGGACCAAAGGTTCCGGATCCTGGCTCATGTTTTCAGAGACCTAGGATTTTTGGATCTTGGCTCATGTTTTCAGAGGACCAAGGGTTTTATGGGCTTTGGCTCATGTTTTCAGAGGACCAAAGGTTCTGGATCCTGGCTCATCTTTTCAGAGGCCTAGGATTTTTCGACCTTGGCTCATGGTTTCAGAAGACCAAGGGTTTTTTGGGCTTTGGCTTATGTTTTCAGAGGACCAACGGTTTTGGATCCTGGCTTATGTTTTCAGAGGCCTAGGATTTTTGTATCTTGGCTCATGTTTTCAGAGGACTAAGGGTTTTTTGGGCTTTGGCTCATGTTTTCAGAGGATCAAAGGTTCTGGATCCTAGCTCATGTTTTCAGAGGCCTAGGATTTTGGGATCTTGGCTCATGTTTTTCAGAGGACCAAGGGTTTTTTTGGGCTTTGTCTCATGTTTTCAGAGGACCAAAGGTTCTGGATCCTGGCTCATGTTTTTAAAGGCCTAGGATTTTTGGATCTTGGCTCATGTTTTCGGAGGACCAAGGGTTTTTTGGGCTTTGGCTCATGTTTTCAGAGGACCAAAGGTTCTAGATCCTGGCTCATGTTTTCAGAGGCCTAGGATTTTTGGATCTTGGCTCATGTTTTTAGAGAACCATGGGTTTTTTTGGGTTTTGGCTCATGTTTTCGAGGGACCAAAGGTTATGGATCCCGACTCATGTTTTCGGAGGCCTAGGATTTTTGGATCTTGGCTCATGTTTTTCAGAGAACCAAGGATTTTTTGGGCTTTGGCTCATGTTTTCAGAGGACCACAGGTTCTGGATCCTGGCTCATGTTTTCAGAGGACCTAGGATTTATGGATCTTGGCTCATGCCGATGTGTGTGGCCTTTTACACTAGTACCTGCAAAATAAACATTTTCAATTAGTAATGGAGTTATTCATTGAAAAGAAGTTGGCATACCTAGCGAATGCCCCTAGTTTTGGACATATTCCATGCTTCGATGAATGCCGAGGGTGGACAATTGACTTGATGTTGCACCACTAGAAAATATGGAAGAAGATCATAGCTTTCTGTTCCTGAAGAAGAATTTAATGAAGATTTTTTTTTTTGAAAAATTTGCAAATTTTGAATTTTTTTCAAGGAATTGAAATTTTTGATTGATGATTTTTTTTTTTAAAGAATTAGAAAGAAATTTTTTTTTTTTTGAAAATTTTGTCTTTTGTCTCCTTTTTTTTTTTTTTTTTTTTGAAAAATTTGGAAATCTTGAATTTTTTCAACGAATTGAAAATTTTGATTTTTTTTTTTTTTGAATGCAACCTAAGAAGTATAAACCCAATGCCCCTCGTCCCAAGGCCTTTTTGAAAATTTCCTTCTATTTTTTTTTTTTTTTTTTTTTTTTTTTTTTTTTTTTAAATATGAAGACTTTGTTCATTATCAAAAAGTGAAGAAGATGAAGATGAAGATGGAGTAAAAGTGATGAAGATTTATTCATGATGATTTTTTTTTTTGAAAATCCTATCCTTTGAATGAGAATAAATTTGGTTGGAAGTTGATGCGGATTGCTGGATAAGTCCTTCCTCAATTCCCAATGCCCATAGTTTAGGGCATATTCCATGCTTAGATTGAAGTTGAATTCATTTGATGTTGTGACCATTGGGGAGCATGAAAGAAGATCATGGTTCGTCATCATTGGTTCCTGCAAAATGGCTTTCTTTCTCTAGCTTGTTAGAAACTAGTTATCATGAAAACATTTTTGGCTATTGCCATTAGTGTAGACATGCTTGCAAAAAAAAAGGGATTAATGCCTCAAATGAAAACATGCTTTCATGCGAAAAGGACATATTCGCATACAATATAAATAGGCCAATGCCCCAAGTTTAAGCATGCTTGATGCAAAACAAATGGGCTTAGCCTAACTTGCACCCAAACAATTTTGTCACATTTTTTTTGACTTTGTTCTCCAAGGTTGTTTGGGTGATTGAGACCGGGCCTTTGCAAGGCTGCCTACATACCTCTCTTATAGAGGATCAGGTCAAGACGTAGTTCAAGAGAACTGGATTTTGAAAAAGAATGATTTTTTTTTTTTTTTTTTTTTTTTGGTGGAAATGAGATTTCTCTTTCTTTCTTTTATTTTATTTTATTTTTTTTATGAACAAGAGTTGATCCTTTGAACAACCATTTTGGCAAATCAAAGTGTTTAAGAATCAAAAAAATCTCTTTGATTAAGAAGGATCAAGATCATTAAACCCATGTAATCAAATTTGCTTCATCCTTTTGAACATCGTCAGATTAAGTATCCAAAGGCAATCAAGAAATGAAATGTGATAATATTTATAAATCACATTGTTGGGTGCAAACAAGGAGAGTGCTCCAAGTTTGGAAGTTCTTTTGAGTCATTTTGAGGATTTGAGAATTTGAGAAATTTTTTCTCGGACATGTCATCCTGTGGGGTTTGACAATTTTAAACATTTTTCCTTTTTAATTCAAGAGAAAATATTATTAGAGTTTAAGATGTGCCTACAATTAGCAAGACTTCGAGGAGGTCTTTACTCATGGGTTGTAATATAGGCCGGATTGGGGTTATGAAATGAAAGATATAAAAGGCTCAATATTCCCTATGATGTTTCCCCCAAGTATGCATTACTCAAAAATCAAGTATCGGAGGAGTTTTCCCATTTCTTCTTTGTTATCTTCTCACTAGTCTTCATTGGTCACTTGCATCAACATTTGTTTTTATGCTCATTCATCTTAAATCATATCTCTAGACTTTCATCTTGTAAAATCCTTTAAAGATTACATCTTCAAGTTTCCAATTTGCTAGGATTTTACCCCTTTTTTTTTCTTTTCTTTGGCCCTGACTTTTGTCTAGGCCGCCCTTTTGGGTTTTCAGCCTAGTAGGCTTTCTTTTCTTTTCTTTCCTTTTTAGCCCTAACTTTTGCCTAGATTGCCTTTTGGGTTTTCAGCCTAGCGGGCTTCTTTTTTTTTTTTCCTTACTTTTGGTCTTTCATCTCTTGATTGAATGAACTTTTGGGGACCTTTTGCCCTCCTTGTATTTCTCAGCTTAATGATTTTTGGTCATTTTGATGCTCTCTCTAGACTTCTTTCTTGCCTCAATGTACTTGCACCTTTCTGTGCTTGATGAATCTTTTCCTTTTTTGATGAAATTTCTTTTGGATGAACCTTCTACTCTTTTCGGCATGATGAATTTTAGGTTCTTCAAACTTGATGCACATTTTGTTTTCTCTCACATTGATGGAATTTCATTTCTCTTTCCTTGATTGAGTGAAAACTCCTTTCACTTTGATGATCTCTTATCTTTAGCTTAATGAATTCTCTACTTGTCTTTCATGTCTTCTAGGAGAGCTTTATTAATTAGCTTCAAAACTACAAGGTCGACTCCTCCTCAACATGAGATTTAAGCATGCATACTTTGAATTTTCCCACCCTAGGTTTAGATTTTAGTGGGTTCATGCGAAAAAGAGGCTAAGTGTTTAAAGGCTCAAATGGGCTAGCAATGGATAATGATCATTCTAGGTATTAAGATATAATCTTGTTTTACCAAAGATTGCCTCCTATCCCTCTTAATGCTTGCTTGCAGGCACAGTGACTTGAGCTCTTTTAATAAATTCCTCTTAAAAGAAAAAGCATGACTGCTTTATTGGAGACACAAAAGTTTTCAGAAATTTGGAATGAATGCATGAGCTTTTTGAATTTTCTGATGGATAGATTTTCTTTGATTGCCTTGAAAGACCATTTCTTCTTTTATTCAAAGTAATTTAGCAAAAGTGTTTACACGGATCAAATGAAATTAATCATTTCTCAAGACAATTTGATTGTTCAAGCCTTTAAACATCAAGATTTAGAAAATGTTTTGTCCAAAGGATCCTCATGTACCATTTTGAAAAGGAGACTTCTTCTTCTTCTTCTTCTTCTTCTTCTTTTTTAAATCTTGAAAGAAAAAAATTGGGTCTTTTTGAAAAAGTCAATAGGAAGTTCAATGCCCATAGTTCAAAGAATTTTTTTAAAATAACTTAAGGGCTCAATGCCCCTAGTCCAAAGACTTTTTTCATTTGAAAATTTTTCTCTTTTTTTGGGAAAGATTTGGAAATCTTGAATTTTTTTTTGTTTTTTTGTTTTTGTTTTTGTTTTTGTTTTTGTTTTTGTTTTTGTTTTTTTTTTTTTTTTTTTTTTTTTTTTTTAATATATACACAAACAAAGCTCATTAAATGCTACATGAAATTTTTGAATTAAAAAAAAAAAACATAGAAACATGGAATAAACAAACAAACTTTAAGCATAACTATGATGTTGCAAACCAAATGTGGAGTGAGGCAAAGTTGGGCCACTTGCTTCCTCTTGGTCCATTTAGGATGCTTGAGACTTGGTGTACTTGAACCTTGATTATGATGAAATGGCTTGGGCTTGCACTTGGAAGGCTTGAACCTTGATTATGATCTCTTGGTATCTACTTGAAACGGCTTGGGCTTACACTTGGAAGGCATGCATCTTGTGAGCTTTTGGCCTTTGATGTTGATCATGTGTATACACCTTTGATGGGCTCAAGTGTTGGGCTTAGACTCATTCAAGAAATAAATTGGGCTTCATTTCAAGTAGAGTTCAATTTTAGGCTTTTGGGTTTGAGTTCATTCACAACATACAATGTTTAAACAATCATGATGGGCTCAAGTGTTGGACTTTAGTCATCATGGTTCAAACAACGGCCAAAAAAATGCGTAATGAAATGCAATTTACATGGACCGACCTAAAGGTAGGTTCTATGGGTCATTACAACATGGGTAGAAGGTAGGTTAAAGGTCCCCACAAGCTAGGACATCGTACCTCCCAACTTGTGATGCCAGGAGCGCCGCGTTGGTTCGAACGGTACAGTTTGTCCCTATGAACCACCATGGCATACCCATGATGATCCTTGTCGCGGTGGATGGTAGGTTCACCGCTGGGTATGTGAGTCTCAAGAAGACCACAATCCACAGCTAATACTACCAGGCTTCTGGGCTAGCACACAAATAAAATAAATTTCATTCAAGCAAATGATGCATGAAATGCAATATAATGACATATTAGACATTATATACAAAAAGAAATAAACAAACAATGACATGGTTGGCCACCATAACCTAATTGAAGCTTAGCCCTCAATATCCCCGATGGAGTCGCCATCGTGAGAGATCGCGCCCCCGGCCCGTTTTTATAGGATGTTGAGCCAAACCCACGTGAATGGGTGGAGTCGTGTTATTGCCTCTCAAAATGGAGGTTCGATTAGTTATATTTTTCCCTTTAGATTAAGGGTTTTATAAATGAGTCGCTTCTTATTTAATTATTGGAAAAATAAGAAAACCATAATTGAAAAATTCCTCATTTTATTAATTTGAAATTGAATTTACATTGATCATAGGAAAATTACATAGCTTTGGTCCTAGATACAATCTAAGATAAAGTACATGGTTTTGTTTCCTAGTTACAATCTAAAAATCGAAAATTACATGGATAAGCATTTGATCTACTAACCCTTGAACTAAGTTCGGAGGCTATGTTACAAGATGGAAAGGTGTTAGGCACCCACCTTGCCTGGTAAAACCGGTCTTCTAGACTATGGTGGCCAACATTCATATCACATCATCTAATATGTTATCAATCAATTTGCATGTTGAATTTAATGTGTGTTCATGTCATAAACCCTAATTTAATTTATTAAGCATTGCATTTGGATTGAAAAATAAATTATAGTGAATGTGTGTGGATGGTGATAACCTAAATTCAAGGATTTGAAAGAATTGTTAAACAAACATGTTTTTCATATTTTTGATATGAATTTAAGATTAAATCTAGTAATATGCATGAACATATGATGAACAACCAAGAACATGTGAAAAACACATAAGGACATTTAAGAACATTCAAATATATTCAAGAGAATTTAAATCATGGCAACATAAACAAACAGTTAGGAAATGGGATTATACCTTCATGCAAGATCCATATGGTGAAGGAGGGGACTCTCAATGGAGGTTCTTAGGGTGGAGGAAAAGAAGAGCTAGGAAAGGGAGAGTGTCTCACTCAATACCTTGAGTCTCGGGAAGACCAAGATATGACAAGACTACTCAACTTCACTAGAACTCAAGAGAAGAGAAGAGAGGGGGGTTTTTTGTATTTTAGAATGAAGGAGATAGGGGGTTTATATAGTAGTGGTGGAGAAAATATGAATAGAAGGTCATTTAATGAGGGTTGACAAAGAATCATGAACCTAGATCTCATTTTAGCCTTGGGGTAAATCTGGTGCATTAAATAGAAAGATTGGTGAGAGTGAGGAGCAAGCCAAAATTCGGTTTTCCTATAGCTGTTGTAATAGCTTGTAAAGCCAACTTTGAATAGTCATATCTGACACAATTCTGATCAGAATTGTCTCATTCTTGTGCTCAAATTGAAGCCCTCGATGTCTAGTTTATGGGAAAATTAACCTCATTCATAGATTCAAAATATTTTGAGAGATATTGATGAAATGGTGAGCAGAGGTCATTTGTTAGAAAATGATTTCAGCACAATTAACATTAATAGGTCCCAAATTAGCTCCCAATTAACATTAAATGGCTCCAATCACTCCCATTTCAGACTTAATTGATTTCAAATTTACCCTAATTAAAAGATAATTGTAAAAATTACTCATTAAATAATTAATGTTTAACTATCTAGTTAATTAGGTGTGTGCAACCCTATCATAAAATGTAGTCCTAACCAATCAAATTATGACACATCATCGTTCTCAAATTGATTATACTTATAACCAATTGAAATCAATTGTTCATAATCACATATAGTCGAACTCAATTTGTGATTATGCATCTTGGCCATTAATACTTGATTTGATGATAACTTTCAATTTGATGGTCCGATTAGGGCTTATGACCAATCGATTTGATCGTTACAATATCAAGATCATTTTGGTGAAATGAGATTAATGATCTAGTGATCAGAATCAAGATGCATATTTCCAAGGTAAAATTACCCTTTTACCTTCCATGTGAGGTTAAATGCGGATTGCAAAATAGGGTGTCAACATTTGGCTGAAATTTAAGTTGTTTACCCATAGTTTGAAGTTTGGCACTTTACTCACCTGAGGTTAACTCAATTAATATTTATTTAGCCACCTCCATTAAAAATGAGGCTAAATATGTATTTTTGCTCTCTTTTATGTCTCCTCCTCTCCAAACATTTAAAAAAAAAAAAAAAAAAAACGAGAATACAAGATCAAAAAGTGAGAATTTTGTAAAAATTATGAACAAACATTACCACCACCATGAAAGATTCTGTCAAGAATCATCTCTAGCAAAAACAAATTCCTCATGAACAAATATTATCGAAAAATTATCATTTTCACTTTCCATTAAACCACTAATCTTTGAACTTCCATAGATGTAATTCAATATGAGATATCAATGAAGAATAAACCAATTTGTTAGTGCATTAGTACATCTCTCTCTCTCTCTCTTAATCTCTCTATTTCTCTATGGAGGGTGACTACCTCAAATTAAGTCAATTTCCCTACAATCCCTATCCATTCCCCTATAATTCCCATCAATTTCCATTAGGAACCACCGGGTTCCTAACAGCTTTTGGGATTTGCAAAGTAGTGACCAGTAAGTGGAGGTCAATGGAGCTGGCTCTTGGAATTGGGCTTCACCGTGTTGTTACCACATTATTATTACCAACTCTCTCTCTTTCTCTCTCTCTCTCTCTCTCTCTCTCTCTCTCTCTCTCTCTCTCTCTCTCTCTCTCTCTCTCTCTCTCTCTCTCTCTCTCTCTCTCAATGTGTGCAATGTGATTTGAAAATTCTCATTTATGGCATTGGTGACCTTAAGGAGGGCACAATTGATTCAGTCTATTCGTGATTATTTTTTTGGGTATGTGCTGGTACAGACTTGTGTGGTAAGATAAACTTTTCTCATGCTCTGGCAATGATGTTGCGAGAAGAGGACTGACTTTTCCTAACTATTAGCCTTCTCTCATACTGTTGGTGATGTTGCAAAAAAAAGAGAAGGATAGATTAGAGACAAAGAAGATGAGATTGAGTTGCTTTTATTTTTAACCATTGGATCATTTGCTTGCCAAGTGTAATTCTTCAAAATAAAAACTGGAAAAGAATGGAGGGGTTTAAACGGGAGGGGAGCCAGACCCAAATTTCAAAGAGAATGTAGAGCACATCCAACTTTCTTCACAGTTGATACATCATCTTAGGTTCCAACATTGATTGTTTCTCCTTTGGGTACGGCTGTTTGTTCTTAATTTTTACAAACCTTTATCTTTTGGTCTTGATTTCTTTTATTATTTTATGGTTTTTATGTTTTGAGAGGAGAGAGACATAAAAAGATGACAAAAATACATATTTAGCCTCATTTTTAATAGAGGTAGGTAATAGAATCCTAACTGAGCTAATTTCGGGTGAGTAAAGTGCCAAACCATAGGTGGGTAAGTTGTAATTGACCTTTTTTATTTTTTTTTTATAAGATTTAAAAGGAAAAGTAACATCCATACAATCTAATAGTGTAACAATCAAAGGAAAAATGTTAGTTACATCTATGCTATACCTTAAAATGACTAGTTTAGTCTAGAAAATAAAATTAATTTTGATTTTTTAGATTTTTTCCAAAAAATATTTATAATTATTTTTCATAAATTTTAATTAAAGGAAAAAATTAAAAATCAAATCTACATTGTTTTAAGGGTCACTAACAATGTGATCTTGAGGGAGACCAATGGAAATGGCCAAAATTGGCTTTTACCCATTTCTCACAAACTTTCTAGCAAAATGCCTCATGTCTGAAACTAATTAGGAAAATGCCCTGTTTTTGAAAACTCGATTTTCTAAAAATCGAGTTTCAAATGTAAAACTCGATTTTTGGAATATCGAGTTATAGCGAACGTGGACTTAAAAAAAAAAAAATTATGGAACTCGAGTACAGGGAAATCAAGTTCCTTGAATGGAACTCGAGATCCAGAATTCTATTTTTATTTTTTTAATTTTCAATTTGCTATAACTCAATTGTCCAAAAATCGAGTTTCAAAATAGGATCATTTTCCTAAATAGTTTCAGATATATGACATTTTGCTGAAAAGTTCTCGTGAAAGAGGCAAATGCCCATTTTCTCCCAATGGAAAGCACGAGTTTAATAAAATTGAAATTTGAAGAACGAAAATGAATGAAAGTAAAGTAACATGATTAAATCAATTTTAAACAAAATTATAGGATTGAATTTATAATTTAATATAGCTTTTAATTATCACATCAAAGTTGGACAAATTTGGTGGAGGAAATTGTATCTCATGGCATCTGCAAAAGAAAAGTCGGTCAACTTAGTTTTATTTGTTATATGTCAACTGAAGTTTAATGCCAACAACGGTATTCAATCAACACACGACACGGTAGTCAGACCGTCTTTAACTTTAAGGAGAAATATTTGCAGTGGTTGGTTAACGAGGAAATGTGCATGGTAGCAGTCTCCCATGAGAACAGGTCATATAGGCTTTATTATTATTATTAATAATTTTTTTTTTTTTTTTTTGTAAATTAAGATATTTTATCTAAAACGTGGTCCATTAGGTAGAATGATATTTGTTTATGAACTTATAAAAATTACGTTAAGCAAACCTTACATTGTTGATATATATATATATATATATTTACTAAATGAACTATTTGTATTATTAATTAATTATAAAAAATCATTTGAAATATTATGAGCTTATTTACAAATTTACACATTATTTTTTTGTTTTTTGGAAATAGGTAGCTTGTGGGGGAGGGAAAGATGACATTCAAAAAACAAATATAAGATACTACAAATGATACTATTATCACTGGGCTATCATTTGAACTCCTACAAAATCTAATTTTAGGTATACTACAAAATCCAATTTTAGGTATACTACAAAATCCAATTTTAGGTATATGTAATAAGTATATATATTCAAATCAAGTCTTATAGTGAAAATTTGTTCATGAACACATTATCATGTTTTGAGCTTAATTTGTTTAATAGTCTAGCCTAAACTTAGATTTGAATTCAACTCATTTGCTAAGTAAATGAACATAATCAAGGTTTTTCTTTAGTAGAGTCTAAAATGTTTATAAACAATTTAATTCATTTATAACCCTAGTAGTAGGAGTTTTTTTAAGGGTGCAAACAACACATCAAACCTCTTTACATGAGTAGGTTCCAATTAGCTCAACCGATAAAGTCTCCGATGGTTGAACAAGAGATCTGAGGTTTAATTCTCCGCCTACACCAAAAGCTGATTGGTGTCTTGATCTGATGATAAAGAGCTATTATCAAGAGCGAATGCCATAAGTTGAAACTTTTTCTCTCTCTCTCCAAAAAAAAAAAAAAAAAAAAAAAACCTCTTTAAATGTTATTTAAGGTACAAGAATTACAAAAAAAATAAATAAATAAAAGGGTGGTATTGATAGAATAAACTTGAAGTAACTTCAATGGACTTTGGCCTTGTGTTTTGACATTTTTAAAATAACCCTTAATCTGTAGCCTTAATATTTAATAGACATGCCAAGAGAGATGAATGGGACTGGAGTGGAATCAAATTATTTTTATCTTTGACTTAATCAAATCGATTTACATGAGCTCTTGAACAGGAAGGACTTTTTATACAGAGCAAGAATGACTTTGAAAATTTTACTTAAACCATTCAAAGAAGACTTTGAATGAGATAAGAAAATGAAAGGAAACCGCTCCTCAGATATATATATATATATATATATATATATATATATATATACAATGTCCTAGACATATGCTTCTATATATGACAACAATGGCCTTTAAGAAGTTCATTTCGGTGGTTCTCTTCATTTTGATGCTTCTCTCTGCCTCAAAAGCGGAAATAAGGGGAGTAACCGAGACTTCCAAGCTTGGTGTGACAAGTAATTAATCTGTCCTTAATCTTGGTTTTTATATTCTATTTATTAATTTTTCAGAAACGATAAAGTTGTATTATTTTCTGTTGATAATGTGGATCAATTGGTGAAGAAAATCTTGATTTCCTTCTCTCTCTTTTTTTTAAATGTCAAAGCTAGCACTTTCTGACAATATTTGATCAAGCAACAATTTTTTTTTTGGTGGATTAGAGTGGAAAAACTGTGATTTTATCTCAGCCAAAATGTGAAAAAGAAGTGAACAAAAATAGATAGGTTTTAAACATTGATTTAAAACCTATCTCATTAGAACTATTGATTTAAAATAATAAATAAATAAATAAATAACTCTACCTTGGTCGGAAGTTTAGGGTTTAGGGTAATGCTACACACATAAATTAACTCAATTAGTCGGAAGAGTAATGCTACGGACATAAATTATTTTACAACATTTTTACAAATTGCTAACGTGGCTTTAGTAATTTTCAAATAATTATTAATAAACATAAATTGATGTTAGTGGTGGATCCATATTAAAACTAATAAGAATTTTCACATGAATAGTTTGAAAAAATATTGTAAAATAGTTTGTAACTGTAACATTTCAAAATATATAGACTTCCCATCCTCACATGAATTATGAGTCTATTAATTACTCAAATTTATGGTGGGACCAGTTATTAATGTGAAATCAGGTAATATCAGTCATTGTATCCCAAAAATTATTAAAACTAAATAATTTTCTCAGGAAATCTATTATGAATTTATGGAATTAATTTTCGAAGTTATTCGGCACTAATTTCTTTCTCTTTCAGATCTTAAGGGTCGAAAGCTCCTGCCAACCCAATCTGGTTCCCCTTGCTGCTACGGATACGAGGCCCCTCCCAGCAATTCTTGAGTTCCACTTGTGATTCTCTATATGCCTCATAATGTTTGAGATGTAAAGCTCGTGAATAAAATTAAGGAGCGAAGGATTTCTTCTTCCACTGCATGGTGGTTTATAATAAGCTTCTACCCTTTACTGTACTATGCAATTTCTGTCTTTTTTTTTTTTTTGTTATAATTTTTTTTTTCCCTTTTGCTGA
The DNA here is from genome assembly GCA_028216015.1 of Quercus dentata. Lineage (NCBI taxonomy): Eukaryota > Viridiplantae > Streptophyta > Magnoliopsida > Fagales > Fagaceae > Quercus > Quercus dentata. Next base: position 8,557,660 of record CP116452.1, on the reverse strand, counting down.
TTTATGTAATTTTGAATATGATTATATAAGTGAAGCACGTCCAGTGCAAAATATTGCATTTTTTTTTTTTTGTGTACTTAAGGAAAGTTATAAAAACATTTATGATTTAAGACTTTCAAGGATTTGCATATTGTTGTAAAGTTGAATATTGATTCAAAACACCAGGAAGTGACAATTGAGTTATAAATATGGTTACTATATAGTAACTATATCTTATCTTTAATAGCTTAACCATCCTGCAGGTTCTTAATGATATAGATTTTTGATTTTGAATCTAGACAAGTGGGGGAAGGAAAATAAGTGCTGGATCGAAAGGCTGCATCCCCAATTTTCTCATTTTCTAGCTATATCATGATTATTTATAAAATATTTAAATGTCAATTTAATTTTTTTTCAATAATACTTAAAACACTAGTTTATAGATCAAAATCAAATAGTAATTAACATAAATTTAATACAAAATTTTGCATATGTATTAGAAAAGTGAGAACTTATGTTGTTACTAAGAACAATAATTAACACGCCCCATTTAACCCGCCCCCTCCCGTTTCGCCCTGCATGGGTTTTTCCCGTCCCCGCAAAGGTGGTGCGGCGGGGATGGGACAAGATTTTAGCTCCACACCAGGGGCGAGGGGGGGATGGGTTTAGACTTTTTAAACCCACCCCGCCCCGCCCTCCCCCGTCCCCGCCCCCGCATATCTAAGGGTTATAATTGTAAATTTTTTATACCCTAAAACCTTACTATTTAAACAAACATATCAATATTAGTTTATTTTATTCTATCTAATGTGGTTCTCAACCTTTATTTTGTTATGTGTTATACTATGAGTTTTTTTTTTTTTTTTTTTTAATGATTGTCTTGTTAAACACTTGGATATATTATTCAATTTTTTCTAAAAATTGATTTGATTTGATGGGATAAATTTAGTTGTAATTTCAAGTATATTTTCCAGTTTGTAAAATGTTTGCAGAATAGTTTGTGCCTGTAGTATTACTTTTTTTCAATTATTCCATATTTCTCATCACTCATCTACACACCAATTAGTGTCACCAGCAACTTGGATCAGTTGGTGTCTTTAACTCAACCCATGAAAAAATTTATTTTTTTAAAGAGTTGTTGCTCTTTAACACAACACGTGGAATTTTTTTTTTTTTTTTTAATGATAGAATTTTATTCATTTTTAATGTTTTATTAACTTTGTGACACACTTGGCATGCATGCATAAATGTAATACACGTGTGAAACAACAATCTACTATTTTGTGCCTTACCTAAATTGCCATCAGAGCATGTGTGTGATTAGTCTATTGATAATAAACTTTGTGTCTTAGCTAAATTGATGTAGTGATAGGAAATGTTTTATTATTTACATAGTTGAAGACTCAAAGTTACCGTTCATTATCATGTGATTCTTTAATAGATCTCTTTTTCTTTTCTTTTTTTACTACTTTTTCAAAATGGAAATTTTTAAAGGAAAATATCTCACATCTTTATGCTACATCAACCTTAACCAAGTAATTATAAATAAAAAATTCCTTAACCAAGACACCAATAATTGTCTCACCCTTTTTTTCGCTAGATATTAGTGCATGATGTTAATTAACCATTATTTTAGTTGTTTTATTAATGTAATACTAGACATGGATTTGAACTTTTAACTATAGTTTTTGTATTTTTTTTTTTTTTTTTTTTAGTCTTTTATATATAGCATTGTGAAGTTATTAGGTATAGAATTATGTAAAAAGAATAAATAGATTTAAAAAAAAATATATTTATAATGTGGATAGAATAAAGAACTGGTTTAACCTTAGTCAGACTTTGAAAATATCAAAATGTAACAATTGACTTGCGTAACTCTTGATTATAAATATCTATTATTGATTTTTACGAAAAGAAAGAATACAAAAAAAGTTTTAAAAATTAATGCTAATAATGTATCATTGTCAATATCAATATTTCAACTTTTCAAAATTCTTTTTTTTCTTTAAACTTTTTAAAATTCTTAAACAAAGAACTTTGGCCCTCTCGGTTTGAATCTGGTTCCGTTCCCGCCTCCAGTCATTACCTAAACAAGGAAAAGAAACTTCAAGCGGGAGACAAGAAATTCCCAACCTGAAGGAACCGTAGTCAAAGCTATCACTTTCTATCATTAAGTTCCTCGTGATAAATCAAAGTATCAATGTGAACCTTTTAACTCAAAAATAGATGTCTGACCATGGCCCTTGGTCAATCAAGGTGAACCGGAAATAAGTAAAAATTTATAACGTGGATAGAATAAATAATTGGTCTAACTTCAGTTAGACGTTGAAAATATTATGATGTGTTAATTGATTTGTAGAATTTTTTATTATAAATATATATTATTAATTTTTATAAAAAAATTAAAAATTAAAAAAATAAATTAATGTTGATAATGCATTGTTGACGGTATCAATATTCAAACTTTCTAAAATTCTTAAAGAAATAACTTTGTCCCCTTGATTTGAATGTTGGTTCCGTTCCTACCTCAAGTCATTACCTAAACAAGGAAAAGAAACTTCTGGCAAGAGACAAGAAATTCCCAACCTCAAGGAACCATAGTCAGAGCTATCACTTTCTATCATTAAGTTCCTCGTGATAAATTAAAGTACCAATGTGAACCTTTTAACTCAAAAATCAATCTCTGACCATGGTCCTTGGTCAATCAAGCTGAACCGGGAATATGTAAACAAGCTAAGTTCTAGAATCCAGGAAAAGTACGTAATTGATTTTTTCTTTAGTTACGGTCAATACGCGCAGTGATTTATTTATTTTGTCGGGGAGTATTTGTATTTCTTGAACCATTTGGGATCGGAAAAAGTTTGGTTTTAATTTTTCAAACTGGTTTGCTAGAAATGTATCCTTAGCAATCGAAACAAACAGTAAAAGGGTTCTGACTTCTGAGCTATGGCTTGCCAAGCAAAGCAATCAAAACATGTTACACCTGCACTCTTAGTTGCTTGCTGGTTTGTTTTGCTATCCTCCTGCAAGGCTAATCTAAAGGCAGAAACAGAGGCTCTACTCAAATGGAAAAAAGCCTCCCAGCTGACCAACCAATTCTGAACTCATGGGTAGAACAAATCAATTCAACTGCTTCAAGTGCATGCATATGGCATGGAATAGCTTGCAATGATGAAGGGAGTGTTGCTGAAATAAACCTTGCTTACTCTGGATTGAAAGGTACCCTCGAAAACTTTGATTTTCTTTCCTTTCCAAACCTTCTTCGCCTTGATCTTAGATCTAACAAACTCAAAGGCACCATACCAATGAACATTGGCATGATTTCTAAAGTCCAATATCTTGACCTTTCCATTAATTCCTTCAATGGGTCACTCCCTCTTTCCCTTGCTAATCTCACTCAAGTTTATGAGCTTGATGTTTCCCAAAACAATATAACAGGAAAACTCGATAGCCGTTTGTTCCCTGATGGAACGGGTAAGTCTAAAACCGGACTCCTTGGTCTAAAAAATTTTCTCCTCCAAACTAATGAGCTTGTTGGCAGAATTCCTGAAGAAATAGGCAATTCGAAACACCTGGTTCTACTGGCTCTTGATGGGAATTACTTTTTTGGTCCTATCCCTTCATCTTTGGGAAATTTGAGTGACTTAACCATCATTCGTCTTGCTGATAATCAACTTTCAGGACAGATTCCTGCCAACATTGGGACTTTAAAACTAACAGAGGTGTACCTGTTGTTTAACCAGTTATCGGGCTCTGTACCAGAAGAAATAGGAAACCTTTCTTCCTTAGTTACTCTACACTTGGCCGAGAATAACTTCACCGGCCACTTGCCCCAACAAGTGTGTGTAAAGGTGGAAAACTTGCTAATTTTAGTGCAGCCTTGAACAATTTCATTGGTCCCATCCCTGTTAGTCTTAAAAACTGTCGAACTTTGACAAGGGTTCGGCTTGAACACAACCAACTAACAGGATATATAGACCAAGATTTTGGGGTGCACCCAAATCTTACTTATATTGATTTGAGTTACAACAGGTTGAGAGGTAAACTCTCACCAAACTGGGGTGAATGCCAAAACTTGACTGTTTTGAGACTTGCAGGGAATATGATTAGTGGTAAAATCCCCAATGAGATTGTTCAATTGAGCAAAATGGGATACATTGACGTTTCTTCCAATCAATTGTCAGGTGACATACCAGCAGAAATTGGAAAGTTATCCCAATTGTACTCCCTATTCCTGAATGACAACAAGCTTTCAGGTAAGGTACCAGTGGGAATTGGAGGACTTTCCAACTTGGTATCTTTAGACCTTTCAATGAACATGCTAAACGGGCCAATTCCACTTCAAATAGGGGACTGCTGGAAGCTACAAAGTTTATCTTTGAGCAATAATTACTTGAATGGCATGATTCCATATCAAATTGGTAGTCTTGAGGCATTACAAGATGTACTAGATTTGAGTTTCAATTCACTGTCTGGAGAGATACCACCCCAGCTTGGGAGCCTTAAAAATTTAGCAAACTTCAACCTCTCACACAACAACCTCAATGGCTCAATCCCCACTTCACTAAGTAACATGATGAGCTTGACAAGCATCAACCTGTCAAACAACAACTTAGAGGGTCCTCTTCCTGAGAGCAAAATCTTTCGGTCATCTACATTGGAGGCTTTCAGTAACAACAAAGACCTATGTGGTGAAATCCAAGGTTTGCGTCCATGTAATGCCTCAATAATAAAGAAGGGTGGTGGAAAAGGGAAAAGAAAAATTGTAATAGTCATTGTTGCTTCTTTAGTTGGTGCATTGTTAGTTTCATTTGCATTTGTTGGGATTTTTATATTTCTCCAAAAGAAGTCCTCAAGAAACATGTTGAAAGCTGAAAACACATCAGGGACTGAAAGTCCATTCTCACTATGGTACTTTAATGGGAAAGCCGTGTATAAAGACATACTTGAAGCTTCAAAAAACTTTGATGAAATGTACTGTGTTGGGGTGGGATCATCTGCAAAAGTATACAAAGTTGAAATTCCAGGCAGTCAATTATTAGCAGTGAAGAAGTTGAGTTCTCATGCTGAAGGCGTAGGAGCTGAGAATATAAAAAGTTTTACCAATGAGTTAGCAGCTCTGACAGAAATAAGACATAGGAATATTGTAAAGCTCCTTGGGTTTTGTTTCAATGAAGAGCACATGTTTTTTATATATGAATTCATGGAAAGAGGAAACTTAGCAGATATATTAAGCAGCCAAGAAGCAAAGGAGCTAAACTGGGAAACTAGGGTATGAATCATTAAAGGTGTGGCCTATGCTTTGTCTTATATGCATCATGATTGTGTTCCACCTATAATTCACCGAGACATTTCGAGCAAGAATATTTTGTTGAGCTCTGACTTTGAAGCCTGTGTCTCTGATTTTGGCACTGCAAAGTTCTTGAAGCCTGATTCATCTAACTGGACAACAATCGCAGGCACATATGGCTATCTTGCACCGGGTAAGCTTCAAATCTTCCCTCATGATTTTTTTGCTAAACTTAAACATGTTTGTTTTAGAACTTTTTATTTTTGTTTTATATATATAAAATTCTTTTTCTATGTTGGGATATAGGTGCATGTGATGTTATATATTTATTAAATAAAGGAAAGGAATGAGATGGAAAATTTTCTGAAATATTCATTTCATTTCCTCTTTGTTTGAAAGTTTAAATAATAGGAAATAAAATGGTTAGGAGAAAACTCATTCGTACATTCTCCTTCGCAAACCTAATTTTTCATTCTCAAAAAAATGCAAGGCATGAGAGGGAAAGGGGTAGTGACATTTAATGAAAATTTGATCAAAATTCCTATATATATATATATATATATATATATAAAACTCATTTCCTTTCATACAATTTTCTTAATATTTGCCTCACTATTACTTAATGATAGTTCATTATTTTTTTTCTAGTCTAAAGTATACTTTTGGTTCATAAAGTTTGAAATTATTTTTGTGTTTACATAATTTGATTGTTTAACGCTAGATAAGTGGTGTCCATTAAGCCATCTCACTCATATAATGCCAAATGTCACTAAACTACTGATGGCAATGAAACACATGACTAAATTGAAAACAAAATCAAACATGAATGATGAAAATAAAAATTTTGAAATATAAAGGATCAAAATGAAAACAAACTTAAATTAATTTTAAAAGCCAAAAGTGTATTTTAGTCATATTTTACATTTTAATTTTTGTAATTGAATCTTGTTATCTTGCACCAAATGGGCCATATATACATTTTCTCTTATTGAAAAAGTAAGCCGTTGTTATTTGTTGTTGTTGTTATTATTATTATTATTACTATAAAAAGTAAAAAAAAAAAAAAGAAGAAAAAAATGATCTTGATTCATCTCAATTTATTATATGAATAATTGATAATTTCTTGTAATATTATAGTACATGTTATAAGTTAAATCTTGTCTTCCCATTGAGTTTTTGCAGAGCTTGCTTACACGATGGTAGTGACTGAAAAATGTGATGTTTATAGCTTTGGTGTTTTGATACTTGAAGTTCTTATGGGAAAGTATCCTGGCGAACTCATTGCAGATCTTCATTCCTCAACTAGTACAAATATCCACCTCAAAAATGTGTTAGATGGTCGTCTTTCATCTCCCACAGGTCAAAAGATTGCTGGTGAATTAGCTCTAATGGTGAACTTAGCAGTTTCATGTTTATGTACCAATCCACAATCTCGCCCAACCATGCGAAGTGTGTGTGAGCAGCTGGAGATGCAGGGTTCTAAAAACTAAAGTAATCTTCTCTTGCCCTATGTGTGGGCATTTTGTGTATATTTTTTTGGGTATGTAAGTTTGTAAGACTAATAAAAATGTGTGTAGCACGCATATATTAGACGCCGACTATGTGTCCTATAAGCATGTCATGTTAATTTTCATGTATTTTGAGAAATATTTTAGTGGAATAAATTCATTTTATGCATTAAAGTCCCACATATTTTTTCTTTAAAACATAAAGCTAGTATTATTCACATCAGTACTATTTACAAATTATTAGGGATGTTTTGTGCATGGCATCCCACATATAGATTTCAATAAAAACTGGAGACACAACATATGTATGATACTACGCTTGTTATTCACCTCCTTTCAATGTTAGTTGTTCAGCACAAAAGTTTGTTTCCCAGTATACATACCTCATGATCTAATGTTTTGTTGATTTGTTCTATTTTGTTTTGAGAGAGAGAGAGAGAGAGAGAGAGGGAGAGATATCTCAGCTGCTAGCTAGGTCCTAAAGAATTTATCTTTGTGTGTTTTCCTTAATATTTTGCTATTATTTGGGGTTTAATTTATTCATTTTACAAACTTAACTTTTTTTTAGGGAATCAAAGAAATATCCTAATTGGATAAAATTTAGGGATTTTTCACAATTTGGGGCCTTGGACGGTCAGTTAACTTGCCTAAAATAAGAGTCAGCACTGCTCGCCAAGCAGGTTTCATATAATAGGAAGCAAGTACATATGCTCTAGGTGGAGCTGTTGGCTCATCATGTAAGCACTGATAGTCATAGACAAATAGAGAATCCATCACGAGGTTCATGTCCAGGTGGCGTGTATCCTGTTCCCCATACAGGCACTAAGAGCATCCATATTGTTGTAGTCATAAATTTAGTAATTAGACACTATAAAAAGCTACTTTATCTATTTTATCATCTCACTTTACGCAACACCCAACATTAATAGTTTTATTTTAGCTTTTAACATAATAAAATAATATAAACAATGTAATAAAATAATATATCTACTACAATAAACAATAACCACCACCACCAATATAATAAAATAATATTTTTAATAATTTTTTGGTTTTCCCTCCACTATTGCAGTATGCTTTTTAATATTGGTTGTGCTAAAAATAGTAATATAGTTTTTTAGTACTACCAATACTAATGCTCTAACAGCCATGAGTCTTTTCCTCTTTCTTCCCTTTAGATTCTTTCCTATTTTGGGAACTTTCATTGAATTTACTCTTGGGTTGCTCTTGCTCATCAAATCTAGGGGTTCTTCTTGCTCTCAACCTTCCTTAATTTGAGGAATTTTGTAAATTTCCTCAACATCCAAAGATTCCTCATCAAAGGAGTCACTGCTTTCTTCTTTGACAGTTTTCAATACATTTTCTTCTTAGGTTTAGGCAAGGTTTACCGATCCTTCAGTCCTTCTATCTCTACTAAGTTAATTCCCTTATTCTACTAGATGGTTGTGACTTTTAGACAGAACCTTTCAAAGAGAGACTCATGGCTTTTCGTACAATTCTTTGTTCATAAGCTAGTTTTTGAGTTAGTCTTCTAATAAACTTAATTTCGAGGTCAAGGGTGAAAATTTTGAGAATTTAAGCACGAACCTCAATGGACATAACTATAGGAGCTTTCACGTTGCAAGCCTATTCAACACGTGTATAAGTTTGAATGTAGCTTTTTGTCGGAATTTTATTTATTGAATTTTTTTTTTAAATTATAGATTTAATTAGAAAATGTGAAATTTAAAAAAAATTGAACATTAACAAATAGGCTATAATGTCTGACCCACGTTTTTAGCCATGATCTCTCCAAATACAACAAAGAAACAACTTTTAAAATTGGAAAAATGCTAAAGCTAGCTTGCTTGCACTAGTAACTTAACTTATTTTGTTTTATTTTATATCTGAATATGATAATAGTAGTTTGCATATATATAATAATATGAAATGTATTTGGTTTTTGTATCATAGTTATAACTCTAAATTTATCGATTATGAACTAAGCAAAAAATATGGTGAGTTCATGTGAAAGTAATGACCCACTACTTACCATCAACCACTTCATCAAGTTCTGGCAAAGCTTGTAGTGGTAGAAAATCTGTATTTATATTTATCAATAGTTTCATGTGTAATTATTGTATAAAGTTACTGAGATAAATTGTTTGGTTTTGTTTGATTATATACACTATTCTTTTATCTTTTTTAAGGATATGTAATTAAAATTTAATATTTACGTTTTCAAAGTATTAATAATAACTTATGAGAAAAATTTAGTACCATGAAAGATCACTACAAAAATTAATTTGAATCCCATGGTCTTGCTAGTTGATAAGTTTGGATGGTCTTTTGTCACCAAGATCATGTCCAAATAAGAGAATGAAGAATGGCTTTAATAAGAAGGCCCAATTTTCAAGTTTCAACCCACAATGACCCCGATGTTTCTTTTCAATCCATGATTTAAAGCAAGAAAAGGTCAACTTCGGCCCATCCATGCTTAAAAAAGAAAAAAATAAAAAATAGTTAATCTTAATCATGTTTTTTGATGATAAAATTGATTTTATTACCCACACTTCTTGTTAATTTCATTATCATCAAATCATTACTATAAGGGCGCAATTTGAGTTCCCAGCCCAAGGGATGGATGAGTTTAGGCTCAAAAAGCCCAATACAATGAATTTGTAGAGAGTGGGTTGGAAAATTGGGTTTTAATGAGTTGGACAATAAGAAAAATGGATCCAAATGACAAAAAGATGAAGATAAACTGGTTTAATCTAAAGAAAATTGTCCTCGGCACAATCTGAGGAGATCGGGTCTTATATATTTCTTCTCAAGTTTGATTACAAGTTCAACTTTTGATTGCTACAGTGTTTTTCTCTTCTTCTGAAAGTTCAAAAACGTGTATAAACACCCTTGAACGTTTAGACCCCCAAATTACAACTTAACCAATTCAAGCAATATGTCAAACAACAAGTGTGCGAAAACTTAACATAAGCTATAATATGGAATTGGTTAAAAACTATCTAAGCCAAAACAAAACACAATCCACAAAGAGATAATAAAAAGGCAACGATAGAGAGGAAGGAAGATGCAAACACAAAGACAACACGCGATGTGTTATCGAAGAGGAAACCGAGAAGCCCTCGGCGTAAAACCTCTCCGCCGCCCTCCAAGCGGTAAACAATCCACTAGAAAATACAGTTGGGATACATGGACAAAGAATAGACCCTTCAAGCCTAATCTACCCAAAGTGCACCTAAGCCCTCCAAGCTTCTTGCTCCAACGAGGTTGCGCCGAACCTTTTTCTTTTCTAGCTTCCCGAATTCTGCTACTAGACCATAGCATCAACCAATGAAGATTGGTTCCATCCTAATCGCTTCCCGAAAATCCAAACAGGCTCTCTTACAAATGTGATAATGGTGAGAATCGGGTTTGGTATAATGCCTCTCAAGAATTTGACAATGGAGAGGAAGAGAGTTGAGGAATTTGAAGAGACTCTAATGTATAGATTGTGGGTGAATCAATCTTGTTTTTCTTTAGGGTTTCTCTCTCAAAATTCTCTCTGGAATCTCTCTTACAATCGTGGGTAAAAGGGGTATTTATACTTGAGTGGAAGAGGAATGTGAAACGTCGGGTTTTACAAAACAAGGGTGGCTCGCGGCTTAACTAAGTCACGAGATCCAGTCGCGAGATAACCGTATGGCCAGTTGTCCTGTTTTGTCCTGTAGTGCTCCAGTTTGCATGACTGTTCACCTTCCAGCATGCTTGGCACGTGTCTTTGCGTTTGGCGGCTTGAAGCCGCGAGTCACCCGCGAGGCCCTACCGCGAGTCTCTGTTTTCTTGCACACTCTTGAGCAATCTTCACTCTATCTCACTCACTACCCTTACATCAAACCCACCTAAATACAGGGTTACTAAATGCTGAATTACAAGCAAATTTGGCACGGAATAAAACCAATTAGATGGTTGAATAAATTCAACCTTACATCTTCTTTTTTCGATCCCTTCCCCTTAGGGTTTTCTTTCTACTTTATACTATCCTTACCCTTCATCTCTACCCTCCACGTGTAGATTAGATTGCTGGTCTTGATCCTTATCCCATCAGTACCTTCTTGAAGTCTTTGGGGAGTAGCTGTAAGGCTGAAAGTTATTGTTCGGATATCACTTCCTCATTAATGCGGATAGAGAGTTAGCTGCAGAGCATTTAATGTGATAGTAACAGCTTTCCCTTTAGATATTTCATAGCCTCCCACTGTCCTATTTGAAAGTTCAAAAAACGTGTACAAAACACTTTTGAACGTTTAGACCCCCAAAAATTAACTTAACCAACACAAGCTTTTGACTTAAACAACAAGTGTGCGGAAACTTAACATATGCTATAATGTGAAATAGGTTAAATACTATCTAAGCCATAACATAATAAAATCACAAAAAGAGATAATATAAAGGCAAAGATAGAGAGGAAGGAAGATGCAAACACAAAGACAACACGCGATGTGTTATCGAAGAGGAAACCGAAGTCCTCGGCGAAAAAACCTCTCCGCCGCCCTCAAGCGGTAATCAATCCACTAGAAAATACAGTTGGGATACAAGGACAAAGAATAGACCCTCCAAGCCTAATCTACCCAAAGTGCACCTAAGCCCTCCAAGCTTCTTGCTCCAACGAGGTTGCGCCGAACCTTTTTCTTTTCTAGCTTCCCGGATTCCGCTACTAAACCATAGCATCAACCAATGAAGATTGGCTCCTTCCTAATCGCTTCCCGAAACTCCAAACAACTGTCTCACGATGATGATGATGGTGAGAACCAGGTTTGGTATAATGCCTCTCAAGGATTTGACAATGGAGAGGAAGAGAGTTGAGGAATATGAAGAGACTCTAAGGTAGGGATTGTGTGTGAAACAATCTTGTTTTTCTTTAGGGTTTCTCTCTCAAAATTCTCTCTCGGAAGCTCTCTTTCAATCGTGGGTAAAAGGGGTATTTATACTGGAGTGGGAGAGGAATGTGAAACGTCGGGTTTTACAAAACAGGGGTGGCTCGCGGCTTGACCTCGCGGCTTGACTAAGTCGCGAGATCCAGTCGCGAGATAACCGTATGGCCAGTTGTCCTATTTTGTCCTGTAGTGCTCCAGCTAGCATGACTGTTCATCTTCCAACATGCTTGGCACGTGTGCAGCTTCTGGCGGTTTGCAGCCGCGAGTCCACCCGCGAGTCCCAGCCGCGACTCTCTGCTTTCTTGCACACTCTTGAGCAATCTTCACTCTATCTCACTCACTACCCTTACAACAAACCCACCTAAATACAGGGTTACTAAATGCTGAATTACAAGCAAATTTGGCACAGAATAAAGCCAATTAGATGGTTGAATAAATTCAACCTTACACTATTCCTTCTTGATACTTATCCTCATCAGTGGAATTGTCCTGAACGTTGCTCTTAATGTTAGACCGCGCCTTCCGACCTCGGCTTTGCTTAATCGAGGTAGCATTCCTCCTTGGATCACCTACCTAAAACATAACACCTAAATCTCTTCCTTTATTTGTTAGTACTAACCTTTATCACATGTTTATCCATCCTCGGATTTATGAGGTGTTCTCGGACCGGGCCCCTGGCCCAATATATTCTATTGGGCCTAACATTCCTATAATAGCCCCTTAAAATTCCCCTATTTTGCTCCTCGGGCAAAAAGGAGGATTTCGATATCGCCACAACCACTCTGCCCTTATCATACATCACTCCCGATTACACGAGATGCCTTTTTAATTGCCCAAGGCACGCTCTTGACGCATCGGCATACAAGACGCGCCTTCATCAAATTTTTACGGCTCCATGTTCCCCACATTCTACGACGCGATGTGAATCCAACAAATGAGGATTTTGCTGGAACCCGAGAGGGAATTTTCCCACTTGCAACTCTCTTTTTGATATAAATATGCCCCAAATCAATCATTCATCTCACTTTAGCATCCATACGTTGAACCTTTGCACCTATAAACTGAACCTTCACACTCATAAATACCAAGAGCTAGTCTGAGGAGAGTTTCCTATTTTAAGTAAGTCTTCATAAATCTTTTCATTTATTTTTCCTTCTACTTTTCTTTTCTCTATCTTTTTCTTCTCGGCTCTTCTTCCTTCTCTTTATTTTCTTAGTATCTCCAAATCTCTCTTAGGAATGGGTAGATTCGCCTGTTTGGTAGACTTCATGGAGAATATAGAGAATTTTAGAGCTCAAGATAGGATTTCGCTAGGAGTGTCAATTAGGTATTGTAAGGAAAGGGAGTAGCATGAGAGAAGGCAAGAGGGAGAAGTGGTCATCCCAATAATTACCTTTATAAAGGGAGGGATGAGGTTTCCCATGGGTATTGTCACTAAGGATTACCTTAGGGCTCAAAGATTAGCTCCTATCCAATGCACCCCAAACATGTTTAGGATTTTAGGAAGCGTCGATGCCCTCAAAGAGAAAATGAATTTAGGCCTTACCCATCATGATGTCAACTGGGTCTATAACCTCCACCACCTAAAGGGGCAGGGGTATTACCTAAAATCTAGGTACCCCGAGGTCAAACTCATCTAATGCCTCCCCAATTCCAACAAAAGCCTAAACAAGGACTTCCCGATCATTTCAGGGGAGTGGCACGGTGGCCTTTCCTACCTGACGAGAGAAGGGATACCAGGTGGGGCTTTAGGTATAGGTTGATTATTTCAAAGTCATCCCCCTCCCCTTTTCTTTTGTTTGTGTTTGTATATGAGTTTTCCTTTGATTTGTGCAGTTTTTTGTTGACAAAATTTTTTGTTTTTCCTACTAGTTTTCCTGCTATTCCCAACTTCGATCTTGTCAACCAACCGAGCTTAGACAAGATACTCAAGTCCGAGGTGTTCATCCATAGCGACGATTAGTTTAGAGCAGCACTCCTAATTCTCGCCTACACCCCCATATCCAAAAGCTTCCAGGCGTCGAAGTGCGTAATCAAAGCAAAGGACCCTTGCCTACATCGAATAAGTGTTGTTGCTCCGGGTTTTTTCACCACTGGTCCTATCCCAGAAGGCTCTCTCACCACCGATCCTATCCCAAAGGGCATACCAAAGGTAGCATTGCCATTCCAACGCGCTGCCGAGGAAGAGGCAACCTCGTCTCAGCCCACGATCGAGGAAGAGGAAGAGGTTGTTGAAGTTTCTGACTTGGAAGACGATTTCGACGTCTTTAACCAGCCTTTGTCCCCAAAAATCCTAACTGGTGACCTCGACCATCCTTTCCCAGCCCAAGCCAGCCATAATCAAGAAGTTATTGACATACTAGATGCCATGGGAATACAGCGCAAACCAAGGTTAACCCTCTAAGAGTTGCTTGAGTCCTAACCTGGGGGGAATGCACCAAGGAAGGTAGCCCAAACCAGGCTTCCCACCTCTCCACCCACCCAACCCCTCCGATCCGATCCCGTCGACCACAAGAGGAAGAGGGAGCAGAAGGGCAAGGAGGTGGTGGAAATAGGAAAAACCCACCCTCCTAGGAGGATGAGCCCCAGAGAGGGGCCAAACAGGCTAGAGGCATGCGGACGAGGTCATCCAAGAAGGGTGAGAGAAGGGTGACCAGAAAGTTGCAACACTAGCCTAGGCTCCATCCTTGGTGCTGGATGGTGCTCCTCCGCCAAGTGACGCTTCTATAAGAGACTTCCCGGAGGGCAAGGCGAGCTATGTGGCCAACGCAATGGAGCAGGCTCTCTGTTGCCCCAAGGATATGGTTGATCTCGGATCCATGAGGAAACATGAGGTGTTCCTTGGCCAAAAAAAGGACCACACAAAGGTAAGTCCTTTAACGCCCTCTCTTTTTTACTTAATATATTTTTATTTTTTTTTTATTATTTCTTTTTCTTCCTTTGTTATATGCTTCTCTCCTTGGTAGGTTGTTCAAGCCATGTACAGGGCCAAAGAGATGGTAAACTACTCTTAACCACAAATGAAAAAGGAAGAAGGGAGACATATAGCGGCTATGGAGGCCTTCCAAGTGGCCGAAAAAAGTAATCAAAAGCTTAAGAGCAAGCTGACAGAGGCGGAGAGGGATAGAAAAAGTGCTCAACTTGCCTTAGACAAAGTCTTTGAGAAGCAGGTTGAAGGTTAATGAGTGCTTCTTCGCCAAGCCAAGGATTAACTGGCCACCTCCAAAGAACAAATTATTGCCCTAAAGAAGAAATTGGAGGAGACCGAGAAGGCCGGAGATCGAGCCGAGCATAATGGCTATAATGTGGGGGTGGCAAAAACCAAGGAGGCCTTCGGGGCCGAGGTCTTAGGGGTATGTACAAACTACTGCCTCCAAGTGTGGAATGAGGCCCTTAACCAAGTTAGAGTTGAGGCCTCTTCTATACTTAGGAGGGCAGAGAGTGTATACTAACCCTCCGCCATTCGTGCATCAGTCTCTACTAGCTCTAAGGCAGACACTTCTTCCGAGATGGTAGAGCTTGAGAAGAACAACCCAGAAAAGATCCCTCTCCCCTTTGATAGCCCTTCAAAAGAGGCCAAGCAACTCGAGGTTGCTTTGAAAAGAGGCGGACATGACCAAGGGAGTAGCCCTTGATGCCACCAAGTCTGTAATGCCCCAAAATCATAGGTAATAAAAGTCTATTTAATCTAAATAATCCATAAAAAATATTAAATAAAAGAAACTAGCAATCTTGAATCTGATTACAAAAGTCAGAGCTCTAATTCACCAAATACAAAACATCCTCAAAATAATTCTCTAATACAATGTTTAATGCCATAAAATAATAATAAAATCTTCAGTTCCACAAAAATAGTTTGTAACTTCTGTCTCCCAAGAATCTCTACTCCAGTAATCCATTTAATGTATCTATAATGGGAAATAAAGGGGGGTGAGATAACTCAATAAGTGGAATTCACTAACATTGGGGTGTGGGAACAAACCTTTCAAATAAATAATTTTTTTTCAACAAATTCACAACTTGTAACTCATCAATATTTTGTCATCAACTATTTCATGTAAAAGAAAATAATATCTTTATATTATGAGCCATCAAAATATATATACCATCATATAAACAATTTCTTAGGCTTTTCTCGTGGTCAACGTTTACGCCCCATTGACAGGGTTGTGCTATCCCCTTTTAGGACTAGAACCTCCTTTCCATCCCTTTTTCTTAAGGGAGGTTCCTTTGGAACCTAAAGGTGCACTCCCTTGCTAAGGAGCTTTCTTTTTGGATCCTTAATAGTATACTACCTTGCTAAGGAGCTATCAAATGTGCACTGTCCCCTTTTCTCGGACCGTCCCTTGCTAAGGACCAGTTGTAGTATGATTGTCCCTTGCTAAGGACTAAATACCATACTGAGCTTCTAATCACGACTTGCCATAGGTTTTCAAAACATATTCAATATGCTCACAAAATAATCCATTCATACTTCTCAAAATATAAAGACATATTCACACATACAAGTTTAAATAAATTTAGGTTGTCCCACAAGTTTTTCATAAAACGAATAGCCAATGTGCACATCAAACATTTGTAAAATATTCATTTATATATAGAAGATCAACATATTTCTTTCATATAAATAGTTTAATAATCAACACTGTTTTTGGAAAAACCCCAAAATTAGTAAACACCACTTACCTCTTAGTTGCAAAAATAAAGGAAATCAACCTCCCTTGAATCACAACAATTCAAAGAGAATTAGAACCTAGCAATACCAAAAATAGGTTCATCAATACACAATTTCCCACTTCAAAATTTATTTTCACACTTAAACGGTTTTATCCTAAACAATATTAATATATCCAAAATCCTCCATTTATTCACTTAACTATCGAATTTACTATTGGAAGCCACGTATTGCCTTAATTTGTTGCTTAGCATTCCCTCTTGATGCCACTGGATGTCCATTGATTCTAACATTATAAATATAAATATATATATATATATATATATATATATATATATACAACTTAACATTGAAAGTCACGTGAGATAGCTTTAATCTCAATCTAGTGCCAGAATGCTCTCTTGATGCCGCTGGACATCTACTGACCTTAACATTATATATATATATATATATATATATATATATATATATATTCAATCTAACATGGGTAGCCATGAGATAGTATTCTTAATTTATCAATCCGGATGCTTACATTTTTCACTTGAAGCCACAGGATATATATATATATATATATAACTATCTGATCAACCTAGTATATAAAGCTATTAATCAAAGGTAGAAGCCATATATTAAAGTCATTTCAAATCCATTTCAAAGCCTATGGAGGACCATACGGCTATATAAATAAAAAGTTCCTATTTTAATATTGTATTCATCAACCCAAAGACCCAAATCCTCTTGATGCCATAAAGCAAAGGACACGGCTGGACACTTATTTGGGCAAAGACAATGGCGGTGAAAAGAGTGAGACTATAAACCATTATATATATAAACCACAAGCAACCCTTTTTCCTTTCACTTGGTGACAAAACAATTGATAAAGTCCAAGCCTATTAGACACAATTTCAAAGCTCTGGACATGCAGCCATATTTGACCATTCTTATCTAATATAATAACAATATAGGACATCTTTTCCCTTAATGTAGGAATAATTGGAGATTCATCCTCCATGAGACCAACGTCTCTTAGTTCCTTTCCATGACACAAGCCTATATATACTTGCCTAGTCTAAGTATGATAACAATCATAGGATTTCTATTTCCATTAATATAGTCATAGAAACCATACCTTTAGTCTCTTCTCACAGCCACAAAGACGAAAGGCAAAGTTTAGTAGTCGGTTGAAGCGAAAAGGATGCCTCCATCAGTAAAATACATGTGTGACTAAAGACGAAGAAGGCTAGGGTTTTCAAGGCCCATATATTTACTTATGCCACCTCACTTGGGCTTCATATCCCATAGTATTTATATTATTTTTAATATCTTAGGCCCAAATCAATTTAATCCATTTAATTATAGGCCTCCTCTATAATTTATGTATAATAATTTAATTGATATCAAAATTATGGGGTGTTACAAAGTCCCCAACTACTTCTCAAGATCCCTTTAAAGAGAAAGAGGCACCTCCCAGGATGGAGATTGTTCTTGCAACTTTTCCATTACCTGCTAAAGGTGACCCCAAGGGTAAAGACCAAGGATCCTCGGAAGCAGCCTTCTCCCAATCTACCAAGGCTCCACCAAAGGAAAAGATTGTAATAAACAAGAAGTAGTTTAGAGTAGCTTTTTTTTTTTTTTTTTTTTTTAATGCTGTTTTTATTTTCAAATTTTGTAGTTAAGTTACCCTTTTGTACCCAATCTTCCTTTTTATAAGGCTTTAATTAATGAAAGTTATGAACATTTTCTTTCTTCTTGTGATTCTCATACAAGTGTTGATATAGTTTTTATCTTATTTAACATTTAATGACCGTGACAATGAGATACAGCCCTATTCACTTATTTGCAAAAGTGGTAGCATAGTTATCACATCTCATATAATCAGCAACAGGATAGGCCAAACCTACTAAGTACACAACCTTGGCAAGGTATAACCTTAACTTCAAAAACAGACATAATGGTAAAATACCCTCACCTGTTTGACTCCACTTAATCCCCCACTTGAGTGATGCTCGATTCTCAAATAGATAATAGATATACCTGGTGTTCTTTCAAATGCTTTAAGTGATGCTCATAAATGTCCATTTGCTTAAGTTACTACCATGAAGAGCTTTGCTACTTAACATGGCTGGTTCTACTTGATACTTAGATAAATGACAGAAAGTATGAATTTGCCCCAAGCATGTGGTCCGAGGACCGAAAATGACTAAGGTTCCATTTGATTTTTAGAAAAATGATATGAAGTATTAATTTATCCAAAATAGGTAGTCCGAGAAACCGGACATAATCGAGGTTTTGTTTAACACTTATGTAAGGTTGAATTTAATCAACCATCTTATTGGCTTTATTCCGTGTCAAATTTGCTTGTATTTCAGCATTTAGTAACCCCGTATTTAGGTGGGTTTGTTGTAAGGGTAGTGAGTGAGATAGAGTGTTGATTGCTCAAGAGTGTGCAAGAAAATAGAGACTCGCATGGGTGCAAGCTGCCGATGATGCAAAGACACGTGCCAAGCATGCCGGAAGGTGAACAGTCATGCTAATTGGAGCACTACAGGACAAAATAGGACAACTGGCCATACGGTTATCTCGCGATCGGGTCTCGCGACTTAGTCAAGTCACAAGGCCAAGCCGCGAGCCACCCCTGTTTTGAAAAACCCGACGTTTCACATTCTCCTCTCAAAGATATAAATACCCCTTATACCCACAAATGAAAGAGAGCTTCCAGAGAGAATTTTGAGAGAGAAACTCTAAAGAAAAACAAGATTGATTCACCTACAATCTATACATTAGAGTCTCTTCAAATTCCTCAACTCTCTTCCTCTCCATTGTCAAACCCTTGAGAGGCATTTTACCAAAACCTTGTTCTTACCATTTTCATCACTGTGAGAGGGCTATTTGGTGTTCTGGGAAGTAGTTAAGAGGGAACCAATCTGCATTGGTTGATGCTACGGTCTAGTAGCGAAATTTGGGAAGCTAGAAAAGAAAAAGGTTCGGCGCAACCTCGTTGGAGCAAGAAGCTTGGAGGGCTTAGGTGCACTGGGTAGATTAGGCTTGGAGGGTCTATTGCTGTCCATGTATCCCAACTACATTTTCTAGTGGATTGTTTACCGCTTGGAGGGCGGCGGAGAGGTTTTACGCCGAGGGCTTCGGTTTCCTCTTCGATCGGGTTTGTGTTTGTGTTTGCATCTTCCTTCCTTTTTATCTTTGCCTTTTATTATCTACTGTGGGTTGTGATTTTAATTTGGCTTAGATAGTTTTTCCAATTCTATATTATAGCTTATGTTCATTTTCCGCACACTAGTTGTTTGACATAAATCTTGAATTGGTTAATTGTAAATTGGGGGACTAAACGTTCAAGGGTGTTTATACACATATTTGAACTTTCAACTTAGAAAAATGATTTAAAATATCAATTTACCCAAGATACATGGTCCAAGGAGCCTGGCATGACCAAGGTTCTGTTTGATACTTAGAAAAATGATATGAAGTATTAATTTACTCAAAGTAAGTAGTCCGAGGAACCAGACTTAACTAAGGTTCTGTTTAACACTTAGAAAAATGATTAAAAAATATCAATTTACCCAAGGTATGTGATTCGAGGAGTCAAGCATGACCAAGGTTCTGTTTGATACTTAGAAAAATGATATGAAATATTAATTTACCCAAAGTTGGTGGTTCGAGGAACTAGACATAACTAAGGTTCTGTTTAACACTTAGAAAAATGATTAAAAGATATCAATTTACTCAAGGTATGTGGTCCAATGAGCCAGGCATGACCAAGATTTTGTTTGATACTTAGAAAAATGATATGAAGTATTAATTTATCTAAAGTAGGTGGTTCGAGGAACCAGACAAAACTAAGGTTCTGTTTAGCACTTAGCTAGATGTCAGGAAGTACTAATTTACCCAAAGCATGTGGTGCAAAGAGCCAAGTATAGCTAAGGTTCTATTTAACACTTAGATGGATATTAGAAAGTATTAATTTACCCAAAGCATGTGGCCCGAGGAGCTAGGCATAGCTAAGGGTCCGTTTAACACTTAGATGGAAGTCGGGAAGTATTTTTACCCAAAGCATGTGGTCCGAGGAGCCAGGCATAGTTAAGGTTCTGTATTAACACTTAGATGGATAACCCAAAAATATCAATTTACCCAAGGTATATGGTCCAAAAAGCTAGACATGACCAAGGTTCTATTTGATATTCAAACAAATAATAGAAAGCATGACGCATAATTTAATAAACCAAAATATGGTAAAGAAAGCTTTCATTAATAATAATACCTTCTTAGGTTGTTTACATTCCAGGGTGTGGTACAACATTTTCATCTAGATCTTCAAGATAATATGCACCTATTCTAGCCACTCAAGTGATGCGGTGTGGCCCTTCCCAGCTAGGCCTTAACTTTCCCCAGGCTGGGTTCTTGGCAAGATCCAAAATTTTTCTTAATACCAAGTCTCTAGGCGCTAGTGGCCTTGACCTTATATTTGAGTCGTACCGCTGCTTGAGCTTGTGTTGATAGTATTCCAAACAACCATAACATTTTCTCTTTACTCTTCAATTAAATCTAAACTCTTCTCCAATAGCCCATCATTGCTGCTCAGAATAAAAGAGCTTGTTCTCGGTGTTGGAAATCCTGTCTCTAGAGGAATCACAGCCTCGGCCCCATAAGTCATTGAGAAGGGCGTCTCCCCAATGGACCTACGAGTTGTAGTCCGATTTTTCCAAAGGACGTGTGATAACCCTTCCACCCATTTTCCCTTTGCATCATCCAGCCTTTTTTTGAGCCCACTCACTATGACCTTATTGATAGCTTCGGCCTGTCCATTCCCCTGCGGATATGCCGGGGTGGAATATCTATTTGTTATGCCCAAGTCACAGCAATACTTCCTAAAGGCTTTGCTATCAAACTCAAGACCATTATCCGAGATGAGTGTACGAGGGATTTCAAACCGAGTGACAATATTTTTCCGTATAAATCTTTTGGCATCCATATCCCTGATATTTGCTAGTGGTTCAACTTCAACCTATTTGGTGAAGTAATCAGTGCCGACCAGCAACCATCTCTTATTCCCTGTCGCCTTAGGAAGGGGCCCTACAATATCCAAGCCCCATTGAGCAAAAGGCCAAGGTCCGGACAAAGGATTAAGGACACCTCCTGGTTGGTGAATTTTTGGGGTAAATCTTTGGCATTGGTCGCATTTGTTCACATACTCTTGTGCTTCTTTCTGCATATTTAGCCACCAATATCTCTAAGTGAGGGCCTTGTGAGACAAAGACTTGCCTTCTGTGTGGCTTCCACAAATCCCTTCATGTAACTCTTCTAGAAGTAGTTCAACTGCTTTAGGGTGTACGCATAGCGAATATGGTCCAAAAAAGAGCGATTGTACAACTTTTAGTCCTCGGACAACCAAAATCGAGGAGCTTTTCTCCGCACCTTGTTGGCCTCGGACTTACCCTCGAGCAAGATGTCTTCCTTAAGAAATAGCACAATAGAGTCCATCCAGCTAGGACCCACCCCGATCTGATGAATATGAACCACATTTCTCCCTATTTCAGTAGGTTTACACAAGTCGTCCATAAGGATCACCCGAGGTAAACTTTGGGTCGAGGAGGTTACGAGAGTGGCAAGAGAGTCAGCATGTGTATTTCTACTTCTAGGGATTTGCGATAAATTAAAAGACTCAAACCCCGACTGTAAGTGTCTAACCTAGTTCAAATATTCCTACATTCTGAGATCTCTGACTTCCAACTCTTCCCTTACCTGGCCTACAACCAATCTCGAGTCCGAAAACATCTCCACTACTTTTCCTCCAATTCTCTCAACCATAGTCATCCCTACCAATAGAGCCTTATACTTGACCTTATTATTAGTGGCCGAGAAGCCCTACCTTAAGGATTTCTCAATAATGATCTTCTTAGGAGAAATAATAACTAGTCCCACTCCAGATCCTCTTTGATTCACTGCACCATCAACATGTACTTTCCAGTGTAAATACTCTTGCAGGGAGACCATGCCAACTGATTTTCCATCCATGTTTTATTTCTTAATTTTTTCTTCAAATGGGGTTTTAGCAGACTTGGCCACCAGATCAGCAAGGACCTGATCCTTGACGGAGGTGCGAGGCATGTACTTGATATCAAAAGCCCCTAGGATCGTACCCCACTTGACAATCCTCCTTGTGTAATCAACACTCCGAAGTAGAGATCTAAGCGAAAGTTAGGTTAGGACAACAACTGTGTGCGATTGAAAGTAGTGGGGGAGCTTACGCGTAGCATGCACCATTGCTAAAATAACCTTCTCTAGTGGTAGGTAACGAACCTCGGCCTTATGTAGGGACTTGCTCACATAATAAATTGGCCTCTGTACACCACTATCAACCCACACAAGTACCAGGCTCACCACATGGTAAGCCACAACAATGTAAGCAAATAAAATATCATCCATCTCAGGTCCGGACATAATGAGTGGTCGAGATAGGTATTCCTTCAACTGCTGGAAGGCCAAGACACACTCCTCACTCCATTCAAATCCCTTCCACTTGTTCAAAAACTAGAAGAAAAGTCTACACTTGTCTGCTGATTGAGAAATGAATCAATTTAGAACAGCAGTCATCCCTCACAACTTCTGGACCTCTTTGAGATTCCGAGATGGCTATAAATTGTTAATTACTTTAATTTGGTCAGGGTTGACTTCAATTCCGGGGTGTGTAACCATGTACCCCAAGAACTTCCTAGATCTGACTCCAAAAGAGCACTTAGAAGCATTAAGTTGAAGCTTGTGTCTCCTCAAGATCTCAAAGATATTCCCTAGATCATTAATATGCTCTGATTCCAACTTACTCTTAACCATCATGTTGTCTATATAAATCTCAATGTTTTTTCCTAGCTGCAACTCAAACATTCTGATCATCATCCTTTGATAAGTAGACCCCGCATTCGTAAGACCAAAAGGCATCACTTTGTAGTGGTAATTTCTAGTAGGGGTGACAAAAGCTGTCTTCTCTTGATCATCCAAAGCCAAAGGTATCTGGTGGTACTCTTGAAAGACATCCAAAAAGCTCATCCAAGAATGACCTACCGTTAAGTCAACTAACTAATCAATCCAGGGCATGAGGAAGGAGTCCTTTGGACAGGCTTTGTTCAAGTCTATGAAATCTACACATACTCGCCACTTTCCACTTTTCTTCTTTACTACCATTGTATTGGCCAACCATCCAGGGTAGAACACCTCCTTAATAGCGCCAGCCTGTTTAAGCTTGTTCACCTCCTCCTTGACAACAACAGAATGCTTTTTAGATGAGCACCGAAGTGGTTGTTTCCTAGGGAGAACAGATGGGTTAACATTCAAATGATGGCAAATGAAGTCTGGATCCACCCTAGGAGCTTCATAAGCATTCTATGCAAACACATCAATATTCTCTCTAAGAAACACTATTAACTTTTCCTTCATACGAGGAGGTCATTGAGTTCCGACCAGAAAGAACTTCTTTGAATCATCATCTATTACAATTTCTTCTAGCTTCTCACACTTTGCTCCTTCCGACAGCGCCTCCATAGATAGTACCGGAATCCTTGATTGCTACGAGCCTCCCTCAACAACGGCCGAAGACTCGGCCAGGTGATGTATAATTGCAACTACCAGGCCACCGCTAGCCATGGATTAACTCCCAACAAGTTCTTCAATCTGGTCCCCCGACGGATACTTCACCTTCAATGCAGAGTTGAAGAAATGTGACCTTTAGGGCATAAAGCCAAGGTCTCACCACAATGGCCGTGTAGGGAGAATAAGCATCCACCACAATGAAATTCACCTCCACTACCTCTGAACCTCCTTGCATGGGTAGTCTAATCTGACCCCTTAAAATGACAACTTTCCCATCAAAACTTACCAAAGGTGAATCATAGGTTGTCAAATCCTTAGGCTTCAAGTTCAGCCCTTTGTAAAAGTCAGGGTACATAATCTTTGCACCACCGCCCTGGTCTACCAACACTCTCTTCACATCATACCCTTCTATCCTAAGCGTGACCACTAAAGCATCATTATGTGGCTATATGATTTCAATCTTGTCCTCATCCGAAAAGCTTAACTCTGGTCGGACGTCCAATCTAACCCTCTTCGGCTTAGAATTAGAGTCCTTGACGAGTGGCCAAGCTACAGACATCACCCTGGAGGGGTGAAAACCATATCTCCCAAGAGCAGCAAAGATGACATTAATTGTGTTCAAAGGGGGCCTTGAGGAAGCATTCCCTTGAGCCCCTAACCTTGCTTGGTCCCCTTGCCCATTAGGCCAATAGAGAAACTATTTTATGCTTTCATCTCTGACTAATTGCTCCAGATGATTCCACAAAGTTCTATAATCCTCGATGATATGTCCTCGTTCCCGATGGTACTGGCAATGAAGACTTTGGTTGTGCCTTATGGGGTCTCCTCCCATCTTGTTTGGCCATTTAAACTAAGGCTCATTCTTGATCTTCTCCAAGACTTGATGTACTGGCTCTTAAAACACCGTGTTGACCACCAAAGGAGTCGTAGACCCAGTTTGCCCAGAAAAATCCCTTCAAGATTTGTTATTATTGTATCTGTCCGACCTGAAATCCCTCCCGTCTTGAGGAATAACCTTAGCCTTTCCCTTCCCTTGCTGTTGATCTTCCTTAACCCGCTTATACTAGTCAATACAGTCTATAAGCTGACACACACTCCTTATCGGCTTCTTGGTCAAGGACTTTCTTAAATCATGCTCGGTAGGCAGGCCGACCTTGAAAGTCCTTATAGCCACGTTATAAGTCCCCATCGATTTCGTTGTACATCTCCCGATTTGTCCGAGTATGTTTTCGTGGTTTCTCATTCTCTCATGGATATAGACAACAAGGAATCTAAGGGCCGAGGAACCCTACTACACGTAATAAAGCAAGATCCAAACGCTTGAGTGAGTTCCTTGAAGGAATCAATGGAACTTGCTCCTAAGCCATCAAACCACCTCATGGCCCCGAGCCCCAAACTAGAGGAGAACACCTTGCACATCAAGGCCTCATTCTTGGAGTGCACAACCATTCTTTGGTTAAAGTGGCTTACGTGTTCCATAAGGTCTGTTCGACCATTATACATGGAACGTGGGTTGAGTGAACCGCCGAGGAAGTCTCCTTCCCTCAATTCTGCGCGTGAAAGGTGATCTAGAAATTTGGTTGAGCGCCCTGCTCATCGCATCATTTCCCAAGCCTTTGGAAGATGAGCTCCTATTCTTGCACTTATGAGGGTAGTCCTCATCATACGAGAAAGACTCATTAGGAGGAGTTCTTGACCTGGGTCTATAACTACCATCCTCCTCCTCGTCAGAAGAAAAGTCAGAATTGGAAGGAGTTCACCTTCACCGTACATGGCGCAACTTCCTCTTCAAATGATCAATCTCCAGTTGCATGGCCCTAGTATTCTCCTCATGAGAAAGGTGGTTTCCACTTCGAGACTGGCTCCTGTTAGTATGGGTGGTATGTACACTAACCTCCCAGTCCCTTCTTTACTCAAGATTAACAAAATGATCTTGACGTTGAGACCCCATAGATTCCTCTATATTCGGACTTTATCAACCATCTTGTTGGCTTTATTCCATACCAAATTTACTTTTATTTTAGCAATTAATAACCCCGTATTTAGGTGGGAATCATGTAAGGGTAGTGAGTGAGAGAGTGTGAAGAAATACTCAAGATTGTGCAAGGATGCAGAGACTCGCGGTTGGAACTCGCGGGTGACTCGTGGATCGGTAAGCCGCCAAAGTTGGCACACATGTGAAGCATACAGGGGAGTTGAAGAGTCATGCCACCTGTTGCACTATAGGACAAAGTCCCAGGCTGGCCAGGCCGTTAACTCACGGCTTGAACTCGCGACTCAGCCAAGTCGTGAGGCTAAGTCACTGCACCACTTTGTTTGGGAAAAACTGACTCTTCGCATTCCTTTCTTACCCTACTATATATAGACCCTTCGGAGGGGCTAAATCCATTATAGCTCGTACTTTCTCCGGGTTGACTTCAATGCCCCTTTGGGATACCATGAATCCCAAGAATTTTCCCGCTGTAAACGCGAATACACATTTGCCTGGATTCAACTTTATGTTGTATGCCTCAAGGGTGTCAAAGGTCTCTTGGAGGTCACTCAAGTGTTCGTCTTCTCGTAAGCTTTTCACCAGCATGTCGTCTACATAAACTTCATCATTTCTCCCGATCTGTCGTGCAAACATCTTGTTCATTAATCTTTGGTACATCGCCCCGGCGTTCTTGAGCCCGAATGGCATTACTTTGTAGCAGAAGAGTCCTTGGCTTGCAACAAAGGAAGTCTTTTCTTGGTCAGCCTCATCCATTCTGATCTAGTTCTATCTAGAAAACGTGTCCATGAAGTTCGATGAGCTGGTGTCTCGCGTCGAGTCTACCAAGGTATCTATTCGTGGAAGAGGGTAACTGTCCTTGGGGCAGGCTCTATTGAGGTCCGTGAAATCTATGCACATCCTCCACTTTCCATTGGCCTTTTTACCATAACCACGTTTGCCAACCAGTCTAGGTAGTACACTTCTTGAATAAAATCTGCCTTTAACAACATCCGAACCTCCTCCGCTATCGCTTTGTCTCGCTCTTGAGCGAACACTCGCTTCTTCCATCTAACGAGAGAGGATGAGGGCGACATATTCAATCTGTGAACTATGACTCAAGAGTCAATCCCTGGCATGTCCTCATGACTCCAGGCGAACACGCCCCGATTCTCTCTCGAAAACATCGTGAGCTTGTGATGAACCGACCGACTAGCCAACGTGCCTATCCTAGTCGTTCACTCGGTCCGAGTCATCAAAGGTTACTTCCTCCAGTTCTTCCACAGGCTCTGCCATTCATCGCTCTTCTATGCACATTGTTTGCCGGTGATCATCCATTTCAAAGATCGCAATGTAGCATTCACACGCTGCTACCTGATCGCCTCTCACTTCTCCTACCCCATACTCGGTGGGGAACTTGATCATCAAGTGGTAGGTTGATGTTACTGCCTTCCAAGAATTCAAAGTAGGACGCCCTAGTATGGCATTGTATGCGGATGAGCAATCAACGACCGGGAAGGTTACGTCCCTTGTAATCTATCGAGGGTAATCTCCAACTGTCACCAGTAAGGTGACCACACCTAGTGGGTACACCCATGTTTCTCCAAAACCTACAAGCGGGGCGTTGGTTGGTATCAACCATTCCTTCTCTATTCTCATTTGCTGAAAGGCCGGATAATACAAAATATCAACGGAGCTTCCATTGTCTACCAAAGACCAGAGGTATTGTAGTCACCTACCCGTATACCGACTATGAGTGCATCATCGTGTGGGTGGTGGAGACTTCGGGCATTTTCCTTTATGAACCCAATGACGGGATTGTCAACCCATGCCATCTTCGGGGTGTACCCTGTTAGTTGAATATTTTGAACCATCTGTAGGTATGCTTTTCGTGCCTTCTTAGAGGAACTGGAAATGTTGCCCCTCGTGATCATCCTTATATCTCCTATGGGTGGCCTGGGTCGCTCGTTTTCTCTTCGGACTGGTGCACCTTGATTTTGCTTCGTTCCTTCCTTGTTGACAAAGTTCTACTGCTTTCCTTGACGAATGAGGGATTCTATCTGTTGCTTCAAGTCATAGCAATCAAATGTATTGTGGTCGTGGTCTCTGTGAAAGCGGCAATATTTATCCCTGGGCCTCTTGTTGGGGTCGCCCTTCAATTTGCCGGGGAAAGTTAAGGCTCCTTCATCTTTGATCTGCATCAAGACCTGATCAATTGGGGTATTCAAGGGGGTGAAGTTTGTAAACCTCCCTATCGGGGGCCTGGATCGTCGATCGACTCCTTTATCTACTGTTCTAGCCATCTTCCTGCCCCTATCCCGCCGAGGTTCCTCCCGCCTCTCCCTCTTCTTGGGTTTTTCTTCGCGTGCCAGCAGTGCATCTTCAACATTCATGTACTTGTGGCCCCGTAAAGCACATCTGACATGGTTTTCGAGTCATTTTTGTATAAGGAGAATAAAAATTTACCCTTTCGTAATCCGTCCATGAAGGCTGCTACGAGGATCTTGTTGTCGGCTACAAGGATCTTGTCGTCGACTTCGTCGATCGAGAGTTCTTCCATATTAAAATGGGTTATGTAGGACCTCAGCCTCTCATTCTTCTGCCGCTTAATATTCACTAGGCATGCAGTAGACTTCTTATACCTGTGTCCCCAGATGAAGTGCGATGCAAATTGGGCGCTCAACTCTTTAAAGGAACTAATGGAGTTGGGCGTCACCATCTTGAACCATATCCTTGTAGGGCCCCTCAGTGTGGTGGGGAAGGCTCTATACATAATCTCATCCGGTATCCCCTGAAGGTGTATCGGGGTCTTGAAAGACTCCAAGTGATCCAAAGGGTCCTTGTTTCCGTCGTAGTTTTCCACTTGTTGCATATGAAACTTTGGAGGAAGGGGAAAAGAGTTGACGGCCATGGTGAATGGTGAATCTGTTCATGGGACCGGATCATCGAGATCACCGGAAACTCTTCCCTTCAGCGTGTTCATCATGCATTCCATCCATTCTTTCATCATCTACATCTCCTCGACGATGCGGGGCGGGGCTGTATCGATAACGGATAGATGGCTCATGTCTTGTCTATTTGGTCTACTCAGGGCGTTACTACCCTCCGACCCCTCCCGGTTTCTCCGGTCAAGACTGGTACCTTCTTGATCTTCCTCTTGGGTTCCCATCACCGCGTTCTTCATCACGCTTGTTTCTTTAGGGTTTGGTTCTGTCTAGTGAGGTGTTCCACTGCTGCTGTGAGGGTTTGGACCTATCTCTTCAGGGCAGTAGGTCATGGCTCGTCTCCCCGAACGTTGTTGGTAGTTGCCATCGAGCGAGTAAGTACCATGCAACTCTTTGTTCGGGAAGCATTTGTATGGCTTACAAGTCACTGTCTTTTCCCACAGACGGCACCAACCGATGATGCCGAAAAATCACCAATGAGCCACATAGTCCACGCACACTCAAAGCAAGACCTGCACAACAAAAAGAGAAGACCTAACAGAGAGCATCGGTGTGATGCCGGCCAAATGAAGTCAGAACTATTCTTACAACTCTAGAGTGCTAGAGAGGGGTCAATTATGCGTACATGTTTTGTGAGGGTCTTTGGGTTTTTATAGTAGTGTAGAATCAGACTCCTATGCTTGTGCAACAAGTCTTTTCCATATAGGGGAGATCCTCATTAATGGGCGTATTTTCCAGAATCCTCTTCGTATTAGAATTCTATTCATGTTGGGATTCTATGGGTTAGGGTTATTCGTGAGACGCAAGTCGTTTTCCATTAGTGCCACGTGGCCCATTGGTCCGTCCACCCCGACCCAATCATACTAGATCCATCCACTTACCTTGATCTATTAGGCCCATCTAAATGGACCCGTCATCCATAACTCCAATCCGTCATCTCACTATTCTTCCTCTTCAGAGCACGTATGCATCTACTATTCATGCGTATGCATGAACAAATAACAATACAAATGCACTCAGAGCTACCAAAAACTCTGTTTCCATATTTAAGCTCAAAATGATCAATATCTTTGAGGGATGTTGCCTAATCATCTAAGAAGCTTTAGAATCCTCAAGGAACCCTCCAAAACCCTAGTTTGGACTTACAAATATTCAAATTCTACCTCTATTCCAAATCATTTTTAGAAAGAAAAGATTTTAGCTATTACTGTTGCCAAAATACTATCTTCAAATTTTTTTTTTTTTTTTTTTCTTTACACTAGCACATTAAGCAAGACTTTTGTCTTTAAAATTTCTCCCTCGTCATCATTTTATATAAAACTCATTTTCGCTATTGCTTCAAAACCTGTTCACAAAAAAAATCTTTCTTTGAATTGTGATTATTATATTCTAAAGACTGGCTAATGGAACATATATACGACGTTGGGATTGAAAATTTTTATTTCATACAGACAGAGACAGACCCATGGAGGGGGGGCTGGGCCTCCACTCTCCAGGGCTTTTGAAAAAAAAAATTTATATAAGGTATATCTTTAACCCAAATTTTTATTTATTTATTAATGCTTGAATTTTTTTTTTTTTTTGAAATACTATGTCCATAATATTTTCATAACAAATATAATGTTAGGTTATTACTGATTGTTATTGGTGGATAAAAAAGTAATTTCATTAACATGTTCAAATTTTTCTTTTTTCTTATACTCCGGCCTCCCTAACTTGAAATCATGGGTTCATCCTATAGACCAATGACTTTTTTTGAAATTTTGGCATTCAATTTTTTCTTTGTTGAATTTCACTTCTGAAGCGTGCATTTTTTCAGTATTCATCATCGAAGGACTTTTTCCCGATTTACTGGTTCTCCCTTGGGCTAGAGTCAACTATTATCTCTAGAAAATCTATGGCAGGAAAGCTATGCCTATTATTGCTCAAGTTCATGCATGTATTGCCATCAGCTTGACTATTTTGTAGTTAACTTTAAATACACCGTTACCACCCCCAAATCTTGTTACTTTGTTCCTAATGAGTACAGAGATAGAGAGTATCAATTTGAACAAATTTCTCATAAACAATCTCCAACTAATTGACCTTTAGCCAATATGGTCTATATCCCAAATAAATAATCAAGTACGGTCTAAAATCCCAAGAAAATTTCTTCGTGGCTAGAGTTCAATGGCCACTAATGCTAACAGGGCAATGTCGAAATTATTGAAATTTTTGGCCATTTGTTTTGGAAACAGATAGAACTCAAGAGAAGTGACCTCTCCACCATTTGTCAGTGAGATACATGTTTGTGGCTTATTAGATGAAATCAGAAAAAGGCCGGATATGCTTTTTAAATTTATTACGTAACAATTCAAATAATTTTGTGTATTTTTAATCACATGATCAAATACCAACTCATGTTGGGATCAAGTGGACCATGGCCTCACATGAATTTATTTATTTGTATAATAAATATTTAAATTTGACCCTCAAAATATTAAAATGCAAGTAAAACTTTTGTTTATATATTTGCGTTTTATGAAATTAAAATTATTTAGTTAAAAAATATTTTAATAATAAAAAAAAATTAAGGGGCTAAAATTCTTCAAGAAAGATTACTCTCAAGGGGTTAAAAATATTTTAATAATTCGATAGTTACAATGAGGAACTAAGGATTTAGATCTTAAATGTTTTTATTGGAAATACTATGTCAATTGAGCTAGAAAGCTCTTAATGAGAAGTGTTATTTAAGTGAAGTTGATAGAAGTCATTAGCACTTGAAAAAACAGAAAAAAGTGTTCCGACTTCTGAGCTATGGCTTGCCAAGGAAAGAACCCAAAACATGTTTCACTTTTACTCTTAATTGCTTGCTGGTTTTTTTTGCTGTCCTCCTGCAAGGCTAATCCAAATGCAGAAGTTGAGGCTCTACTCAAATGGAAAAAAGGCCTCCCAGCAGATCAACCAATTCTGAAGTCATGGGTAGCACAATTCAATTCAAATAGAGCTTCAAGTCCACGCAAATGGCGTGGAATAGCATGCAACAATGAAGGGAGTGTGACTGAAATAAAGCTTAACTACACTGGATTGAAAGGTACCCTCGAAAACTTAGATTTCCTCTCCTTTCCAAACCTTCTTCACCTTGATCTTAGATCAAACCAACTCAAAGGCACCATACCAATGAACATTGGCACAATTTCTAAACTCCAATTTCTTGACCTTTCCATTAATTTCTTCAATGGATCGCTCCCACTTTCTCTTGCTAATCTCACAAAAGTTTATGAGCTTGATGTTTCCCAAAACAATATAACAGGAAAACTAGATAGCCATTTGTTCCCTGATGGAACCGGTAAGTCTAAAACCGGACTCATTAGTCTAAAAAATTTTCTCCTCCAAATGGCCTTGTTGGCAGAATTCCAGAAGAAATAGGAAATCTGAAACACCTGGCTCTACTGGCTCTAGATGGGAATTACGTTTTTTGGTCCTATCCCTTCATCCTTGGGTAATTTGAGTGCCTTAACCATTCTTCGTCTTGCTCAAAATCAGCTTTCAGGACAAATCCCCATTAGTATTGGGACTTTAAAACTAACAGAACTGTTCTTGTTGAAAAACAAGTTATCTGGTTCTGTTCCAGAAGAAATAGGAAACCTTTCTTCCTTAGTTACAATACACCTGGCTGAGAACAACTTCATTGGCCACTTACCCCAACAAGTGTGTCAAGGTGGAAAGCTTACTAATTTCAGTGCAGCCTTTAACAATTTCACTGGTCCTATCCCAGTTAGTCTTAAAAACTGCCGAACCTTATATAGGGTCCGGCTTGAACATAACCAACTAACTGGATATATAGACCAAGATTTTGGGGTTTACCCAAACCTTACTCATATTGATTTGAGTTACAACAGGTTGAGAGGTAAACTCTCACCAAACTGGGGTGAAAGCCAAAACTTGACAGTGCTGAGAGTTGCTGGGAATAGGATCAGTGGCAAAATCCCCAATGAGATTCTTCGATTGAGCAA